>JBAMBE010000321.1:660000-702903 GCA_037043585.1 Drosophila mimica | reverse complement strand
TGCATAGGTCGAACCTTCAAAATGCCATATCTTCGTCAAAATCCAACGTATTTTCAAAAGCAAGGCCGTTTTTATACCCTGAACCCATTAAAAATGGGTAAAAAGGGTATAATGGCTTTGTGCAAATGTATGTAACAGGCAGAAGGAAGCATCTCCGACCCCATATAGAATAAATTCCACATATCTCTCTCAATTTAATGGATACAGTCACCAATTTTGGTTGGTAGGTTGTTGGCAAGGTCCTTGAAAGATCGGCATGTGCCACGCCCACCTCCGACGACCCCATCACCCCCGCCCTTAAAATTTTCAAATGGCTATATCTCTTGCAGTTTTTGAGTAGGGAACGTCAAATTTGATAGGTATATTACTGGTAGTCGCCTTTAAGAACCGATAACAAATTGGTGGTGCCACGCCCACACCTGCGCCTATAATCGACAATTCCGATTGTAAATCGATAACTCCGTATATCTCCGAAAATTTTAAAGATAGAGTAACTAAACTTGGAAGGTAATTTATTGGTAACCTCCTCCAAAGATTGTCATATCAATTTTTGGAACATGCCCACATCCGCCGCCCCCAGGAAATTCGTCCCTAGAAATTTAAAATGCTCATATCTGCCGTAATTTGCAAGCTAGAGTCGCGAAATTTTTCAGGTATGTTACTGGTAACTCCCCCAAAGATCGATAAGAAATTGGATGGCCACGCCCACTCCAGCTACCTAAACCGATACACCTGTTGGTGTATGTCGATAATCCCATATATCTCACGCAATTTGACAACTTAAGTCACCAAATTTTAAATGTATATTGCTAGTAACATCCTTCATAAATGTGAAAAACAAATTTGGACCACGCCCACTCCCACCCACAAAAAACGAGAAATTCCTGTATCTCCCGCAATTTAAGAGCTACAGTTACCAAACTTAGAAGGTATATTACTAAGATCGAACTCCAAAATTTTTTACATTAGAGTGTGCGAAACTATTAAAGGGGACATTTGGAAATAAACCTATAATGTATTTAAAGCTTGGTTCAGGGTATATGGTAGTCGAGCTCACTCGACTACAGCGTTCTTACTTGTTTTTATTAGTGTATTTAGTTTTCTGGCCGACAATAAAATCAATTTTAATTGTTTTATCTATTGATTTCTTTCTTTGGCTGAGTTTTTGATTTTGTTGTTCACGAAACTAATTTGCTCATGAAATTACTTTTTAATTTTTTTAATCACAGACTAGCTCACCAGGACTGTTCTGTTGGTGGCTATTACTAATTAATATGATTATTGCTGTCACAATTGTTCACACAAAATAATTGTGGGTTATGGTTGGATTTTTTTTTTCGGCACAAGTGTCCATATTTAATTTTGTTCTTGGTTTTTTCCAACACGGCGAAACTTGGCGAAACCATCATCTTCGGCAGACAGAACTCGAGAGAGTCTCCACCAGAACTTATTGATAAGCTCTTTCGTGAAGGGCTTGAGATTGTACCACTTAATCTCATAGAGGGCGTCAGCAAAAACTCGGCTTAGTATAAAAACCAAAGCATACTCTTAGGCATACCAATCACTACAACTTATGGCATTTTGAAGGTTCGACCTATGCCTAAAAGCCGACTTCGGCCTTAGAAAACTTTTAAAAGTATGTTGGTACTTCCCTAAGAGATCGATAAAAGATTGGATGGCCACGCCCACTCCGCCTACCTAAACCGAAAAACCTGTTGGTGTAAATCGATAAGACCATATATCTCACGAAATTTGAAAGGTATATTGCTAGTAACACCCTTCTAAAATCTGGAGAAAAAAAATTTGGTCCACGCCCACTCCCGCCCCCAAAATCTTCCGTAATTTAAGAGCTACAGTTGCCAAACTTCGAAGAAGAGTTACTATCTTATATCTACCTCTATCTGAAAGGCAAACTTGGACAGTATTTCTTGGCCGCACACAAATTATGGTATCAAAGTATTTCGCTGTCGGTTACGTCTGACTGCAACATTCTCTCTTGTTTACTTTGGGCAAGTATGATTCTGTTCAAAAATAAGTAGCATATTTATTGGGGACTCATGATAGATTCTTTTTTTTCTATGTACTCCTTGGATTCTACATCGTTTTCTAGCTCCGTCTAAGATTATCGAAACATTGGTGTCGTTTGTTGCCTACCAACTCGTCGAGAAAGAAAGTACAATCACAATCAAACACACATACATATATATATATATATATAATATATTTATGTTATATATATCCAGCCACATACCTATATTTAGTACTCGTCCTCGGCACTTAAGCGCACAAAAGTGTGCTGCTTAAATTTTACTCGTCGCACTTGTTGGGGTTGATTTAGGTATTGTTGTTCTCGTTGTTGTTGTTCTCGCTGTTGTTCTCGTTGTTGTTGTTCTCGTTGTCGTTGTTGTTCTTGTTGTCGTTGTTGTTTCTGTTGTCACATTAACCCAGTTCTATGAGAGATGATAACACGGAAGTGTCGTGGCTGTCGTCTGCGAGCGCAACGCTGCAAAAACATTTTTGTTGGACGCATAAAAACATGAAAATATATGTAACAAAATCTGTACTAACCACACACTCACACACACACACGCACACACACACATGCACAGATACTTATGTGTGTACTTAGTTATGAGCGAGTGCTTTTAAATACACTACTTTCACGAAAACATATTTAAGTCCACACCACTTTTGAGCTAAGCCTGTCTCAAGCCTGAAGAGCTTTAAGCTCGCCCTCAGCAACGAGTAGCTGCTGAGCTTATCTTAGCTGTAAACTGACTAAGCTTTCGCCTAACAACAGTTAAGCAATAACGAGACTTAAGCTTTAGTTAATAACGAGTTTGAAACTAGCTGAGCTTCTTTCCTCAGCTCTCCTCCGAAGATGGTTATCTTTCTTGGTCGATGTCTTCTAGTCAAATCCTGAAGCTTAAAATTAAACTAATGTCGTATTTAATAAGACTACAATTTATTAAAGTCAAATTTTAGATACAAAGACTTAAAGTTTCTAGATACTGCACTTGAAAGTTTTGTAACAATTTAACGTGTGGCTGTCCAGTTACCAAGGCAGATCGAAAGACAGAGAGAGAGTGAGAGGGGAGACGAGAGAGTGTGAGAGAGAGAGAGAAAGTATTCAACATTCGGTAGGGTATGACAATTTGCTGTTCTTGCACGTTTGTATGCACCGCATTCCATAGTTCAGTAATCTCGAGTACATTGCATTCCAACTTGTTTAACTTTGCACTTTGGCCTCGCTCACTCGCTTGTGGGTGGCTACGTGGTGTGTTAATGTGTGTGTGTGCGTGTGTGTGTATGAATGTGTTGGTGTGGCCCAAAGGTCGTCGACGAGTGGTGGCATCCAGAGAAAAAGCCGCATATGACAACAATCACACACACACACACACACATAAAGGTCGGAGCATAAATCCGGAACAAGTTACAGTCCCTCTAGGGGAGTTGGACAATTCAGGGGTTGAAGAGGGTGCTGGTTTTAGGGCCTTATTTAATTATGTAAGTAGCTGTGTTTTAACGAGTGCTTTTCGGCTTTTTAAATTAGCATACGAGGCAAGGATTACAGTACCAACTGAATTGGCCTGGCCTTGCAGATAGTTGGATTGCTTGTCTGTGTGTGTGTTAATCCCTCTATCCCACTCCCTCTCCTCTCCTCTCCTCTCTCTCTCTCTCTCTCTCTCTCTCTCTCTCTCTCTTTCTGTCTGTCTGTCTTTCTATGTGTGAGTGGAAACATGGTCGTATGGCCAAGGGCCACGTTAATAAGAAATCAAATAGCCAATGCCAAATATTCAATAAATTTCACTTTAGTAGTCACGTGCCAGCCAAGTGCGAACACGTACGCGGCACAGTGCAACTGATGCCGAGACCTGCCTCATTCTCCTACCCCACCCCCTCTTTTAATGCCCGTACCACCCCATCAGAGAGGCGATGGTAACCGGACGATCGACTGCTGTGTTGCTCTGTCTACGTGGGGCTCCAGGTGCAAAGGTCTTACAAAGTGTATGCCACATCAATTCATGTCCTATCCAACTGGCCAACAGACAACATTTTTCGGCCAGCGGCTTGACGGCAGTGACTGCGATGAGGCGAAGGGGCAAGGGGGCAAGGGGGCTAAGGATTACTTGGTCGGGGGTAGTTGGGCGCACGTGCTGCAGCCAATGAGCAAGCGTGCAAGCGACGAATTCTTGTGGACGATTGAAATTGCTCGTGGCAAGTGGATAAGTGGACATTAATCAAAATAAATATGAGAAACGTGTTGAAATACGAGCATTGCACAAGTACACACACACACACACACACACACACACACACACACACAC
Organism: Drosophila mimica; assembly: GCA_037043585.1. NCBI lineage: Eukaryota > Metazoa > Arthropoda > Insecta > Diptera > Drosophilidae > Drosophila > Drosophila mimica. The sequence continues at coordinate 698,575 of JBAMBE010000321.1, read as the reverse complement.
ACACTCACACACACCTACCCACCCACACACACACGTGATGGATACCTCTCTCACAGTGCATCAGCAATAAGTGAAAACGATACGGTAAATATATATACATATATGTATATAAAATAGGTTGAACAGGTTCCCGGATCTGTTGCGGTCTGTTTCCTTTTGTTGAGTACTTATCCCATGTTAATTCCTAGAGGATCTGTTGGGCTATTGGGTTCTTGTCGTGCTTTGTGTAAAAGTTTTATATTTCAACTACTTTCCTGTCTATCAGCATGGGTTGACAATTGAACCAGAAATTAGCCAATTCCTATTTGCTTCTAACCCAAATGACAAGGGCTTAAGTTAGCTCATTTGCTTGCCACATTCAGAGAACTTTTCCAGCAACAACATGTTAAGTAAATCCTCCAGGTATTCGTCCTTATTGTCTACTGCTTGCTTTCATTTTCATTCGATTAGTCAGGCATCATTTGGCGACCGCATTAAAATTCAAAGCACATTTCTATAAACTAAACATAAAAACCCAGTTAAAAACAAAATAAACAAAATATGAAAAAGAAAACAAAATAAAATGAAATACATGAAATACATCAAAGTTCAGAGCGGTCCAGGGCCATCGTTTTTGGGGGTGTTGTAAAACTTCTAAACAAATTATGCATGAGAAATTCAATTTGCATTTATTTTGCAATAATTTCATATCGGCTCAAAATATCAACAACAACAACAACAACAACGGCAACAACAACAACAACAGCAACGGCAACTTGACATGCAAAAGAAAACACGCATTCAAAATGTAAATAACCGGAGCAGCAGACGAAGGTTGCCTATGGATAGAACATCCATCCGCTGGGTTAGAGGGGACGAGAGCGGGCCAAATGCGTGGATGTGGATGTGGGCGTTGGACTGGTTGTGGGTGTGGCTGTGGCTGTGGGTGTGGGTGTGGGTGAGATGTGGTATTGGGTCAGGGCCGCTGTCAGTTGCTCTTCATGCGAGCATTTTGTTAATGCTGGCAACAGCTGGCAACTTGTGCTAACAACATTCAGACACACATCAAGTTGAGCTTTAAAAATCAGAAAGCCACTGACGTCACCTGCAACAAGACTTTCCAAGGTTTGTCAAAAAAAAAAACAACCAAAAAATGTGTATGTCTATTTCAGGTTATTTGTCGAATTTTAGCCCAATGCTATTTATTCTCAAGAGAAGCTTACAACTCTATGTCCACTCAAGCCGAGGCTTTAGAGTCGGGTTTACTTCCAGCTACTCCACTCCATAAGTGAGACAAGCACAGCTTTTGTTACTAATTAAGACTTGGTCAAAATTTGCCACGTTTTGAGCATGCCCCACAAAAGTAGCGCATTCCTAAAACAGACAACAGACAATCCAGCATCTGCCGAAAACAGCCGATGCCAAAAAGATCCCCGCACGACAAGAAAAAAAGAAAAAAAAAAAAAAAACAGAAAGAAAAATAAACTTTTTCAATATTTTACGAATCAGGTGTTTCCTGTCGAAGTTTCCGCTTAAGGACACGCACACAAAACCTCGAGAAGAGGAACGGGCCAGCTGCGGAGCAGGAGTGGAAGGTGCAATGCTGAAATGCCGAGAGGCAAGCAGACAGCACGTAAAAATAAAATTTAATGAAATGTAACTGGATATGCCACACACACCCACACACAAACACACACAAACACCAGCACACTGTTGAGATGAATGAAGGAGGTGCGGGGCGGGGGCGGGAGCGGGGGCGGGGGCGGGGGGATGGCCAGTCAGACAGGTAGAATGTCAAAAAGCCTATTTAGCATATATTTACTGGCAGAAACGAGGGCAAAACCAGGCCAACCAAAAGAAAAACTTCTGCCAAAAGTTGCAAAAAAAAAGAAGAAGAAGAAGAAGAAAAATATATATATATGAAAAGTGGAAAATCCCAGGGAAGTGGTGCTAAAGGGGAGGTTCGCGGCTGTCATTGAAAATATTATAAATCATGTGCTACATTAGCCATGCGACGCTCTGGTGGCTTCTGCAAATTGCCATTAAATTTGTGGCACAAACACAAATAGCCCAAAGATGCCACTGAACTCATTCACAACAGTCGAATCAGCACTTGAGCATCACCTCACCCCTCACACCTTACCACACACCACCAGCTACTTGCAACTTAGTGATTACAGACTTTTCCTTATCAAAATGTGAGATACACGCAGAAAAAAAAGAGTTATCGGAAGACAATTGAAGAAAAGATACGCAGTGTTAGATACAAAATTTGATACCCTATTTGATATTCATAAGAAAATGCATTAAAAATCGACATTTACAACTTATATTGAAATGATTTGAATACAGCTATATATAGCTATATATAATCCAGCTAGTCGGTGAGTTGAAACCAAACTCAATCCTTAGAGAAGACCCTCAAATTGAATCGGTTACTTTTGGAAAATGCGTAGAAGAAAAAATGTATTTATTTATCTCATTTTTAAGTTAAATATTATATATAAATATAATAATAAAATACAAAATTAAAAACTAAACTTTTAAAGATTTTGTTATTCATTTTCTAATGTAATTTTTCTTACCTTTACAGGTAAGGATATTAAGGATGTGGCTTGGTTGAGATTCAGCTGTTTGGCGTTTGGTTTGCTTTTGTTCCCACTATTTTTCTTGCCACTGCTTGAAGCACGCATTTGACGCGGTTTTGGTTACCACTTGCCAGGCAGCCAGGCAGCCAGGCAGTCAGTGAGGGAGTCCCCTTACTTTTGGACCTTTGTGGCATCCCCCATCCCCCATCGTGGTTTGGACCTTGTCACGCCAGGCACGGCACGGATAGCAACTGCAATTGAATTGTTGTTTCCACTCGCCCGCTTGGCCCCGTTTCCGATTCGCGTCTCGGCCAAAACTTCTTTTCCCCAATAGCGATTTGCGGCGGAAAATTGTGATTTGTTGTACAGCGCAAACGATTTTCATCAGCTGTCGTCTTCCTTGTCGTCCTTGTCGTCCTTGTCGTCCTTGTCGTCGTTGTTGTCGTCTTCATCGTACTGCGAGTCGTCATCGTCTTTGGCAGCTTTGCATTTTGTTCAGATACTTATCACACAGTTTGGCAAATGCTGCACAAAGTTTTGCTTAATAGCCTGGAAGTTTTTAATGAAATGCTTTTGCGTTTGCTTTTGCTTTTGCCATTGCCATTGCCATTCCTTAAAGACGCCAAAGCTAAGCTCAACTTAACTCAGCTAAGAACCTTACCAAAGACACCCAAAGAATGACCCTCATCACGGCTAACCATGCATTTAACCCAAGTCAAATTGGAATTCCATTCCCCATTCTTTTTACAAAACAAAAAAAAAAAACACAAAAAGGTGAAATGTCACACTCAAATTTTTGCTTTATTAAATTAAAACAAGTACTTTCCATAATCACAAATGGAACGCTTTTCACAAAGTTGGATGAATAGCTCTCCTCGGGCCCATGTCTCTCTGACATGACACCTGTCTTCAAGCTCCAAACAATGGCAAAGATTAAATGTTTACTTGGTCAAGAAAATTAATTTGCTTTCGCATTATGTTTGATTTTTATTAAGTGTCGCCGGACTGAAAGGCTTTTGGGATACGGTTACGGTTTCGGTTCGGTTCGGTTTGGTTCCGGTTCGCAAACTTAATAAACTGCCACTTGTGTGCCTCACTCTAGTTAATATGTGTAAGTGAGTGTCCAACATTTGTCATTTGTGCAAAGTACGCAGCATTCTTTTCTTCCTGTTATTGTTGCTGTTGTTGTTGCTGTTGCTGCTGTTGTTGTTGTTGTTGTTGTTGTTTGTGCATGGCAAACATGACAGCACACATTAATTTAGTGTGCTCTCTGCTCGGTAATTAAAAGCGAAAGTGTTTGACGCCGCGAAAGCATGCTATGACAAAAAAAAAAACCTACAAAAAAACTAGGAAAACCAGCAAAAAAATGAAAGAAAAAAAATTAGAGCCAGCAGCAGCAAAGCGCTCAAGGACCAAAGAACCAACAATGCTCATTACTCGGCCAAAGCCGAGACTGACCCTTTTGACGCGTCCGGGACAATGAAGAAGTGACACACACACAAGCGGACATTCAAATCAAATCTAATTGACTACAGAATACCCTTGCGGACGTCAAAGGGAAAACCGTAGGTCAGGGAGTCCCTTAAACGGACTTCCATTTTTATGGGGCACACCAATAAAAGAGCCATAACGAAAGGACAACAAGGAACATCCTATTGCTGGCAATTGGTGCTTGGTTGTGTGTCGCAAGAGCGGTTGACTAACCAATATGCCCCAACTGTGGCATGCAGCGTGTGAGCCAAGTATGAGAACTGAGAACTACAGCTTAACAAGAAGGTCGCCTGCTGTTAGATTTATGATGGTCTCATTAATTATGGTCCAGCCCCAAATAAAAGATGGCCCTTGTCGCACTTGAAACTTGCAATTAAATGGGGAAGCTGCCAAGTCGCGACACGCAAATCAACATAAATTGCACAGCTCTTGAGGACCTCTCAGCGACTTGCAGCAGGAGCAGCGGCAGTGGCAGTGGCAACTAAGTAATCGCATATGGAGGCGCATCCGGACATAAAACAGTCAAGAGACCGGCAATAGATTGTGGCATTTGGCACGCGCGACATTCAATGCGAATATAAATCCAGAAATCGTTGCCAATTTGCTGCTCGGGCGCATTTTTATGGCCACCCCAAAAACACCATTTTTGGGATTGAGACTATGCGTGTGCCTATATGTGTGTGTGTGTGTGTGGATGGGTATGGGGATGGGGATGGGGATGGGGGCGACAAATTCATTAATTCCGCCAGTCGGCAAGTTTTCTAATTAAAACAACAAACAAATGGCCAGTAAAGGCACAGAGCCAGTCAGTGACAATAACAATACATATGGAAATCGTTTGGTATTGGAGCAGAAGCTGAAGTAGCTCCTCCAACACTCCCCCTCCACTTGGTCGGCACATATCTGTGGAGCGGAAACTGTCTGGCAAGATGCTAATTCGGTTAAAAACTTTTGTCGTCAAGTTTCCAGCAACTGGCTCGCTCGCAGTCAGTCAACCATCCAGGTTCAGTCAGTCAGTCAGTCAGTCCGTCAGTCAGTCAGTCAGTCAGTCAGTCAGTCAGTCAGTCAGTCTGCTGCCTGACACAAACTTCGTTTAGAGCTTGTCCAATGTTCTGGGCCCAGAATAGCTTCTGCTTGTGCTTCGGCTCCTCCTCCTCCTCCGGCTCCTCCTCCGGCTCCGGCTCCGGCTCCTGATCCTGCTACTGCCACTGCTTCTCTCTCGCATTGTTATGCGGCGCATGCAAATTGAAGCGGCAGCTTCATCATCAACTTCATGTGATATGCATCAGTTTGCCAAAAATTGTTTGTTAAATATGCAATCCGTCCACAACTTGCTCTCTCTCTCTCTATTTATCTCACTATATCTATCTCTCTCTCTCCCTCCATCACAGCCTACACACAAAACATTATGACCATGGCCCATTTATGCCTTGTTCTAGCAGCATTTTGCAGCATTTTAAATGCCATTCAAATTGTTTAAAATATTTAAATGTGAATTGTTTCAGATTTACTGAGTTTCTAGAATGTGGGTTTTACGTAGTAATAACACTAATACTAGTATTATATATTATTATATTTATTTTATTATATTTATTATAGGTAAGTCTCTTTTAAAATGATGTTCCAAGGAATCACTTCGAGTGCGGGATATTAGCGGAAGTGAATAACTACTTTACAAGCCACATCCGAGCGAGGAGATGTTCGAGAAGAACAAGGATTCCAGTTACCCATAATATTCTTGGCCTGTTTAAGAATGAGAATTACTTGTTTTACTTGTTTATATACATGTGGTGGATCTTAACTAATTCTGATTGGGTTTTTCTGGGTTTACCCAAATTCATGCAAGAAATGTTGGACCACTTTGTTTTCTACCCCCAGAAGTCTTAGAAATCTTAAAAATCGTATAAATATCTTAGTATGTTTTAATTTATTTATAATTTTAATTTTATTTGAAATTTAATTTAATTCAAATGTTTAATTAATTAATGTCGAATGACTTAAGTTGACGATAAGTAAATAAATAAATAAATAAATAAAAATAAGCAACTGCTTTTGTCATATTTATGGCGACAACTTATCCGAGTTGATTGTGTAATGTTAATCAGTGAATGTGGCTCAATCTAATCTGGACACATCTTTGCAGCTGTTTAATAGAGCATTTTGAGGGCGTTTAGCTAAAGAGCTTAGTTCCCCCCCCCCCCCAGTATCCCTCCCCCAGTTCCCTGGCCCACAGCTAAACGACTAAACATTTATTTTGCTAATAATTTATTTATACGCCTGTCAATATACATGTAGCATTGTAAATAGCAGCGTTGCCCCCTCGAGGCGCTCAATTTGCTGAAATAAGCAAAAAAAAAAAAAAAAAAATAGAGAAGAAAAAAAATTGAATTGCAGGGAAACTTGAACAAGAGGAAAAACAAGAGCATGGAAAATATGTAACACAGTCAGAACCACAGGCAAAGAGCGAATTGATTTGCTTTATGAACGTCAACGAGGACCGAGACGCGATTATTATGCACCCTCGTCAGCGGGTCGACAGACAGACGGACGGACGGACAGACAGCGAGTCGGTGACTCATATCATTATGGTGCATGTCCTGCGGCGCCACGCGTCTCGTTCACTTCCCTCCCACCCGCGACTGCCCGTTAACAATGCTTTGATGCCACACTTTGCCACTGTACACATGCCCCAAACCCAACCCAACGCAACCCAACCCAACCCAACCCAAACCGAAAGCAACCACAATCTCGCCTGGCCAACTTCAGCTGGTGCTGCTTGGCATCTTGCTTAGTCGATGTTTGCGCTTGTTTTTTATGTCTAGTGCCACAAACCGCACTCGATTTCCACATGAATGGGCAAAGGCAACGAAGACTGGAAGGAAGACTGAAGATGGCAGACGGCAGACGGCAGACGGAACACGGAAGACGGAAGACGACAACAAGGCCACATCGCACAACGCTTGGCTACCTGTTTGCCTGACTCTCAGCCATATCCTCAGTTCATCCTCATCCTCATCCACATCCTCATCCTTATCCTCTCATCATTCAATGCTATATACGCTATCCATTCGCATTTGTTCGATTCCTTTTCTAAATGTTTATTTTGTTGTTGTTGTTGTTGTTGTTGTTGCTGTTGTTGCTGTTGTTGCTGTTGTTATTGTTGTTGTTGTTGTTGTTGTTGTTGTTGTTGTTGTTGTGTTTGCCTCATTGATTAATGCGTAAATATGCGTTCCATCGCAGCTTTCTGTTTGTTGTCCTGCCGCTCATCCTTGGCCCCTTTGAACTGCCCTCAAACATTTCTCAACTTTTTAGCTTAAAGTTGTGACTTTGTAAATATTTTATCTAATCTTAAACAGACCTTAAATAACTTAACTTGGCTTTAAAATATCTCCGACATATTTTTATGAAACGGCCTAAAGATCTTGTCTTGTGTCAAACACTGACTGATTGTGCTGAATGTTATGGATATATATATATAAATATAGCTTTCGTCACCGATTTAATTATGCTTTTTTGACAAAATCTAGTAGACCTTGTCTGAATAGGAGATCCGTCAGTTTCATCATTACCTGCCACAATAAATTCTCGTGCCACGTGTGTTTAAAATCCACATTGCCACCTAGTCTTATTTACAAGTAATTTTGACCCGCTTTAATTAACTGGGCTCGTTTGATGGGTAACCTGTTCTCCTACAAGCTTGATATATTTATTTTTATTTTATTTACATCAATTAAGGTCTGTGTGGAGGTCTGTGGACCTATTGTGCATCTGCCTTAAAGTCCTAGGCTCAGTCCTCGATTCCCCATTATTTTCCCAGCTGAGATTGTGCTTCCAACGACATCTTCCATAATTTTAAATCTGTGCAGTTGTTTGTGCATTATGCAATCTCCTTGAATTTCCCGGAATGCCGCATTATTCTTCTTATTGCATTTTTTGAGAAGGAGCAAAATTGTTGTCAGTTTACCCAAGTATTCCGTGGATGGGGAGCTCGGAAGTTTCGATTTTTGCGCTGACAGCTTATAAATTTATATATTAAAATGAAGTGTTTACTGGAATCGGAGGTAGCCGAGCTGCCCGCCTTTGATAATGTCATAAAAAATATGTTGATAATTATCGAAATCACGAAACGTGTCTGCCGCCTGCTGCTGCTGTCCCCCGGCTTTGCATGCAACGTGTGAGGCAACAAAGTGTTAATACACTCGCCACACCTGTAAAAATGTGAAATGTGAAATGTTCGCTCGTGGCAAGAACGAGGTGTGAGCTGTGTGTGTGTGCTGTGTGTGTGCCGTGTGTGTGCTGTGTGTGTGCTGTGTGTGTGCTGTGTGTGTGCCGTGTGTGTGCTGTGTGATGTGTGCTGAGAGGCGTGAGGGTTGCGGCATTTGGGGCTGATGGTTGACGGGTCATAAGCATGTGCACATGGCAGCGATTACGTAACGCGACAGGTGCCATCAATCATATTTAGGGTGGAGAAAAACACCTCCAACCAGACCCAAACTTCACTCGAGTTAAGCTCAGTTGAGTTGAGTTGAGTTGAGTTACGGGTCGGGCCCGTCATAAGATAAATGGCCGAGATTTGTTGTTGTTGTTGCTGTTGTTAGCTGGCATTTAACATTTTTAAGTAAGTGGTTAACTAGTCGAATGTCGAATGTCGAATGAGATAAGAAGATATGGTAGTAATTATTATAGCAGAGTGCGTTCCACTCACTGTGAATGGGAAACGGCATTCGGAATGAAATAGATGGATAAGTTGGGGAAAACAATTTCTTATGTGGGATTTGGATAGCCAGAGAGACGACATGGCCTGAAATTGAAAACGAGCCAAGCCAACTGACAGATTGGCGGGGGAGCTGCTGGAAGGGGTGAGGGGGTGAGTGGGTGAGCGGAAAATGGGAAATGGGAAATGTGAAATGGAAGCTGCTGATTGCCCTCAGCACGCGCAATCCAAAACTCTACCAGTTCCAGTCTCATTCTATCTTGATAGTGCCGCCGGATTAAGCAGCAAAACGCATGAGCTGACTGTGTGCGGGGGCGGGAGGGGGAGGGGTGTTTGGGTGGGTGTGCGAAGGGGAAGGGGGCGGGGGGAGGGGGAAGGGGGGAGGGAGTGTAGTGCTTTAGTTGTTGGTCGATGCTTAAGGCCAAAGTAACGAAAATAACGCAAAGCTGCAGCTGAAGCACAAGGATTACGAAAGGATTCGTTTCTAACGAGATTGACAACAAACCGCAATGCCATCTCCACACACACACACACACACACACACACACACACACACAGTCAGTCTGCGTGTGTGTGTGTGTGTTTGTGTGTGTGTGTTTGTGTTGTCGCTGGGTGTTGCGTTTTTATTTGTATGTTGTACTACGCTTCCATCCATATTCCCAGAGCGGGTCAATCGATTCGATTATCAAGGGTGCAACACACGGCAAGAAGCAGTTACACTTCCATGAATATTCATGTGTGTCCTCATTTAATTTGAATATTTGATCTGTTTCTCTTTTAATTAATATATATAGCATAACTAAAGGCTGTTTATTACTGGGCATGTTTATCCAATCCACAATCATTCTGCAATAGTCTGATTGGGTTTTTCTGGGTTTTCCCCAATTCATGCAAGAAATTTTGTACCACTTTGTTTTCTACCCCCAGAAATCTTATAAATCTTATAGATATTTTAGTATTTTTTAACTTATTTATAATTTTAATTTTATTTTAAATTTAAGTTAATTCAAATTTTTAATTTTTGCATGTTTGGTGTCGACTGACTTTAGTTGACAATAAATAAATAAATTAGGCATATCCCTTATAATATTTAGTTTTATTTTTGTTTTGTTATTTTGTTATTTTACCTGGAATTGACTCAATACTTTCCATACTCTAACCTCTGTCTCTGAACCTGTTTCTGTAAAGTTTGCCAAGTTTGTCGAGTCGATTTGCATTTGGAATTATTTTCGGGAAAGGATATTTCGAGTTTGCTCTGCTCGAATTACATTTTTCTATCTCCGCCATTCCACTCACTAAATGGGGATATGGTCTGTAGTCGGTTGATGTGGTGGATATACATATATATATATATATATATATATATATATAAATATATAAATGTATGTATATATATGGTATATGGTATATGGTATATGCCTTATTCTGCAAACAAAGCGAATTTCATCCCATAAAACTAAAACGTTGGATTTAATTTTGCAAAATAAACATAAAAATCGCTTTGGCCAACTTTTGACATACTTACATATATGTATGTATGTATGTATGTATGTATGAGTGCCTATATGTATGTATTTCTCTGACATCTTATACGTATTGCGTATCTCAGAAGTGGCTTTTGTTTTTGTGTAGTTGGTTCTTCTTTATTTGTGCTTACGTACTTTTCCATATTTATCTTTATCACATCTTTGGCAAAGACAGCTCCCAAATACTACAAGAAAACATATATATATATATGTATATATATATATATATATATATATATATATATATATGTATGCATCTGCATCTGTGCTTATTGAGATAATGCAAACGAAACTAAATCAAAACTCCGTTGAACGGAACTCGAAAAAATAAAAATAATCAAAATAATAAAATATGTTAAATGAGAAATGAGAAATGTAAAACGAACCGAAATGAACAGAAATTCATTATTCATTTGCCTGCAACAACAACAATAACAACAACAACAACAAGAGACACAAACAAATAAAACACAAAATCAAATAGAAAATTCAAATAATACAATTACAACAACTGCAGGCGGAGGAAGGCCTATAAAAAAGAGTTGGGTTGGGGGAGGTGGGAGGTGGGTGGTGGGAGGGGGGGTTGGTTGGTTTTGTGGTGTCCAAAATCGTTTTTGAGTTTTCTCATTTGTTGCTGATTTTGTTGTTGCTGCTGCTGCTGTTGTTTGTTAAAAAAGTTTTCTAATTAAAACAACAACTGACAAACGCAAATTGTCAACGTATTTGCACACACACAGACACACACAGACACACACACACACACAGACACACACACACACACACACAGGGAGAGGGAGAACTATAGACAGATATATTTGCCAACTGCAAAATGCTTTGTTAGGCAAAGCCCTTAGCCAAGGGGGGGTGGGGGTTGTTCCTGTGGCAGTTGCAGGGGGGTAGTTGAACGCGAGCCCCTTCGGCAATTTTGGGCGTTGTGCCGCTGGTGGTGCGGTGGGCGTGGCGCCTGACTGCAAGGGGTTTTGGTTGTGTTAGCAGCTCTTGTTGTTAGCAGTTGTTAGATTAGTTTGACTTTTTGCTGCTCCTCTCTTTTTTTTTTGCTCCTGCTTTTTGCCAGTTGTCAAAATGCTAAATGTCGACTGGCTATATATATATATATACATATATATATAAATATAGAGAGAGGGAGAGAGCAGGTTGTGGGGCCGTAAAAATTGTCAGTTGATGATGTCCATGCATCCTGGAGCAGGATCAAGCAATTGTTTGCGTTGTTTATAAATTACCTCTGCAAAAAAAGCCGAAAGAAATGGCTGATAAAAGTACACATTTGTTTAGAGTTCTCGACGAACATATACCCTGTAGTTCTACAAGACCTCTTATGGGTTAGCTTTCAGTTTCTATTTAGAAAATAAACGTTTGCTGAAATCCTTTTTCCGTTTCGTAGAAAACAAGGAGCAATCGGAGATATACGAAGTAAATCCACGTCTCCTTTCTGTCTATCTTACAACAATTATGTGGTATGCGAAAGTCAACAACATGTTGCAACAATATTTTAGTCCCAGCAAATTAGCATAGCTTTTGTATTATTTTTTTTTCATTTTGTCATACATATTTGGGTTTGAGGCAGCTAAGATAAAAACAACTGAAGGCTAATTATGAAGTGCAGCGAAATGTGGCAAAAGATTAGTTGAGCATTGTAAAAATCGCAACCATTTTTTACAATTGACAGTTTTTTACATACAACATTTATACATACATATATCTAACAGAAGTTAGCTTCAGGATTTGCTCGTATCACATTGAAAGAAACCTCTCCGATCGAGAGGATATATAGTCTGTTCATAGGAACAATTTTGGTTGTATATCTAAATTTATAATGAACTTTGGACATCGGCGGGTTGACTCCGATCTACAATTGACGTGATTTCTTTAATTCAGTTTAGATGCACAATGAATTTCCATGTGCCAACATTGAAAAGTGGTTGCCTTTAATATTGTTTTCTTTTGTCCTTGCTTAAATTCAATTTTCAATTTTCATTTGGAAATTGTGCGGCTAAATAATCAGACCATAGTATTTGCATAAACTTTGCAATGAAAAACTGAAAAGTAGCAAAAGGAAATGGAAAGGGAAAACACAAAACTGAAACCGAAACTGAAACTGAAAACATTTTTCACTGCTCCGCTCCGCTCTGGACACGATATTCAATCAAATTAATTTTCCCATTTAAGGCAAATGGCCAATCAGAACACTCGCTGTCCGTCCGTCTGTCCGTCCATCCGTCTGTCTGTCTGTCCGTCCGTCCGTTCGTCTATATGTCGATCTGTCTGTATGAACCATAATTCTTATGATTACGAATACGTATTTCACATTTTGCGTTCGAAGTTCGTCGCAATCACTTTGTTTTCACCATTTCAAGCGCAAATTGCCGTTGTTATTGTGGCACACACAGACACACACACACACACACACACTGACACAACCGTTATTATTATTTTAACAACAATTTTCAACTGTTTGGGGCGCCGCATTGTCGGCGCCAAGCGTCGAAGGTCGCGTAATTCAAAAGCAATTTGTCGAAATTAAATTTGATTACATTTATCGCGGCAGCAGCTGCCCCATTGAATGTGCCCCAGCACCCGCCGTTCCTCCCCCGCTGCCCCACAACTTCCCTCTCCATTTCTGTCTACGGCTTCAGCAACTTTTCTTCTTTTTTTTTCTTTTTTTTTCCATCTAGCTGGCGTTCAACTCTTTAATCGCTGGTAATTGCCATAAATTGCCGACTGAGCACCCCTCCCTCCCTCCCACCATCCACCCACCCACCCTTCCTCCATTGCCGCCGGCTCTTCCGTCTCCCCTTGCCCCACAACCTGACCGCACAGTTTCCAAATGCTGATCAATACAAATCGCATTAAAACTTGGCGGTGCTTTAAAATATGCATCAATTTCAGAAGCAAAACCGCATTTGCCTAGGGCCTCGACACGACTAGTGGATACCCTGTAACCGATACTCTCATAATCTGCAAATTATGAATAATGATTGATCCGAAGAAACATTGATGTGTTTACTTCGTTTTCCAAATAGAGATAAATATTTACTATCGATCGCTTTTCCCAAGAAGAGATGCCCTCGAGTGTTTACATCGATCGGGTAAAAATGATGAAAAGATAATGTTTTGAAATTCCCCCATCCAAATCATAATGTGTGTCATCATCTTTAATCTAAAAGACTTGCCTTATATATAGAATTTTAAAGGCTTTATTCGAATAGCATTATCTTTTAGATATATATGCATATTTATCTGTAGCAAATCTTCTCATCTGGAAAATTCTTCGTTTGTTTGGCGTTTAGTTGTTATCATTGAATCGCTAGCGCCCTGTGAGCTTTTGGCTTGCCACAATTTTTGCCTTGTGTGGTTTTCCCCAACCTCACTCTCCCTCTCTCTCTCTCTCTCTCTCTCTCTCTTTCTCACTCTGTCTCACTCTGTGTACCCCGTTCCTTGTTTGGGTAGTTAGTTGTCTTGTCGGCACTCAAATGGACGGCACAAGTTGCTGAAAGTTAAAGTTTTGTGGCTGCGGCATCAGCAGCGTTGCTCTTGTTGCAACATAAAGAGCCACACACACACACACACACGCACACCGTAACTAACATAAACGTTTTGGCAGTACGAGGCGAACATCAGCAGCTAACTAAACAAGTTGGGATGTTGGCTGGGAAGGGGCTCGTAGTTTGGGTGGTGCAGTGGTTGGTGGCACCAACTTTTGCTCCTCAATATTTTCGTAAACCAACAAAATTGTTGCAACAAATTCAGGCAACAAAAAAACACACACACACACACACACAAAAAGACTGCCTAAATGAAATGTTTTGAGGTTAGCCAAAAATATTTTCCAACAATTTTGCGAGTGTGTGCGCAGAATGTGTGTGTGTGTGTGTGTGTGAGTGTGTGAGTGCGAGTGTGTGTGAGTGTGTGTGAGTGTGTGTGAGTGTAGTCAAAAACCAACTAAATGCCAGAAATTGTTGCTATTTTTGCTGATGCGCCCACCACCTCAAAACAGAATCCTAAACCAAAACCCTAAACATGTTCGCCCCTTTATTAAAATGTCAAAACATAAAATGGCGGCGGAGGTGCAAGGGGAGGGGGAGTGGGAGGGGGAGTGGGAGGGGGAGTGGGAGGGTGGCGAGTGGGAGGGGGAGGCAGAAACACACAACCAGTGAAGGGCAAAGCGGGAGGGCGATAATAAAATGCCATCAAACACATTTGTCAGTTGTTATTGTTGTTGTTGTTGTTGTTGTTGTTGCTGTTGTTGTTGTTGTTGTTGCTGTTGTTGTTGTTGTTGCTATTAAATGCAGCGCAAAATAGAAACAAAAGCAAAGCTGGTAAATGGCAAATGCTAAGCAGAGCAGCCGCCGAGGGAGGAGCAGCTCTCAAAACGGGGTAGGGGCTCTGTGAGTGTGTGTGTGTGTGAGTGTACATGTGTGTGTATGTGTGTGTGAGTGTGTGTAAGATGCTTTTCTCCATTTACCAGTTAAAAACATCTTAAAAGCCACTTTTAACCACAATTATGTAAATATTAACACAAACGTACCTTAAGACAAAAGCACAACACAGACGTGAGTGTGGTGTGTGGGTGTGCGTGTGTGTGTGTGTGTACGTGTGTGTGTAAGTGTGACATATAAAGCCAACAACAACAAGAAGAACTGAACTGAAATTGTGTCTCCGTCTCCGACTGTCTGTCGACAACACAACCATTTACCATTAGCATGTGTCTAGCGGATGGCTGTTGGGGGTGAATTGAAGGAGGGTTGGGGGCTGGGAGGCTGGCGGGCGGATAGGCAAGGAGTTTCCCGGCTGCTCTCAGGGGAGAGGGTCGCGTTGGCCAGTGGTGGAAGCGACAGGTGTTGAAGTTAACGCCGAGACAAGACGACAGGACAGGCAGGAGTTGAGTTCAGTCATTTGAGAGTCGAGGAGTCAAGGAGTCGAGCAGCCGTTGCTTGATGAGACGAGACATAATCCCCAAGACGCAAAGGACACACACACACACAGATTGAGAGAGAGAGAGAGAGAGAGACAGACATAGATATCGACAGTCTGACATACAGAGGACAGGCAATGTTAATAAGCAGCAGCAGCAGCGGCAGCAGCAGCAGCAGCAGCAGCAGCAGCAGCTTAGGCTGTGCCGTTATTATCGAAAGCTTTTAGACGTGGCAGCAGGTCACGTTCAGTCGTCCGTCCGGCAGTCGCTCTGTCAGTCCATCAGGCAGTCATTCAGGCAGTAACCAAGTCAAATGAGCAAACGAAATGCAAAATGCACAGACAGACAGATAGCGAGACAGCTGGACAGACAAACAGACAGACAGACAGAGAGACAGACAGACAGAGAGACAGACAGAGAGAGAGACAGACAGGGACAATCCGTTTTCATGGCTGATTTAACAAAGTTGGGAATGCCAGGCAAAACAGTGGGAGGTAGCATAGCACAACAGAGTAACAGAGAGACAAAAAATATTGTGAGAGAGAGAGAGAGAGAGAGAAGAGAGAGTGTGTGTGAGAGAGAGGGCAAGAATGGGCGGAAAGATTGATACAGAGCAAAGTAGTTGCAACTGCAACAAATGCAAAGAAAATAGAAACCTGTCGTCAACTAACAAATGCACTCATCAACAAAAATAAAAAGAACTAAAATCGTTTCTCAATTAAAGAATTTAAAATGTAATTCTTAAAAAAGAAGAAGAAAAAGAATTGAATTAAAGGCATCCACTTTTTCAACTCAATAAGTTGGGATTTAAGACGATTCTCTTGGGCAGCTCCACAACTGCCACAAAACTTTTGCCTACAGCCAAATCTGGATGAGAGCGGTTAACTTATTTTCGTCCTTATTAAGGATAAGGTTCAGATAAGGTAATAAGAAACTGACAAATTAAATATAATTCAACTCTTGAATACACATAACGAACGTGAAAGCAAAAACCGACTAAAAACCCTTATCCTCAATTCTAATCAGATCAAGTCAGATAATTAATAAGTACACATCTAAAAGATACAATTGTAAACTAACTGAAATTGATGTATCTGCATTATTTGCCAGATTGCAACATGGCTAATTGCAGTTAGTTAGTTAGTTAGTTAGAAAGCTGATGGACTATGTTCAATAACTAGTGTAAAACTGATAAAATGTGAAATTGACAAAGCTTTCAATGATTTTCTGGTTGTGGCTAAGCTATTGGGAATGTGCATGGGGTAGGGGAAGGGGAAGGGGAAAGGGAAAGGGAAAGGGGCATGGATTGGTTTAGTTTATTGATAAAAAGTCATGCCAGAGTTGCAATGAGTAATGTTGTGCGACAGGTGGCACAAAGAAGGGAATGTGTGTGTGTGTGTGTGCGGATGGATGAGGAGGGGGGAGGAATAGGGGTCTCACTTGTTGCCAAAATGAAAAATATTCCAATGCACAACATAATATAAAAAAAAAATCTGAAAGATAAAGCGAAAATGTAACGCGACATTAACATGGGGAATGCACGGAATACACGGAATGCAGGACACAGGAGACAGGACACAGGACATGGAGCAGCAGACGAGAGGGTTACCGTTTGTGGAATGGGGGGCACTGAGCGTAAACCAAAATCACATTATGCCAGACGAAGCTGCCAATGCGAATATGTGGAACAAACAAGGATGGGTTGTGCCACAAATGATTGGTTGTGCTGCCTATGCGGCGGTAAAGGGGGCTATGTTGGTGTTGGTGTTTGGGGATGGGGATGGGGTGCACAGGGGAGGTCAATGCAGTCACGGGTCTAAAAATCAAAAATTTGAATTTCGATCACGTCTTCAATTACGTCGAATCGACGTGCATATAAATCAACAGTGAAGAGAAGCCCTCAGCCAATGGGAGAAGGCACAGGGGTGTGTGTAGAAAAGAAGGAAAAAGAAGAAGAAAAAAATACAGCACAGGGGCGTAGCAGAAGGGATGCGGCGCCGTTAGACAGTCAGTCAAATGTGGTTTTGCTTATTGTTGTTGCTGCTGTTGCGGCTGTGGCAGCCAGCGTTGAGTTTTGTAAATCAAGTGGAAATGCCACAGAAAAAAGAAAATAAATAAAACACAAAAAAACCAAATGAAAATGGGGAAAGGGGCAACTTAGGACACCCATTTAGGCAAGGATGCGAGGGGGTGTGTGTGTGTGTGTGTGTGTGTGTGTGTGTGCCATAGACTGGGCACAGATCCGAGTGGTTTGGGGCTGGGCGATTTTTGGGACGCACTCATGCAAAGTGCAGTTGACATGCGGAAATTGTAGGTGCGCTGCGAACTGAACTCAACTGAACTGAACTGAATTGACTGAATTGGAGTCTTCTTCAATGGGGCATGGCCACTTCATGTGTAGGGGCGGTGCTAGGGTAGCTAGGGGGGGGGGCATGGTACGCACTCGAGAACAAATCGTGCGAAAAGCGTAATACGCACGCACACCAACACCAAGACCAACACACACACACAAACACACACACACACACACACACACACACTCGCACACTCGCACACACTCAAGCAGAGAAGAGACTGAGAGGCTGAGAAGTGTCTCCGAGTGCTGCTTGAAGATGTTGCACTCAAGTTTTGCGCATTTCGCGTCAACTTTTTGCAGCAATCGGCACTCGCTAATTGCTTCAGCTCCAGCAAGACTATAAAGAATGGGGCATCAAGGTTGTTGTAACACACAGTTGCAAACTATATTTGCATCCATTTTAATTCGATAATTGTTGTTGTTGTTGTTGTGGTGTTTGAGGAGAATTTGATTTGAGTTGAAGCAGCAACTATATCTACATCTATATCTACATCTACATCTATATCTATATCTGCATCTATATCTATAACTATATCTACAGCAGCAGCAGAGCCTCGCCAACGGTTGCCTCTTCAACTGCAACTGCTGTGCCTGCGGATGTGTGTGTGTGTGTGTGTGTGTGTGTGTGTGTGTGTCTTTCAATTGGAATTACGTCTGGCAACTGCTTGAGCTGCTGCTGCTGCTGCTGCTGCTGTTGCTACAACACACTCACATAGGAACAACAACAGCGTTGAATTTGCATTGCCCCCAAGTGAGGAACATGTGTCTCTTCCTCTCTATATATGTACATACCATATGTGTGTGTGTGTGTGTGCTGCAAGAAGATGTCAGTCATTGGCACAAGTGCGCTTTACATGGCCTCCGTCACTGTCAATGTGTTTGCACATTTGACATTAGGGCGACTCCTGACGGTTGGCACTTGAGGCTGGGGACTCAAGTCTCTCCACAACCCTGAATAACTCGTTGCTCCCTGTTCGGGGATCTGGCAAAAAGTCAATGTTTGGAGCGCGGCCACCTTTAACTTTGGCATCCATCAACTCAACTCGACTTCAAAGATTCTCCACCAATTCCGACAATTCCAATAATAAATTCACTTTTGTTTTTCTAAACTTTCATCACCATTTAAAGAGCGCAAGTTGCCGAATCCGACGATGAACAACCTTTGAATTATAAAATCTTAATTTTAAAAATTCGATCATCTTAAAAAAAAAAAAATATATAATAAATAAATATTCCGCGCTCATCTGCACAAGCGGTATTCTTGGAAAGAATTGTGAACCCAAAAACCACTAGTAAATTTCAATTTGAATTTACATTTTCCTTATTGATAAAAATTAATTTATGAGAAACTTTGTTTTTTTTTTTTTTTTGTGACAAAATGCCGAATGAAATGGATTTGGATCGGAATCAATTTTTTTTTTTATCTAGTTGCATCTAATTCTGATGATCGGCCAAATAATATATAGTTATGTGTTCCTCAGGCACAACTTTGAATAGGCAGCTGAACACTTTCGATTTACTTGCAACGTCGCATGAGTCACCCTGCTGCTGCTGTCTATGCTGCTGCCACAAGAAATAAGATGGAAAAAAAAGAGGCAAAACTCTTGAGCCTCCTACAAATGCATTTGGCCTGCTTCTCCGCCTGCTTCCCCGCCTGCTTCTCCGCCTGCCTCCCCAACTGCTACCCCTACTGCTTCCGGCCACAGCCAGTTGCCGCCGTATCCTGTATCGCCTTTGACGTCAGCTGAGACTGTGTGACAGCTTTCTTGGGATGCGCTTCACGTGCATTTGACTGCTTAAATAAATTTTGTGCATGGTAATAAATTCACTTAAACTCAAACTACTCGAAAATTGCGGAATACTGACTGAATACGAGCCACAGCCCAACCCCACTTCCCAGACATCTGTCTGTCGTCGTCGTTAGTCTCTCTTGTGTGTGTGTGTGTGTGTGTGTGTGTGTGTGTGTGTGTGTGTGTGTGTGTGTGTGTGTGTGTGTGTGTGTGCAGCGAGGACAATGCAAACGATGAAGGCCTTGTAGAAGTTTTTGTTTAGAGATTCATAAACATAATTGACGTCATAAAAGCAGACAACAACAACAATGACATAATGTCATGTAAATCTCGGGATGTCTACTTGGGAAGGCTGATGAAGCAGCAGCAGCAGCAGCAGCAACACAGTCTGACAACAAACACAAGCTGGCCACAAGCTTCCACCCCCCCCCCCCCCCCCTGCTGTTCTCCTCCTCCCCCTATGCTAAGTGAAAATCATTAGTTCAAACTTTATAGAAAATCCTAGGCATTTGTTTGAGCTACTTTAAAATAAAATGCCGCTCATGTTTTATGTGGTGCATGACCCACATACACCCACATTCACCCACATACACCACAAAACCCTAACCAACCACTTACTTTGCTGGCAAAACAAAAAACAAAAAAAAAACAGAAAAAAAACTAGAAAAAGAGACAGAATTGTTGGCACGCCGAAAAGGATATACCCTGGTCCACCTGCTCACTTCAAGATCGGAGATCATTTTTAGCACTTGAACATTTCTATTTAATAAACGGAAAAGTCTTCCATCCAAAATACGCACCAAGAATACGAATATATTGGAATAATGGAAGACTATACTTATCAGGTATATTTTTTATATATTTATGTTTATGCACTAAAAATATGAACGTATTGTAAAGTTTGGATTACGGATTAAGCCTTTAAAAGGGCAAGACTATAGTGATCAGATATATTTTTAATATATTTATATTTATGTTTATATTAGTGATCAGATATAATTTTAATATATTAAGTATTCATATTTGATTAGGATTAAGCCTTTAAGACTATAGTGATCAGATATATATTTTTAATATATTTATATTTATGTTTATATTAGTGATCAGATATAGTTTTAATATATTTAGTATTCATATTTGATTAGGATTAAGCCTTTAAGACTATAGTGATCAGATAAATATTTTTAATATATTTATATATATGTTTATGTTAGTGATCAGATATAATTTTAATATATTTAGTATTCATATTTGATTAGGATTAAGCCTTTAAGACTATAGTGATTAGATATATATTTTTAATATATTTATATTTATGTTTATATTAGTGATCAGATATATTTTTAATCTATTTTTATTCATATTTGATTAATTTAATTAGGATTAAGCCCTTAAGAATATAGTGATCACATAAATATTTTAAATATATATTTTTATATTTATATTTATGCACTTAAAATATATTATAATAATATATATTGCAAGTTTGATTAGGATTAACCCTTAAAGACTATACAGATCAGATATATTTTATATATATTCATATATACACTATATGGGATCCAAAACATTTTCCGCATACCCTTTGCAAGGGTACTCTGGAAAAAAAGAAGAAGAAAAAACAACCATCATTCGTTGCCCAAAGCGGCCTGCGTTTTTGTATAAATTCTAACAAATTGTCTACACTTCCGAGCACCCCAAAGCCGGCCTCATCCCACCTCCTCCACGTTAGGAGCCCACACCCCCCGGGCCCATAAATCAAAAAGTGCTTGGCTACAGTTTTCAGTTTTGTGCACTTGCTTTGTGTGTGCTATCTTTGTGTGTATTTGGATGTGGATGTGGAGTCCGGGCACCCGATTCACATTGCTCCTTCTTTTATTTGCCTGTTTTTCTTATGTGTGTGTGTGTGTTTTTTTTTTTTTTTGTTGTGCCTTCTATTTTATGAACTACACTTCAGCCTGCCACACCCCCTCTGCAATTCATGTGTTAAGAGTGTGTGTGTGTGTGTGTGTGTGTGTAGGGGTGTGGAAGGGGTGTGGAAGGGGTAGGGAATTTTGAATTCCACATGCCTGGAATGCCGCACTTTTGTGCGCTGTCGAGTCCACAGTTTAGCATATTAAAAGTAAAGTAAGCGCCAGGACATTGCTCCACTCACAAAGGAAGAGCTCAACGCGTATGGACACAGAGCACGTCTATTGTTGGCCCTATCTTTCATATAATTCCTATTGTGGTTGTTGCTCTTGTTGTTGTTGTCATTGTTGTTGTCGCCCATTCATCACCTGCCTGCTCAAACCTGGTAGATTAAGGAATGTCCCTTATGTCCTAGCCAAAACCCGTTCGCCTTTCAAGATACCAGCTGCATTTTGAAAACTTGTATAAAAAACTCATCACTTCGTAATTAGCAAACAGTAAAAATGCATGCAACAATGGATGCAACGCCTTTTGGCCGGTTAAGTGTACTTTTACATATAATGCCACTGTTTGCACAACACTTCAAGATTATCTCATTTCCTCGCGTTGGAGCTGAACGCCAGTCGTGACACGAGTGGACTCACGACATTACTCACCCCTAAATAATATCATCACAATCAATTAAGATAATATATGATATGACAACGAATTGTCACAATGCATATTATGTGTAAGCTACTGAAATCCAGTGCTCCTTGTATTGCATAAGGCACGAGGACATCTCTAGCCTGTGTCTGGAGTACCCTTTGAGTTCCGACTTAACTCTTAGTCAGCTCGCCGCGTTTACTGACGCTGTTGTCCCTGCACAAATTATTGAACAGCATTGAAAACATTTGAAGTGTTTCATTCGCCCAGAAGCAGCTTAAAGCCAAGTGGTCTGTCCTGCTGAGGGACGTGCAGCCAGCGGCAGCCCAGCGGCAACCCAGCGGCAGCGCAGCAGAGAGACGAAGATGAGAAGCATACTTGGGGCTGCCGTGCAGCGCCACCGCGTCTACTTGGCGAAGTGGCAAGGCGAATGCTTTTATGCTACTTAATGGCAATACATGCAATTTATGGGTGGTAGTTAAAATACAGGCGCAAAATTAATGGCAGCAATGGCAATGGTGCATCGCTGCCAATCCTCACCAGAGCTCAGGGCCACGGACTTCTTTACCTAATTGAAGTGTTACATTTTGGTGTTGCCTCGCGGTGTTGCCTTTGGCATTGAGAGATGTTCGAAAGGTTCCAAAGGTTAATTATGTTCAAGTCACTGTAACTATATGTACATAAATATATACATACATATACATATATATACATATATATGGGATGAATAATAATAATACAATTTATCAATAATTTATTTGATTAAAGATTCACCTGAACTGGCAGCAAATACTCGATACTATTTATTTAAAACAGTTACTTGTTACTATTTATTTACAGCTAATCGCAGCTAATTGAAGACACTGCAAGCGCACAAAAGCTCTCTGCTATGAGAGCTATATATATATATATATATTTATATGGCATAAATAATAATAATACAATTTATCAATAATTTATTTGATTAAAGATTCACCTGAACTGGCAGCAAATACTCGATACTATTTATTTAAAACAGTTACTTGTTACTATTTATTTACAGCTAATCGCAGCTAATTGAAGACACTGCAAGCGCACAAAAGCTCTCTGCTATGAGAGCTATATATATATATATATATTTATATGGCATAAATAATAATAATACAATTTATCAATAATTTATTTGATTAAAGATTCGCCTAAACTGGCAGCAAATACTCGATACTATTTATTTAAAACAGTTACTTGTTACTATTTATTTACAGCTAATCGCAGCTAATTGAAGACACTGCAAGCGCACAAAAGCTCTCTGCTATGAGACGCGCAAAGAAACATTTATTGTTTTTGCCACCTGGTATACGATTAGATGAACTAAAGCTGGCCCTAATCCATCAGCTGACGGCTTCCTCAAATGCCACTTATAGAGAGATGCACATAGACAGAGACAGATAGAAGTGTGAGGGAGGGAGACAGCAACAGTCAGTAGCTAAAACTCTGGCTAAACTTTTGCACAAAAACCCAAGTGTAAAACGCACACCCGCAAACCCGTTACTCGTTACCCGTTACCCGCTACCCGTTACCCGTTACCCGTAACCCGTTATCCTTCCCTTGCTGACACAATGACTGCAACTTTTGACTTTGTGCAAAGAGCTGGTAAGGTGGAAGGGGGAGGGGAAAGGGGAGGGCAGGGGTGGAGTGTGGGGCATTGGATTTCATTTTGCGGCTGTTGCTAGCTACGAAAATTTATGGCCAATTCAATAAACGATTTTATTACATGCGCACGTTGTGTTAACAATGTTATTATTATTGGCTCTCAGTGCCGCAAAAAGGGTTGCCACCCCACACCGCCGCAACGTTACGGCCTCAGGCAATGCGGCAATTTATATCTGTGTGTGTGTGTGTGTCGCCGATTGAGGGGACTCGGGCAAGGAGGCCACGGATGCGGCCAATTATTATGAAAATTAATTTATTTTCGATCGGTAATGCAAGAGGGACTGAAAACCACTCACCCAGCGCCAGTTGCCAGTTGCCAGTTGCCAGTTGCCAGCTGGAGGACCTTATCGCCAGCTGCCCAGCTGGAACTTAACTTCATAAACTCTCCTATTGCCATTGCCCACTGCTTACCGCCCACTGTCCACTGTCCACTGTCCACTGCCCGTGTCTGCCTGCATTCAGCCTTTGGCGTGCACTTCCAAATGCTTTTACTTTGTTTGCCCCCAATTGTTGTTGTTGTTGTTGTTGTTGTTGTTGTTGTTGTTGTTGTCCTTTGTTGTGTTGGCCATTAAAAGCGTTCGAACAGGGTATAATGAAATGTGTAACAGGCACGATATATACAATTATATATACACATGTGTCGATCTAGCCAGACTAAAGCCTTACATCCAAAGGATTTTTTTCTATCTTCTTTTTTTTCGACGGAATTAAATGTCTTTTTTATTGTGTAAATTATTTTATACTAAATATATTTATTTACTATTTCAGGATTTACGTATATCATTTATCAGGTAAACTTAGAGACAAATGGATTCTCTTGATTTTGGCACATTTAAATAAAAGTGCAATAGCGAAGAGACACTAGGATAATCTCCCAGTCGATCACTCTCGACTGGAGCACTCTTACTTATTACGTGTTGTTGTTGTTGTTGTTGTTGTGCCAACCATTTGCGACCCTTGACGGCCCACTGACTGTCAACGCTTTGCGCATTTGTTTGCCCAACACACAAAAGGCCAACAAAACACAGCAACAGCAAAAGCTGCAGGGAAAAGGTTCTTGCGGCTAGCGGGGGGCACCTTATTTTCTACGAATGCATTGTGAATGTGTCTCGAGTGTGTGTGTGTGTGTGTGTGTGTTTGCCATTGTGGGTGAGTGTGGCGAGTGAGTGTGTGCAAATATAAAGCTCAACAGGCGCACTCATGTGCAACGCAACGAGGCAACAAAAGTCTCATTACTTTTACTTGGCAAAATAATGAAGCTAACAACCAACAACCAACGAACGAACAACAACCAACGGGCAACACAACAACAACAACAACAACAACAACAGCAGCAACCGCACAATTGACAATTGACTTTGGTTCGTTTATATATATATATATGTATATATATATATAAATATATATAGACACACTCAGTTACATAATTGTTTTATACTTTTATATTAGCTTTCCCATTTCTGCTGCCTCAACAAGCCTGATACCCTGCAATCTGCTCGCCAGCACACTGGGCATCTTGACATTTGACTACTCACTTCATACTCATTAAATTTCAGCCAAGTTTCCCTAAAGTCTTTAAAATACAATATTTATCTTTAAAGGGTTGGGAACAGTTGTTCCAGATTAAGCTTGTTAAATTTCTATTGATTGAAATCGCAAAAGTTATGACAAATGATAAATTCGTTTTATTTAGAACTTATTACAGGGTATCACCCAGTCGATTGCGTATAGCATTCTATTCTTTGAATTGAATCAATCCCCCAAAGTGATTGCAAATACCAGAGGCTATCGCACTGGGTAACTACAAGCTATCAATTGGACTATATAAAAAGTATCGAACATTTTATATTTCTCAATTAATGAAAAGTTTTTACTTTAATAATCTTATGGAACACTTACCAAAATTCATTAAAAATAGGATTTTATGCAAAAGTATGTAAGTAGAATCTTGATCAGGATCAACTGAGAATATAAGAACTACAGACTTTACATTTTTTAATATGAGTCCTGATATAACACACGCTGATCAAGTTTATTTCATTTTATCGATAACTTCCCCAGTTTCGCGATTATCGACGGTAATTTTTACACTTCAGTGCCAGTTGCTGTTAAAGTTTTGAATTGAAATTTAGATACAAAACTAGAAAATATTTATCGACTACAGCAATTAAACTTTGTTGATATCAATATTTTTATATATATATATATATATAT
Source organism: Drosophila mimica (assembly GCA_037043585.1). Classification (NCBI taxonomy): domain Eukaryota; kingdom Metazoa; phylum Arthropoda; class Insecta; order Diptera; family Drosophilidae; genus Drosophila; species Drosophila mimica. The sequence goes on along the minus strand of JBAMBE010000321.1, from coordinate 672,736 downwards.
ATATATATATATGTATATATACATATTAAATTTGTCTTACGCTTTGCGCCTATGATCGATTTTCTTAATAAAATAAAAAACTAATATTATTTTTATCTGTCTATATTATATATATATATATATAGATATCGGTCTGTTTGGCCAATGTGTGTACATAGTGTGTGTGTGTGTGTGTGTGTGTGTCTTTGCGTACTACTTTGGATGCACAATCATTTTGCGCAATCATGCTGGCACTCAGTTTAATTGATTCTAAAGTTGCTGCCATGCCACCAATGTCAGCTAAAGACAAGTTGTGGCAACTTCGCTGCGAGCGAGTGCGGACCCAAAGATGCCAGGAGTGCACACCGAAGAGGGGGGGTGGGGAAGCAGCACCTGCTGCTTGTTAAGAGTGGTGGAGAAGTGGCCGTTAAACAATGGAATGGCATATGCAGCCAGCAGATGCGTAACAGGTTAGAATCCCACAATACTCGAGTATCGCCTTGCGTCCCCCCTGAAGACTCTCGAAACTTTTGTGGCAGACTCGGAATGGTGGATGGTTGGTGAGTTGGGGAGCGACGCAAGGATACGGTTTTTAGTTTTCCGTTTGGTTCAGTTCAGTTTCAGTTCTCTGAACGATTCGGTCAGGCGGCTTTTGAGTGTTTTCCACCTGAGCTCAAACTTAAGTGGCGAAACTTGATTAAGCCGCACCCACACGAACGAACAAAGCACACACCCACACACACACACACACAAACATCGTAAAGTTTTGACTTGCAGCAATAGTCGATAGACAGAGGAGTGTGGAAGGGGGGTGGGGGGAACTGTTGCCAGGGCTTAAGTTGTGGTTTTGCCTCCAATGACAAAGAGTTAACTTCTCTCATCGTTCTTATGATGCAGAATAGCCACAATTGCAACCATAACTATTCACAATATACCCTGTAATTATATAAATCTCTAATCGGGTATATGCCTTCAACTGTATAAAAATGGTTGATAGTCCCAATAACTCTGTGTAAACTACATATTTTATATTACTTCTAATCATTTTCACAGTTAAATAATCTTTAAATTTTTAATTATTTTTGAATTATTTTACATTTAAATCAAATTTAAAAGTGAATAATTTTAGCTTTGAAATCACATTTAATTTATACAAGCTCAGAAATATATTTCTAAGGTATTTCACACCTATTCAAAATAAATAAAACAAATGAGAACAATGCAATCGGGCGTATCCGACTGGAGAATACTCTAAATTCGTTGTAATCAAATTTTAGAACTCCGTCTCTAAATAAATCTCAGTGTATAAAACACTTTTTATAAACACACAAATTTAATTCATGATACATTTTAATTGATCGATTAATTAATATTCGATATACATTTCGATAAGTTAAAGTTGCAATACTGGCTTTAAATTATTGTTAAAATGACTCCAGTGGCAAATCTAAGGCATATTCCTGTTGTTGAGGTAGCCACAAGAGTTGAGCACTTCCAGCCAGCTCCGACACGGGCTGAGGATCCACTGGTGGCAGATACGCATTCGATGGCAACTGAGCTGCACAAACTGTGCCAACAAGCAGCCAGTTGAAAGAAATCAACAACAACAACAACAACTTCAAATGCAGCTGCATCGTGTGTGGCGTCTCAATAGTCCAAAATAGAACCTCTGCAGAACTAGTTGCATGCTGCAGGCCACGCAGCTGCTTTTATAGCAAAATCTTGCAACCCAACCAAGATCGCGTTTGAGATTGCCTGCCACAGCTGTGGCAACAAGAAGTCAAAGAAAATCCAAGGCCAAATCGAGATTATTTTCATTGAAATTGCAAATAAGGCTCGTAATTATGAAAAATACAATTGCATAGAATAGGGTATATTAAAGTTGGGCAACTTTATGTAAGAAGAAATTATTCAATAATATTTTTTTATAATTCACATTTGATTTCTATATCCCCAAATTTATCAGCTGATCACATCATTTTACAGCAGCTGCTTATGTTATATCAACTGCCAGTTGACCAATTTTTTGAATGGTAATAAATGTGAATACTGGTTTAGAGCCAGCCTGATTACAGGGTATCTCACTGTTGAGTGCTTGGCTTCACTTCCTTTTTTTAAGTGACACACTTTTTACAGCTCATTTGCCAAGCAGTTGAAACGATCTGAAATCGATCTCTCAGCTGCCAGCTATTTTTGGAATACCGTCAACAGCATCATAATCGAATTTCCCAGTTTATTTTTGCTCTGTTCTCAATTGTGTTGGCAACTCTTATACGCATCCAGCCGAGACGGGTTGAGGATTCGGGCGCTCGTCGCTCGTTTGACGCATGCGCCTCGTGTCCATCTGAAGCCGACGAATTGCAGCGTTTCCCGCCAAAAGCCACTTGCTGTGCCAAACGGTGGCAGCGGTGCGCGGGTGGGGGGCAGGAGTGCGGGAGGTGGACAGGGGGGGGGGGGGTGGACCAATATGTGGTGTGCGTTGCTCTGTTTTTGTTTACCTTTGTTATCAGCGCTTATCAGCAGCTCTGACGCCGCTCCGACGTCCGGCCGTTTGAAGTGTGTGCCGATTGGTGGGAATCTTATACGCTGACGAGGACAGCTTGTTCGCTGGAACTGTAAATTGGGGATGCATTGTCATGGGAGGAAGTGCCAGGAGTTCAACTAGCCAGCTCTTAATCATAGCTCTGCCGAAACTTATTGACTAAATATAATTACACTCGAACACTCAGAAAAATATTCATCCTATAAATATTGAATAATAATAATAAGCCTATAAAAATATTTTAAGTACTTTTTGTCTTTCGAAATAATTAGTAAATATTTGAAAACAATTTTCCTAAGACTTAGAAAAGCTTGCCACTAAAATGTTGTATTTTTCTCTAATTTTCAAAATAGTTTCTATTATTATAAAACGATTCTTTGAAAATATCCTTTCTAAAATTCATAATTTGTTAAATAAATTTGCTCTATCGACTGCAATATTTGAGTTTAGCTAATGTTTCATTTTCAGTCTGCGTAGCTCAATGTAAATGATGTTCCTTAATTATTAATGCATAATAATAATATAAGTTATAAAAAGTAATTATTACTTGTACATATTTAAAAAACAAAGTCCCTTTTCTAACATTTGAAAATTTTTACACCAAAGTTAAGAAATCGAAGCCCTTCAATTTTTCGAATTTTACTTTCTGAATAATACGGTGAAGAACTCTCAGCGCCATAAAAATTAGTGTAAATATAATAAAAATAAAAATAAATATATATATATATATATATATATGTATGTTTAACTGGAGTTTACTGGATGACAATCGTGTCATTTGAATGAATTAATTTAGCTAGTTATTTTCCACATTATTTTATTTGAGTTTGGCAATTATGCAATTAAATAATTATAATTTGTTTATATATTTAAAATGAAATATTTGAAATTAACAAACTTGTGACCCAAATGTATTCATAAGTAGACCTAAGAAATTGCAGATATTCGTAAAAAGTAAAAGTTATCGATAAAATAAAACAAACTTGATCTAGGCGTGGTTCACTAGATTTAAAATGCGATATATCTTAAATTTCTAACTCTTATATTATTTGAGATCCTTTTGTTCAGACAGGCATGCCAACGGACCTGGCTAAGTTGACTCGACCTTTGCTGCTGACCAAGAATATATATATATATATATATATATATATATATATATATGTATATATATATATACATATATATACTTTATGAGGTTCGAGATGCGTCATTCTACTTGTTATCTATAATGAGATATATATTATTTTCGAAATAAAATTTTTTTCCGGCTTAAATAGATGTGTGTGTGTGTGTGTGTCTGTGTGTGTGTGTGCACTTCAAATAGGGTTTGGACCTGGTTGATTGTATTGGCAACTTTAATCGGTAGTTTGGGTCTATGTAGACATGTCTAGCAATCAGTGTGGACCCCACTTGCTTTCCCCATTTCCGGTGCTGCTCCGTTTCTGCATGTGGTAAAAACACATATCGTACATTGTGTGCAACACGATGACAACATTTGTTGCTTGCAACCATTTGAGGCAAGGGGAACTGTTGCCAGTTGCCAGTTGGCAGTTGCCAGTTGCCAGTTGCCAGTTGCGAGTTGCAAGTTGGTCGTCATCGTTCCACTGACTCTATGACTGCCTGACTGCCCGCTTTCCGTCTGCTGTGACCCGCAACACTTCCGGCATTTAAGCAAACAAAATATGTAGCAAGCAGCAGCAGCAGCAGATGAACATTGCAACAAACTGCATGCCACGCAGCGAGCGCAACCCGAAAGACCCCACATAGTATTCGCATTTGTGTGTGTGTGTGCCACTTGTGCTCGTTGCTCTGTGCCTTGTGCCACATGCCACATGCCACATGCCCCACATGTGTAGGCGGAAAATGCGGCCATGTAGGCTAATGAGTTCGTTTTATGTCCGACCCGTGTTTTTGTTTTTGTTTCTGTTTTTGTTTTTGTTTCTGTTCTTCTTCCTCCCATTCTCATATTGTTGTTCTTGTTGTTGGTTAACGAGGCCACCGCGTTCTGTGGCACGTTTCCCTTCTGCTCCCCAGTTCCCAGCCAAAAATGCTCACGGCGGTGTCATAATGAAAATATGAATAACAAAACAAGGCTCCGGTATTTGGTGAACAGCCCTAAAATATATCAATGACTCCAAAAACTAAACTCAGCTGGTAGGAAAATTGACAGCTCGAGGATTGAGCCTCAAGCTTCTGGTCCTGGAGACGGAAACATAAACGTAATGTTGGTTGCAATGCGATCCCGAAACATCCACATAAGCGAACATCCTGTGGAAAGTTAAAGCCACAAACTGAAGATGCCAAAATGCCATTTGATAGACTAGAATTTGTGCAAGACAGATCAGTGATCTATATATTTATATTATATATATATATATATATATATATATATATATGTGTGTGTGTGTGTGTGTGTACACTTGATTGAGTGATCAACATATTTATGGCTTCATAAAAGAAAATGTCAAACAAAGAAACGCCTCAGCCACGGCACGGGTTGGCTCATTAGTTCGAGGAGAAAAACGAGGAGCGCCGAGATTAGCATCAGACTGCAGACTGTAAAGGTGCCGCAGAACATCTCGATGGTCAGTGGCGAGACAGTCTTATGGATGTACGCCGAATGGACCATGGATCTCTGAAAGTGTCGATTGATGTAACCCACAATGCCCGACGATTGCAGTTGCCTCAGTTTGCGATCGAAGGGGAACTTGAAGACGGAATGTCGGCGCAACAACATGACCAACTGGTGCAGATAGATGTACTCCCGCACATGGGTCAGATGTGTGGTGTGCCTGTTCTCATAGTTATAGTGGGCCAGATGGCCTAGCAGTGCACTGGTCATCATCCGGCCACCATTTGCGCCCGTTTCCAGCTCCTTGAAGCGCTGCTCAGCACTGGACTCGCAGAGCACTGTTTGATTTGCGGGAAAATAGTCCACGTAGTGTGGGGCCAAATACAGATAATCCTCTGCAAGCAGTTGAGCAATGTACCTCGGCACGGGCGGCGAATACGGCAGTCGGAATACATCGTACAGCTTGCCCTGGTAAGCAGCCCGCAGCACAAGGGCGAGCAGCAGCCAGGCGGCCAGATAGCCACGCACAATGCTTGCCCGGGGCAGAGATGGCGCCGCCAGCGGATTGCCGAGGAGAGTGGTGTGCACATGCAGCGCACTCGCTGTCACATCGAAGCGAACACGCCACATCCGCCTGCCGCAACGATACGCCCACTGCAGGAGGACAGCCAGGAGGCAGCAGGGGATTAGGGCCAGCCACACCCTTGTACGAAATGGCTGCACCAGCTGATTGAGCGCACCCATGTAGTGATCGCTGCGCACAACAAATACCAAGGCTGTCTGATAATACGCATTGGTCCCGGAGAGTTGCTCCCGATGCCGATGGGCGTTGCTGTGGGCGCCAATGGCCACCACGGACTTTCTCGCCACCAGCTGCTGATCGCAGTCGATGGTGCACGGTGCCAGCAGATTTATTCGGAATTTAAGGATTCCTGCCAGCTTTTTGAGTAGCTCGCCGTCGATGCCGGTGAGACGCCAGATCTCTAATCGCTGCTGCGGATCCTCGTAATCTCCGTTGAAAATGACGTATGGTGGCTTTGGCTGCCAGCTGACATTCAGCGGACAGCCATTTAAGTTGCTCAACGGACTGTCAAAGATTAGCTGTTCATCCAACAGCTGTCCATGGGCATAGCGATTGACAATCTGCGGCGCCAATGAGGTGTTGCAACCGGGTGCGTAGGAGCCAAGCCCGTAGAAGAGCACCACATCATCCAGTGCGGACTGAACCATGATCACAACATTCACGACATTGAAATCGAGACAGGTCTCAAGGATGTCGATCAGTGCCGGTTGCAGCAACAGCGTCTTGCCACTGTGCCACGTGAGCAATATGAGAAACTTGAATTCCCTGTCGAACAGCGATTCCGGAAAGTGAAATCTCAGCTCACGAAATGCTTGCGCTGAGTGAACCAGAAACAGTATGTGATTCCGGGGATTTTCAATGGGTATGCCCTGCAACAGCTGCAGTGCCACCTGATCGCCAAAGTGCTGCATCAGATAGCTAATCTCGTTACGATGCCGCTGCCCATCATTTTGCGGGTCACGGAGCTCCATGATGTCCAGCGCATTGGAGCACGAAATCAAATGCTGCTTGAGCACATAAACGGCGGCGTTCAACAGCTCCGACGGACGATACTCTTCGGGTGGCTGCAGTGCACCCAAAGTGGGCGACCAAGGTGCCAACAGCAACAGCAACAGTAATTGCAGCAACATTCGTTTGTGGCAAGCGAACACCTCGAACTGAAGTTTAGCAACTAGCAACTAGCAACTAGCAACTAGCAACTAGCAACTTGCAACTGAGTGCAACACCAATTCCACTAATTGCATTCATATCAAATCAACACATCAAAATCTAATATTTGCACGATTTTTAAAGGGTTAAGGTTAACCCTAAAGGTGCTAAAAACAAAAGTTGCTTTTTAAAATGCTTTAACTGAAAATACTTATCCCAGACGCATATTGGCTTCTCATTCATCAGTAAATAATTAAGATTCTTATAGCAAATATTGGTTAGTTTAAAAAATATATATAAAAAAAAAATATATAATAAAAAATTTTTTTTTTAATATAACTATGAAGAAAAGTTATGAAATAAATACCAGGAAAGAGCGGTTATTTTTGGCATGCCAAATGTTACAAAAATGGTCGAAATGGGGTTGAAACTGCACTACTCGACAGGGTTTACAAATTGTACATTCCATATCAACAATTTGTGGGGTTTTTTTAATTAATTTCCTAAGTAATTAATTGAGGAATCATCTGCTAATTGGGCATTGGTCAATTTAAACGCCTTCCACTAGAGACTGGATCACAGTCAGTTTCGTTAAATAATGGGATTATATACATATCCAAATAAGGTGGTAGACACTGTATATTTATTTTTTTTCGCTTTTTATATACATAATTATAAAAAAAGAAAATTTAGCAAATTACAAAAATACAATTGAACAACATTTATGGGAGTAATTCACAAAAAAAGGCAAATAACCATGGAATGAGAGGAATTTTTGCCTTAGACCAAATAAAGAATAAGGAATGTTCTTAAATTTTAAATAATAGCTATAAATACAATACAAATAAAAATCAGGCAGATGTTCGTATTTATTAAGAATGCAATATAATCTTGATTTAGCAATAGGAATAACTCCCAAACTAAAGGTTTACAAATCGTAATTCGATGTGTTGAAATCCTATTAAAAAGTCTTGTCTTTCAATTGTTTTTCGATTTTTTTTTTGGATATTTTTACTTACTATTTACTTTTTGGTTGTCGTTTCATTTCATAATATTTTTCCTTATGGCAATCTTAAAATAGGCTACAAACAAATAACTCCTCATTATGCCAAGAGTATGTTATATAATATATAATATTGGGCATGATATTGAGTAGTTAGTTCAGTATCAGCCCATTTCAATAACATAAACATCAATCAATCAAAATAGGGGTGTTTTCACCAAACAAATCATGATAGTTTGCACTGTAAATGGCAGCTAATTAATAGAATATGTTAGCCCAAGACAGGAAACCTCAATCCATCAATTCCACTTCCATCATATTTGTCCTTAAGGTGCGTCGTCGACCTTCGCATTAGCATATTTATATACATATATTATTTATTAGGAACAATAAAAGAAGGGAGGAAAACACGAAGGGAAATGTCTGATATCATTTCATTAGTTTCATAAATATTTATTCAATTTGCTTCTTGGCTGTTGTCGCTCCTATCCATAATTTATCAAATTGTAAGCTTCTATATTTCCAACTCTCATCTCTTTCCCACTCTCTCTCTCTCTCTCTCTCTCTCTCTCTCTCTCTCTCTCGCTCTTTCTCTCTTTTTTTTGTTGCCCAACAATTTCGCTGACAATTTTCAAATCCAATTGATTTGTGCTGCAGGCCACAATACCGCAAATACACGTCCCCCCGAACTTAGTCCCCCTGTCCCCCACCCCCTGTAATCCGAAGCACCCCTCCAGCCCTCTCCATGACCCCACAAATACCCATCAGACCTGGCCAGAGTTTGTACAACCGCAATGTGCGTTGTTTATCTTTATGAATTTGTCAACCAAACGAAAGACAAATTAGATGAGTGCCCCCCCAATCAATAAATATACGACTTCAACATACCCTCTACATACACAGAAATATCAAGGCATACTTCTGCCTACGCGCGCATATCCCCAATCAAGTCGCATACGCTTACAAATATTTACAGGGTATATGGAATGCATGCAAACAAAACGGAGAAATAATAATAACATTTGTGTTTTTGCTCAGCAACTGGCATTTATTTATGTGTTTTGTGCGTTGTTACATGTATCAATAGATGTTTATGGCTTGTCGCATTAGTAATGCAAAATTGTACCATGCAGACAACCATGCCCCACTCCTCCCAACTCCCAACTCCCTACTCCCTACTCCCAACTCCCGAATCACTACTCTCCCTTCACCACCACCGGGTGACTATTTCTATATCTTTCCCGCTCGTGTCCCTTTTGCAATGTCATTTTATATTTATCGGCGCTATGTCAACAGCACATATATATATATATATATATATACATATATATATTATATTATATATATGTACATACAAATATACACATATCATTTGGTTCACTTATGTCAAATGTGGTTTATTTTTGAAGCTGAAAAAGGCTGATTGAGCTTATTAAATCATAATTTCATGTGTGAATAAAAATACAAAAATAATGATAAAAGACTGTTACCAAAATGGGAATCAATTGACATTTTGGTAGATTGGATTGAATATTTAAGGATATAATGGACAATCCATTGGATACAAAGCAATCAGTTTCAGACAACACTTTTCTTACATTTTTCTTAAATTTTTCGTCACTTTGGTGTCCAGATATGGTTCACTCAATAAAACACTACTTATCTCAAATATCTAAAAATGACAGAGAATCTTAAGATTCTAGTTTTTTATGTCACATGGATATGTTTCAGGGGCTAACTTAATTATTCGACTCTCTACAGCTAAAGCCAATTAATTGACAGGAGATTATAATTTAGCTGCAAAACTAGGCGAAATGAGTAAAGTGGATACAAATAGAAGAAGAAGCAAACAAATTCACAGATACACAGATACTTATGTCATTTGCGTGTTATTAGGGAAGGCAATTCCCTTCCCCCCCCCCACCATTCCAAACTCCCCCCCAATTCTTGTCTGTTCCAAATTCAACTTTGCCATGTTTAAAAGCTAAATTTGGTCAATAGTTGACTTATATTGTCTTTAGATCCAGATTATACAACTTTAAAAGTATAAGTATAATGTGTAAAATATTAATATACAAAAGATATGGCAACGCCATGTGGCAACCCCTGGGACTGACTTCTATATACAGACTTGTGCAGCCTTCTGGCTGTTATTTCCATTCCATTCCATTTTGTATTCTCGCAGTTCCACAACAAGCCTCATAATTACCGACCCAAGTTATATACACACTCTCACACACACACACACACACACACACACACACACACACACACGCACGTGTGCATTTGCATCTGGATTTGTGGGCGAAGGGTGGGGTGGGAGAACAGTTAAGCAACTTTTTGGTGACTTCATTTTTTGCTGCATACTTTTTCGGGCTGCAGCGGAAAACTTTTAATTTAGCAACTTTTTGACTTGACATTTTTCTGAGCCATATGTTTGAGTATGTATATATATATATATATATATATATATATATATATATATTGTGTGTGTATGTGTATGTGTGTGTGCGTGTATGTGAATCAGTTGGCATCTCATTAAACCAATTACCACACAAATGTGGAACATATGAGAAGCCAAAACTTCTGGCCAAAAGCCCAATTGGACTACTTGGCTAACGAGAGAATTATGACTGCAATAAACATTAAAAATATACTTTTTTACTTCAGTTATGTAAATAAAAAAAAAATTGAACAAGAAAAATAAAGAAAAACAACGCTTGCAGAACGGAGTTTATCTGTTGTCCTGTAAAATTTATTATTTATTTTTGGTTGAGAAACAAATCTGTGACATTTGTTTAGTTATTTATTTAACTTAAAAGATAATGATAATAACTTAAGATGATAATTGTTTTTAGCAATTGTGCATTTTTTTTTTTTAATTTTTATTAATTACAAGAGTTTCAACCAATTTTCTTCGATTGGAATTAATTTGACAAAATATGAAAGAAGTGTTAAAATTTAATTAATGACATTCCGAACTGTAATTCAACAGCCTTGTTTTGCTGCTGTCTGTGTGTGTGTGTGTGTGTGTGTGTGTGTGTTACCAAACCAAAGGTCGCTGTCTGTACTTTTTGGCCGCCTTTTTTTATCAAATGCGCATTTTAATTACGCAACCACAAACAGAAACACACGCATACAAATAAACACACACACAGACACACACCGTGCCCCATAGTGTTGGGCATGTGCATTCATGCATGTCGCACTGACCACTTTACCACGTCCCCCGCCTCCGCCCCCTCCCATCTTCTGCTGCTGCTGCTGCTGCTGCTGCTGCATCGATGGTCGGCAACATTTGCTGCAAACATATCGTTTTGCCAAGCGCCACATTTGCATTTATATGCGCATATCCTTTGTGCCCAAAGGATATTACATTTTTCCACTTGAAGCATTTTTCGTGCATTTAATAAAAATTTTTAATTTTTATACACGCTGCAACTCAACAGGGGGCAACTGCGGCTGGCGGTGATGGTGAAATTTGGGCATTTTGGGGTTGCCACACAAAGATACAGCAACTGGAGCCAATCCCAAAGCGCAAAGATAAATAAAAAAAAATAAAAAAAAACGAATAACAACAAAAAAAAGCGCCTTTATCTCGTCTCTCCACTCTCCACTCTCCACCCGCCCCTTCCCTGTGTTGGTGTGCGTATCTTTCTCGCTGAACCCGCTAAAGTTCCCAAGATGCAGTTGCAACCGCAACGATCGGTGCCTTGTGGATACCCTTTCTGCGGCACCAACAGAAGCTTTCTAAATTGCCAAATTTATATTTGCTTTTTTTAAAGCTTTCATTTCCAATGCGAAAATTTATTTCTGCCAATTCGTAAAATTCGCTATTTATTTATTTATTTATTTATTGTCAACTAAAGTCAGTCGACACCAAAAATACAAAAATTAAAAATTTGAATTAGATTAAAATTATAAATAAATGAAAACATACTAAAATAATTATAAGACTTATAAGATTTTTAAGATTTCTAAGATTTCTGGGCGTAGATAACAAAATGGTCCAACATTTGTTGCATGAATTGGGGAAAACCCAGAAAAACCCAATTAGACCAAAACCAATTAGTTAGAATTAGTTAAGATCCACCACATGCGAACAAGTTAATCACTAGATAAGACATTTAGGACTCTGAATTGATTACATGATATAGTTTACTATAATCAATACAGGGTATAATTAGCAAATCACATTCACATCTTGAATCAACTCAACTCAACCAAGACAAAAAAAATTATAATAATATTATGAAAAACTCGAAAAATAAATTTTAAATGGCTAACAAAGATTTTCAGTTAGTTAGTTTAAGGTTCAAAGGAGCCTCGAATGCGTTTAGCAGTTTGTTTTGCACACTTACTTTTAATTACAGGGTATAACGAGTAGAGTGACCCTCTGAGAGAAACATCATATTGCATTACAAGGTTTTGTTTGTTGCGTTTTTAGGTTTGCTTTTTTCAATCTTGATATGTTCCGTTCTGTAACCTTGCATCGGGTGGCATCTACGCAACAAATGAATGTTGCTGCAGCTGCTAATTGCCCCAGCTGTGATTGATTATTAATTAAAACAAGTATGTTGCATGATGCCAAACACCAATTTCAGACAATGCGTGTTTATTTAAATTAATTGTCCAAAAAGCACACAAGAAAAAAGATATCTCAAAGATACTCAAAATATATATATATATATATATATATATATATATATATATATAAGTAAAAATTGATCAATCATGAATACACATATCTACATTTTATATATTCCTTCATTTTTTAAATTACAAAAGAAAAGCATTGAAATCCTTTCGGGTTATATCTACTCATATTCCTCTTACCAGGAAGCACAGATATTATTATATGCATATATGGGAGGAATTTGTGGCACGCATAAGTTAATCTGAAAACCA
>JBAMBE010000313.1:0-10388 GCA_037043585.1 Drosophila mimica | reverse complement strand
TTTGAGTTTTTTAAGTTTATTATTTCAACAACCAATAATAAGAATGTTAATTTACCAAAACCTTTGTTTGTTTGTTATTTACTTTTGACAATTGTCAAATTAAAGAAGCAAAGTTGCCGCACAAGAATACATGCTGAAGATAACGCTACTACATTAAGCAGCAATCGATATTTCCAAACGAGGACAATTGGGAATGACGCATTCCAGGCCAGGACAATTGTCCTGATGGAAACAACTTTCGCTGTTGCAAAACATGCAAGCGCTGGGAGTCAGCGGAACGTTTGTCGATAGCTTCAGCTCATCCCACCTTCTTTAAGTCGGTCACCAGCTCATTCATCATTTCGAAGGTATGGAATGGAGTCGGGGCCAAACGTAGTTTCTCCTGTCCACGCGCAACTGTCGGGTAATTAATGGATTGCAAATAATGGCCATATTGCTCGATGAGCCGGTTCGATATTTCGCTGCATACCTTCTCTCTTGAGCAAGTTCTTCAAATAGGAGACATTCCTTTGATGAAGGCTTCGCAGTTGTGCCGAAAGATGTGCTTGGGCACACCACTATTCCTTATGCCCTAAATCATTGACGCATGATTTCCTGCATCCGAGAATATGTGGCAGTCGGGCAACAGTTTCGCCGGCGTAAATAACGTCGAGTCATTTGCCACGAAGCACGCCAGCTTCCTCTCCAGATTCTCATGATGCACCGAATTGCCAGCAATGTTCCGAGTTCCACCTGCACCTGATCCATGCATCTGTGAGGGACGCGAAGAGTAAAAATCAATATTCAGCAATATTGCATTTGTTTGAATAAGCTTAGATCAGCTGATGAAGCTTATGGTGCATTAGAAAGCTTTTGATCACGGATTTGCACCCTTCAGCTTTTGAATGCAAACATGTGCCCTTGAGCTTCCAAATGCAAGCATGCGCCCTTGAACTTTCAAATCGGCTGCGTTTGCGCATGCAGTTTATTCGTCTGCATGCTGCGGTTGGTGCCAGGAGCACTAAGTGGAATCTGGGCCAAATTTCATTTTCACCCCCGTGAAAATATTTACACGCAGACAAAATTTTAAATCCGAAAACATCCAGAGCTGTTGGACAGTTTTAAGTGCGATATCATTTCAAAGATCACACTGAAGACCGGCCCCACCCGACCCCAGGGGGATTTTATCAAGATCGCGACCCATTTCCGGAATTTTGGCGGTGCAGTGTGTCGAGTGTTATTAGTGGTGCAAAGTGTGTGTGTGTTTGTGCCGAATTAAAATAAATAATTAAAATTGAAGGCAGTGCGGTTAAACAGTTTTGGGTTTATCGGCAAGGCATTGTAAATAAAAAAAATAAATAAGTAAAGAAAAGGTGCATACCAACTTGCCGATACCCTGACCTAACCTGCAAATACTGCAAGCACACACACCAAAATTAACACCGAACCACAATACACTTTCGACCACGGCACTGACCGCCGATACCCTTTCTTCGGTTCATATATTTTGTTCTGAGTATATTCTGGATTTTTGTGATTGTGAGTAGGTTTTGAAAATGTACATCTTTTGTGTTCGGCCATAGCGAAAAATAAAATAATTCGGATTCGAAGTAGAGGAGCGGTAGCCCCTTTTTGCCCAGGGCAACTGCAAAAGGAACAACAACAACAATTCTCTACAACAACAACAACAATTCTCTACAACAACAACAACAAAAGCTTCACCAACAACAACAACAACACAACCGCTACACCAACAACAACAACAGGAGCAACAACAACAACAGGAACAACAACAACAACACAACCGCTACACCAACAACAACAACAGGAGCAACAACAACAACTACAACTAAATACGAGGGTGGTTTGATGAGTACCTGACCTTGACGCCAGATGGTGCCACTATTGCAATATGACGTGACTATCGTATAGTACATAAACCTAAACAGCCACAGAGAAAATTTCAGTCAAATCGGACTACATGTCCTACATGAAATATTGGGTAACCGACAGCGAAATACTATTATACCGTAAAATTTTGCGACTCTAGCTTGCAAATTACGGCAGATATGCGCATTTTAAATTTCTAGGGACGAAGTTCCTGGGGGCCGCGGATGTGGGCGTGGTCAAAAAATTGATATGACAATCCTTGGAGGAGGTTACCAGTAAATTACCTTCCAAGTTTGGTTACTCCATCTTTAAAATTTTCGGAGATATACGGAGTTATCGATTTACAATCGGAATTGTCGATTATAGGCGCAGGTGTGGGCGTGGCACCAACAGTTTGTTATCGGTTCTTAAAGGCGATTACCAGTAATATACCTACCAAGTTTGACGTTCCCTACTCAAAAACTGCGGAAGATATAGCCATTTGAAAATTTTAGGAGCGGAGGTGAAGGGGGCGTCGCAGGTGGGCGTAGCACATGCCAATCTTTCAAGGACCTCGCCAACTACCTACCAACCAAAATTGGTGACCATATCCATTAAATTGTGAGAGATATGTGGATTTATAGATTTTCAAAAACTGCGGAATATATAACCATTTGAAAATTTTAGGGGCGGGGGTGATGGGGGCGTCGGAGGTGGGCGTGGCACATGCCAATCTTTCAACGACCTCGCCAACAACATACCAACCAAAATTAGTGACCGTATCCATTAAATGGTGAGAGATATGTGGATTTATAGATTTTCTAAAATCGAATTTCGCGGTTTTCTAGCTCCCTAGTGGACGTAGGTCCAAACCCAAGACACTTTAACTTTTGAGGGTATTTTCCAATATACGTTCCAAGTTTCAAGTCTCTATCTCTAAGGGTTTCGGCGGAACGCGCGTTCATACGGACGGACAGACGGACAGACGGACGGACGGACAGACGGACAGACAGCATGACGGACATTGAACAAAACCAATATACTATTATACCTTTTTGGTTTAATAGTATAAAAACAACAACAACAACAGGAACAACAACAACAAGAACAACTAGATAGAACGTTGCAGTCAGACGTAACCGACAGCGAAATACTATTATACCATAAAATTTTGCGACTCTAGCTTGCAAATTACGGCAGATATGCGCACTTTAAATTTATAGGGACGAAGTTCCTGGGGACGGCGGATGTGCGCGTGGTCCAAAAAGTGATATGACAATCCTTGGAGGAGGTTACCAGAAAATTACCTTCCAAGTTTGGTTACTCTATCTTTAAAATTTTCGGAGATATACGGAGTTATCGATTTACAATCGGAATTGTCGATTATAGGCGCAGGTGTGGGCGTGGCACCACCAATTTGTTATCGGTTCTTAAAGGCGATTACCAGTAATATACCTACCAAGTGTGACGTTCCCTACTCAAAAACTGCGGAAGATATAGCCATTTGAAAATTTTAGGAGCGGAGGTGAAGGGGGCGTCGCAGGTGGGCGTAGCACATGCCAATCTTTCAAGGACCTCGCCAACTACCTACCAACCAAAATTGGTGACCATATCCATTAAATTGTGAGAGATATGTGGATTTATCGATTTTCGAATTTCGCGGTTTTCTAGCTCCCTAGCGGACGTAGGTCCAAACCCAAGACACTTTAACTTTTGAGGGTATTTTCCAATATAAGTTCCAAGTTTCAAGTCTCCATCTCTAAGGGTGTCGGAGGAACGCGCGTTCATACGGACGGACAGACGGACAGACAGCATGACGGACATTGAACAAAACCAATATTATACCTCTTTGGTATAATAGTATAAAAATAATAGCTCCTGTTATTTTTTAAGTCACAGGGGGTTAACAGCTTAAAAGCTGTAATGTAATATTTATTAAAAATTAATTTTAATCTTAAGTTCTATAAAATTCCATACTTATAAATTTGTATCATCTTTTCTAGTTGAGCGCTTTGTTACGAATTGTTGCATCTTTATTTTTTTTATTTATCATCGCCTCCAGATCATCCACGTCGACAGGCCTGCTGACATCGATGGATCATTAAGGATATTACGGTAGTGAGTACGGCATAGCCGGATGTGTTCGTATCATAGAATGCAGTAATCGAAAATGGAGCGCCCTAGGAATTTAAATTTATTAGCGAAATAATCCACCATAACTTAAGTATGAAATTATAGTAGAATAAGTTAACTCCTATCACCATGAATTGTCCCCTGAATACCATCTGAATTAAGTTATGAAAGAGATCAATATGAACTAACTGTTCTTACTTAAAGGCACCTTAGGTTTCAGCCCCGCAGGCTTTTCTTTGGGTAGGATACTAAATTATGATTGGTCCTACAAGGTTGGGTGGGTAGAGATGGAGAACAATGCCATCTTAGTTCTCCAAATGTAGACAGGTTATAAACATGTCAGTCCGTTTCCATATTGTATGGGTAATTTTCCGTCTACCTTCCTCCCGTCTCTGTCTACGATATTATTATTGTAGCACCGTTTGTTGAGGCAGCACCAGACCCACGCCACCTTTCCCTGAGCACGGCCGTCCAAAAAGTAGACAGAGTGTGCCAGCCGAAACAACATCGTAAGTGTTCGTTACACATCTCCAGTGCCTTTGCCACGGCGTGCTTCACATTCGGATGGGCAGACATGCCCAGGTAATCATTGGAACACCAAATGGTGATCGGTCGCTCCGATTGCTTGGAATATTCGAGGGCATGGGGCAAGAGGCCGTCGCCTGCCAAGCGATTGACACGCTTGAAAACCCGATACGAGTGATCTCGTTTCTTTTTCATTATCTGCTCGTTGAAGAATTTTTCGTAGTAGAACGATGAGTTGGCATCTCCTGCGCTACTCCGCTTCCCGCTTACATCATCCAATGCCGAAGTCGCATCGACCGAATAATTATTATTTGACGACGTCGAATACGACCCTGTCGCAGTCGTCGCCGCGAATGGTGTTGGTTTTGAAAGGTGAAAGTTTTTTCACATTGTCAGTGGGAATACTTTTGCTAACTACGGGGGAAAAAACGCCATAGGACTGATACAAGACCTCTGCATAATTGCGTAAATAATTCGCATTAAAACAGTTTAAGAACGCACACTGCATGACTAGGCAAAATTGTAATCGACTGGATCTGATTGGTCTTTTCACACACTATTTAGTTAAATTCCTTTAGTTTGCAAACATGAAACGATGGGAATTGCGGAACAGGCTTTTGTTCTCGTGATATTGTTATTAATATTTATTATTTGAGTTAATTTTTTTTTTTTTTTGTGGGACAACAAAAAACAAGATAGAACGTTGCAGTCGGACGTAACCGACAGCGAAATACTATTATACCTTAATTTGTGTACAGAGACATTAGGGGCGGGAGTAGGCGTTGCCCAAAAAAAATTCTAGAGAAGTTTCCTAATAATCTTCCTACCCGGTTTGGTAACTAACTAACTTAAATTGCTGGGGTTATGGGCATTTATCGGTTTTGGGGGAGGGAGTGGGCGTGGCCCCATACATTTTGGAGTTCGATCTTAGTAATATACCTTCTAAGTTTGGTAGCTGTAGCTCTTAAATTGCGGGAGATACAGGCATTTATCGTTTTTTGTGGGCGGGAGTGGGCGTGGTCCAAAATTTTTTTTCCACATTTATGAAGGGTGTTACTAGCAATATACCTATAAAATTTGGTGACTTAAGTTTTCAAATTGCGCGAGATATATGGGTTTATCGATTTACACCAACAGGTGTATCGGTTTAGGTAGGTGGAGTGGGCGTGGCCATCCAATTTTTTTATCGATCTTTGGGGGAGTTACCAGTAACATACCTGCAAAATTTTGCGACTCTAGCTTGCATATTACGGCAGATATGCGCATTTTAAATTTCTAGGGACGAAGTTCCTGGGGGCGGCGGATGTGGGCGTGGTCAAAAATTGGTATGCCAATCTTTGTAGGAGGTTACCAGCAAATTACCTTCCAAGTTTGG
This sequence comes from Drosophila mimica, assembly GCA_037043585.1. Classification (NCBI taxonomy): domain Eukaryota; kingdom Metazoa; phylum Arthropoda; class Insecta; order Diptera; family Drosophilidae; genus Drosophila; species Drosophila mimica. Next base: position 4,507 of record JBAMBE010000313.1, on the reverse strand, counting down.
TTACTCTATCTTTAAAATGTTCGGAGATATACGGAGTTATCGATTTACAATCGGAATTGTCGATTATAGGCGCAGGTGTGGGCGTGGCACCACCAATTTGTTATCGGTTCTTAAAGGCGACTACCAGTAATATACCTACCAAATTTGACGTTCCCTACTCAAAAACTGCGGAAGATATAGCCATTTGAAAATTTTAGGGGCGGGGATGATGGGGGCGTCGGAGGTGGGCGTGGCACATGCCGATCTTTCAAGGACCTCGCCAACAACCTACCAACCAAAATTGGTGACTGTATCCATTAAATTGTAAGAGATATGTGGATTTATCGATTTGCTAAAATCGATTTTCGCGATTTTCTAGCTCCCTAGTGGACGTAGGTCCAAACCCCAGACACTTTAACTTTTGAGGGTATTTTCCAGTATACGTTCCAAGTTTCAAGTCTCTATCTCAAAGGGTGTCGGAGGAACGCGCGTTCATACAGACGGACAGACGGACAGACGGACGGACGGACAGACGGACAGACGGACAGACAGCATGACGGACATTGAACAAAACCAATATACTATTATACCTTTTTGGTATAATAGTATAAAAATGGATACAAATATAAATGTGCCTGTGTTTCCTAATATGTGTTATTATATCTTATTATTATACTATTATACCAAAAAGGTATAATAGTATATTGGTTTTGTGCAGTGTCCGTCATGCTGTCTGTCCGTCTGTCCGTATGAACGCGCGTTTCTCCGACACCCTTAGAGATAGAGACTTGAAACTTGGAACGTATACTGGAAAGTACCCTCAAAACTTAAAGTGTCTTGGGTTTGGACCTACGTCCACTAGGGAGCTAGAAAATCGCGAAAATCGATTTTAGCAAATCGATAAATCCACATATCTCTTACAATTTAATGGATACAGTCACCAATTTTGGTTGGTAGGTTGTTGGCGAGGTCCTTGAAAGATTTCCATGTGCCACGCCCACCTCCGACGCCCCCATCACCCCCGCCCCTAAAATTTGCAAATGGCTATATCTTCCGCAGTTTTTGAGTAGGGAACGTCAAATTTGGTAGGTATATTACTGGTAGTCGCCTTTAAGAACCGATAACAAATTTGTGGTGCACGCCCACACCTGCGCCTATAATCGACAATTTCGATTGTAAATCGATAACTCCGTATATCTCCGAACATTTTAAAGATAGAGTGACCAAACTTGGAAGGTAATTTGCTGGTAACCTCCTCCAAAGATTGGCATACCAATTTTTGGACCACGCCCACATCCACCGCCCCCAGGAACTTCGTCCCTAGAAATTTAAAATGCGCATATCTGCCGTAATTTGCAAGCTAGAGTCGCAAAATTTTGCAGATATGTTACTGGTAACTCCCCCAAAGATCGATAAAAAAATTGGATGGCCACGCCCACTCCAGCTACCTAAACCGATACACCTGTTGGTGTAAATCGATAAGCCCATATATCTCACGCAATTTGAAAACTTAAGTCACCAAATTTTAAAGGTATATTGCTAGTAACACCCTTCATAAATGTGAGAAAAAAATTTTGGACCACGCCCACTCCCGCCCACAAAAAACGATAAATGCCTGTATCTCACGCAATTTAAGAGCTACAGTTACCAAACTTAGAAGGTATATTACTAAGATCGAACTCCAAAACGCCCATATCCCCCGCAATTCAAGTTAGTTAGTTACCAAACTTGGTAGGAAGATTATTAGGAAACTTCTCTATAATTTTTTTGGGCAACGCCTACTTCCGCCCCTAATGTCTCTGTACACAAATTAAGGTATAATAGTATTTCGCTGTCGGTTACGTCCGACTGCAACGTTCTATCTTGTTTTTTATTGTTTAATCAACAACAAAATTAAAATAATTAAATCAGAAAATACAAGCCACATTCAATTGTGTATTAAGGTCTAATTTTGTTTCGACGAAACGTTGGTTGTGGAACACAAGACACTGCAGCCCTGGATTGGCGATCAGTTCTTATCAATTGTGTGCAAAGAAAAAAGAAGACCATATGTTTTTACAAACATATGTTAATTTATTTTAAGGAAACATAATGGACTGCAAAAATTATTATTAAATTGTGAGTATTTTAGATATTTGTTATGTGTGTTGAACCGAAATGAATATATGACCCTAATAAACGGGAATTTCCACAATCGTTAGGTCGGGTTATGTAAGAAGTACCTAAGTTTTTGGGTCAAACCCTTTGGGAGACAGTTACATTATTATCAGTTAGGTGGCGGAAAACCTGGGTTTTCTGCCTAAAGTTGAATATTTTCGGTAAGAATAGACCAATCCTTCATAGTCAGTTTAGTTATATTCTGCATCTCGAGTCGAACCTACAAGGACAATGGGCAAACGGACTACCATTTATCAACGGAAACTCGTCTTGGAACACTTCAAAAATGGATATTCCCATCGCAAAATAGCTGAAATGGTCAATCTAAGCAACTCAACTGTATACAAGATCATTCGGCGCTTCGTCCACGAAAATCGGATAGAGGACAAGGTCAGAAAGGCACCAAACAAGATTTTCACCGAACATGAGGAGCGGAGGATCATCAGGAAAATAAGGGAAAATCCAAAGCTATCGGCTCCAAAACTGACTCAACAGGTGCAGGATGAAATGGGGAAAAATTACTGTGTGGAAACTGTGCGCAATGTTCTGCGCAACCATGACTTCCATGCCCGAGTACCACGGAAGAAGCCCTTTATAAGCGCAAAACATAAGGACACTAGGATGGAGTTCGCCACAACCCACTTGGACAAGTATTTGGAGTTCTGGAACACGGTCATATTTGCAGATGAGTCCAAATTCAAAATTTTTGGCTCGGACGGACGGAATTATGTGTGGCGACAACCCAATACTGAGCTGGATCCCAAACACTTATAGGCAACAGTCAAGCATTGCGGAGGAAGTGTCATGGTTTGGACCTGTATCTCGGCAGCCGGCGTCGGAAATTTGGTGTTCATTGAAACAACAATGGACAAGTATATTTACCTCAATATACTAAAGGAAAATTTACTCCAAAGTTCCGAGAAGCTAGGAATCCGACGTACTTTCCGGTTCTACCAGGACAACGACCCCAAGCATAAGTCGGGAATAGTACAGTCCTGGCTCATCTGGAACTGCCCCCACGTGATAATTCCACCGGCCCAGTCTCCAGACTTAAGTGTTATTGAAAATTTGTGGGCTCTGCTGGAAAATAACATCCGGAATCACAACATATCCAGCAAACAGGATCTCAAAAATGCTCTGCTGGAGGAGTGGAGCAAGATCAGCCCAGAAACTACCCGGAAGCTGGTATCTTCCATGAAAAATAGGTTAAGCGAAGTTGTTAAGGCTAAAGGATACAATACTAAGTATTAACATTCTTATTTAAGCTTTTATACGCCAAATATTTAACTTTTCTTAAGACTGCTTACCTTTAACTTTGACCTGTATTTTGGATATGTTTTCAGTTGTTGACTAATTTTAATTAATTAATTAATATTTTAATAAAAACTAAAGTTTCTTTTTGAAATGTGATATAACACATTAAACAAATTGGCATTTAAACATTTTGATTTTGTTTCCTTGCTTAAACTTTATAGCACTTTAAATTTTATGCTTGTCGCTGCTTCCAATGAGCTTTGAGACACTGTATATCTTCTTTGCCGTCGCTAATGTGGTTTTATATGTTTATAAACATACATATGTTTTGCATTAAAGTTATTTATTTATTTGTTTGTGTTATGCCGTTTAACTTTTTGTATTTGTATGTTCGGCCAATTTTTTATTGCTTTAAATTTGTATGTGTTCAGGTGAACGTATGTATGTTTATGTATGTGTCGCGCCGGCAAGAACTTACATATATTTAAGTGTATAGCTAAATAATTATTTGAAATTATTTTATTTATTATTTATATTTTGTAGGTTGTAGGCATTCATAAAAAATTGGAGGTAGGCAATATGTAAGCATATGCGAAGCAATAAATGACTTGCGCCGAAAAATGTATTAATATATTATTATTTTCTTAGTGCACAGGCCACCAGCTGTTATTTGTGGATTAATCAAGCTGAAGGCGTATATACATATGTACATAAAATCACCCTTGTATTTTTTGGATAATTTAATGTAATTTGCATAGTATGTAGGGAGTTGCATGATTAAAAAAAATTGTTTGTATGTTCATATGTATAGAGATTAAACAATTTTCTGTATTTTGGATGTGAGTGTGGGTTTGTTATATATATATACAAGTGTTTTCCTGTGATGCTGGTTGTCTGCCGATGCTAGCTGGAGCAGCGGGATCCGTGATGACGAGATGATTCCGTGATGAAAAGGATGATCCCGTGATGAAGATGAAGATAATATATCCGGCTCCGAAATGTTGTGGTGGGGCGGCCAATTTGCTGTCCCAGGAAAAACTTCTTTTTGTGTGGTGTATTTTCACTTTTGTTTCATTTATTCACACTTCACTACTGCTTCTTAAATGTTTGCCTAGCT
>JBAMBE010000312.1:1637500-2007688 GCA_037043585.1 Drosophila mimica | reverse complement strand
CGATTAAATTTATTAAATCGGTAGCAAATTTGAGCGTCGAAATTAACTTAACATATAAGCAGAAGATAAAAGAAGTTTAGTTGTTATAAAAATTGAAATTAATTTATATAATGGTATAATAGTATTTCGCTGTCGGTTACGTCCGACTGCAACGTTCTATCTTGTTTATGGTTCCATCTGGCAAATTTTAAGATCCTTGATGATCTATCATAATAATAAAAAAAAAAAAACTTTGTGAAATGGCGCGAAATGTGGGTGTCAAGTGCAGAAGCCATTTTATTTGCATTTTTAAAATGTCAAGGTTCAAATTGCTTCTCTGCAGGATTAACTAATATCCTTTTCTAGGGAATCGCAGCTATTTTTAGGAAAACCAATTAACGTTCAGCCTTTTTGTTCCTACATTATTTATATAATGTGCGTCATACTGTCCGTCCGTCCGTCTGTGCGTCAGTAGAAATAAAAATGTTCCACAGTTTTTGAGCTAGATTAAAAAATTTCCCCAAGTCACATTAACACTTACGAGTATAATCAACATTTCAGTTTATCAGTCGTAATAAATAAATTTGATTTATTTTAACTTGTAGATAGTTGAATATAATCATTCCATTACGGTAAAAATAAAATCGAATTTTCTTACTCATACTCCCGACTCCCGACGGGATCTGAGAAATATATCGGAGTAGAAATTCTAAAAGACCAGCCGAACACATATTTAAGTTTCGAGTGAAGACTTTGCCAATAGTTAATAAATTAAATTTAGAATAGATCAATTGGACTTCCCCGTTCACATCGCATATATTCCATTTCGTGATTTCTCAAAGATATATTCACCGATTTAATGTGGGATTTGGTTTTAGGCAAGCTAAAAGGTATTTGGAAATTTAAATTTAGCACATCAAATTCACAGTTTTCTGTATACATTTTTTGGGTGGATTCGGATTATCTGTGTCTGTATGTATGTTGTGTATGTATGTATGTTACCTGTATCTGAAGGCATATGTGTTGACCTGTCTGTATGTACAATGTACATATGTGTGCCTTACACGTTTGCCAGTAAGTCTTTTATTTAGGCCTTTCGGGCAGGTGGCCCAATTAGCTAATGGATATTAACAGGGGAACACGCAGGGAAATGAATTTACACTCTTAGAAGGACAGTTAAGGATAATTGTATATATATATATATATATACAAAATACATGTTTATAAGCATATCATACATAGACCACATTTGTACAATTTGTATGTATTTGTATATATTGTTAATAGTTTGGCAATGTGGCCAAGATTGTGCTGGACTCACCTGTCGCCTTGAGATTCATGGTCCAGATCTCTGGGCGTTTCGGGTCCCCGGGCAACGGTGTTTGGGTCGCTGGTGCCAATGTCAGCGCTGCTGCTGCTGTTGCCGCTGCTGCTGGGTGCCTCCTGCTCCTCGGTTATCGGTGCTGCTGGCGACTCCGGTGGCGACGGCTGGCTCTGGTTCTGGTTCTGGGTCTGGTTTTGATTCTGGGTCTGGCTCTTCCTGCCGCTCGTTGACTCAATTTGGTCGGACATTTTCTTTCTGGATTTGGTTTCTTTGCTTCTTTGATTGCGATTACGATTACGATTTCGGTTTAACTGAGTCGCTTTCAGTTCGGTTCGATTTAAGTTTAGCGCCCTTGCCGCAAACTGCTGCACGAAGCAAAACTTTGCGTTAGTTCGTACAATTGAAATTGGCAAAGTGGTTGGCGTCATTGTGTATTAATTGCTATTTGATGAAGCCCGCTTAAAGCTCTTGCCACCTCCTCTGGTCATGCTGCCCCCTGTACCCTTTCTCTGTCCCTGTCCCTGTCCCTGTCCCTGTCACAGCCTCCCGTTTTCTCTGTCTGGCTACTATTAAGCTCTCGAGCAGAGGAGTGAAATAGCCAAACTCAAACCAAAAACAAAGGAACAAACCAAAATAAGAGACCAAGTGCGAAGAATGGCAGGAAAACATAATGAAAATTAATTGGGGGAAACCTTGCCAATCTACTTAGTTATGTATTTGTTTTTACTGTTGCTTTTGCCGTTTCGGTTTTACTTAATAAGCTGCCAATTATAAGTATACCCTAAGGTGAACAAAAAACTACGCAGAAGAATTTTTGGATTTCTCGCCGTTGGATTCATTCAGAAAATGATTAAATCTTCGATAAGTCGACTCTAATTGCAAAAGCAAAACAAAGCTAATTTTGACCTTCAAACTCTGCACAACATTTTTCAATTAAGATTTTGGGTCTGTGGAGAGTTTGCAAATACACAAGTTAGTTATTAATTAGTCTATATGCAGTATTTAATTATACTAATTATTATTCATCGCAAAGTTTCTATTCAAATCGAACTGCATTAAACCAAACATTGATTAATTACCTTCTTGGAAATAAAATGTATTATTACGTGTCACAATCTGCGGAAATATCAAATGGAAATGTGCACAAAACAAAAAAAAAAAAAAACAGAAAAACAGAAAGGGGTGGAAATTTCACATACTCCTAAAGGGCCATCAACAAAAATGATGATTACCCAAGACAGGGCCAACAAGTGGTCGACGGGGAATGAATAATGATGACGCATTCAACATTATTTTGCAACAAGCACCGTGAATGTAATTACAAAATAATACAAGTTTAATGAGCAGAGACGAACACAACTGACTGAACTGAACTGAATTGGATTGGATTGGATTGGATTGGAATGGATTGAAACAAACTCAATTGGAACCCAAGTGAATTGAAACTGGGTGAAAAGCGTTCAGTGGCGATTGTGCTGAACGGATAAGCGTGACAAGAGATTAGATTGGAATTGTAATCGCTATTCGGAAATTAGGCGATTGCCCCAAAAAATCACTCAATAAATGACGGCAAAAATCGTGCACGCCGATAAGTATGCTATATATTTATCAGGTAGCAAAAACCCCACGCTGAAAACCGCAAAGAACATGAATGAATCAATGGGAATGGGAATGAGAGCATATCATAAACGAGAATTGTTCCGAGTATTTGCATATGAATATGGCAGAAACACACACACCCACACCCACACACACACACACACACACACACACACACACACAGCTAGCATGACCAGCACGAAGTCAGTTAGTATGTGAATTGTGTGTTTGCCAGCTCATAAATCCGCAGTGCTCTACGCGGTACGAGCCAGGATTGTCCTTACACACACACACACACACACGCACACACACATGCTCATCAAATATGAAAAGGCACCCAAAATTAACCCAAAGACGAATCCAAAATACTAAAAAGAAATTTATACGATGCGCTACGAAACGAAACGACCAACAAAATTGAAGAACAAGCGAAGAGACCAAAAAATATACGTGTCTGAAAAAAAAAATTAAAACCAAAAAAAAAAAAAAAGGGAGACAAGAAACGAAGAAAAGTAAAAGTGAAAATGCAGACGTTTGCATAAAATGGAATCGCCATCGAAACGCAAAGGTTAGCATAAAAATGGCTTTATAATAGCGGCTCTTTCTGAAACCTGACCTGGCCAGCCAAACGACTACAGCAACAACAACAACAACAACAACAGCAACAACAACAGCAACAACTACAACCTCCTTGTAACCTCTTTATCCCAAGCAACACTCTTCAAGCCCCGCATTAACACACAAACACAAGCACAACAAATACACACGTTCCGTTCGTCACCTTTGTGATTGTAGTGATTGCCGCTTCGTCTGCCTCCCCTTCCAGTACAACTTGCCTTTACTTTCAATCATACACACACTCGCACACACACTCGCACACACACTCGCACACACACACCCGCACACACACTCTCGTTAAACTCTTATCGCTCTGTTGCTATATAGCATTTGTATATGTACATTTCTGTGTATATATATATATATATATATATATACATATATACATATACATATATATATTTCAATTGTTTTTCAATCACATTCAGAAACACTTAAAAAAAAATGCGATAACTTAGATGGTAGCACATTAAAAAAATATCAAACCTCACTTTGGTTGAGTTCCAAGTTTTCTCCAATTTCCTTATATTAAGATTTCCGATTTCCAAATTCAAATTTTCGAGATTTTTTCAGTATTAAGTTTTCGACATTGAACTCTTCTTGCGGTGTTTGCCACAGCTTCTTGCTACGCTTGTGACTATGGTATTTGTTGTTGTTGTTTTCCTCTAGCCTTTCTTTCTTTATATTTCTATTAATTTGGGATTTTGATGTTACTAAGTTGATTTGACTGTTTGGCGGTTGCCTTAGCAGTGTTTTCTTTGCTAACTTCGGTTCGCTGCGACTTGGGCAAACGTAACCGACAAAGACTTGACAGGAACTGAAGTCGCCTGCCACAGGACACGCTTTTTATATGCCTCCCAACCACTTGACTGTTGCTTCCTACTTTCCTGTTCGCCAGCTGTTGCTGCTGTTAAACCCTCTGTTAGTTCGCCGTCAACAGCAGCGAGCTCTGTTAAGCGACTCCGAAAGCTTTTCAGCACATGCATTGTGCTTTTTCATTCGGATTAAGCTTCAGTAAGTTGCAAGCCCACCCACACGCCCCCAATATTATGTATGTGCATTTGAGGTAGTATACCATCAGATATAAAAATTATTTGGCCTATATTAAATTACAATTATGTTGTCTAGTCTATACCTAAAATAAATTATTTTAATAACATCTGTTAAACTATGTATATACTATGTATATACTATGTATATACTTATATGTACATACAATTATCATAAATAAAATGCATACTTTAAAGTTTAGATATTGTGTACAAAGAAAGTGACTTTCTTAGTCCATTTGGTTATTTAGCTAATACTGAAAAAAAAAACTCAGTTGCAAATTTTCAAAAGAAAATATATTCATTTTGCCGGAGAGATTGATAATTTGGATGGCAAATAAATTCTAATTTAGTATTTGAAAATCTACCGTGAATTTTGAATGGCTGTTTTACATCTTGGACTCACTCTTCTCCCGAGCTTTTGCTGTTTATCATTTGGTAAGGAATTTCCACACCCACTTATTTTTTCTTTTTTTGCGACAACTTGTGGTAAGTTGGTAGATGCCAACAAAAAGAGAGAGAGAGAGAAAAAGAAAGAAATAGTGTGTGAGCGGGTGAAGGGGGTAAGGGTTAACAATAGCAAATGCAACTGGCACATCAAAGCTACAAAGGCGGAGCGCATTTGTAATATATTTTTATGAAGTAAAAAAAAAAAAGTAAACAGATTTTGCATTACTTAGTGCAAGGATCGATTTATATAAAATTTGCAAAAATAAACAATGATAAGTCTTCTGTGTAGAAATATTTGTAGAAAAACAAGAGACAACTTTGCAGCTGGCAATTAGAACAATTAAATCGAATAGCTTAATTTATATTTTTTAAAGTTAATAAAATCTTAGTCAACTATTGCAAATTGGTTGATCGAAAATAAAGTTATTGTTGCCAGCAGTAGCCAATGATAATGAATTGTTTACATTCTTGAATTTAGAGCCCCGCGTGTCTCAATATAAATAGTCTATTTTGGATATCCAAATTATGTTAATTGCAGTTTGAGCTGCAGCAGCCAGCGTTAACAGAGCTCTCTCTCTCTTATTGTACAGCGCGCTCTTTGTGCAGCGCTCTCTCTCTCTCTCTCTCTCTGTCTCTACAAAGGGGCCCCGCTGATCCGTCGGCTGCTGCGGCTAATGAGTTTACACGTTACTCTAATCTGATCTAGTCTAGTCTTAAAAAAATATATTGAATAATATTATTGAATAAACTTTGTGAAAATAACGTTTTGTATTTATTTATAAATAAAGCTATCAAAAAGCTGATAGCGTCAACAGTTAGTTGTCAATTGCAAAAATATAATTATTTATATAAGCAAAAATAAATCAGAACGCTTTCGTTAAACTAGCTGACTAATTTATAATTTCATTAAAAATTAATTACAAAGTTGGAGCTTATTTTCGACAGCATATATATAGATATAAAGTTTTCTGATCTGGTTGCAATACTACATTATTGACTGCAAACAACAGATGGATACGTTCAAAGTTTTGTTAAGATAGGAGGAGTAGTTCAGAGAGACGGACATGGCTATATCTAATCGGCTATTGATGCCAGCGATGCTATTAGCATATTTCATCTGTTAAAAAAAACTTTAAGACAAAATTATAATACAAGGATATGAAAACATAGTGTTTGCCAAAAGTTTTCCTAAGTTTCATCAGGGCAATTTGAATAATAACACAAAATTTAAGGGTTCATAAGCGTCCCTCAAGATTTCACTTGAATTAATGTATAGCTTAAATATCCATCAATCCCAGCTGAGCCCGTCTGACATGCAACTTGAACGAAATTGTTGCAAATAGCGAGCAATTCGTTCAATTGGTCGCTAATTGTGCCTACATTTTTCACAGGTTAACAAGGATCAAAGGGGATGTCCCGAGTGAGCAGTCCAATGTCCCTTGCCCATAGTTGGAAGTCTGGTGACAGTAATTTCGATTTTTGCACATCAGTTGTATCATCCAGTATAAAATATTGTATTTTTTACTTACTGGTCTAATGCATTTAATTAGAAAACTTTAAAACTTCACTCATCAGTTGACTCAAGCGACCTGATGTGACCTGATGCGACATAAAAACAAAAAAACAAACAAATGAGAATGTTGCAAGTGTCGGACGTAACCGACTGCGAAATACCCTGATACCATGCGTATGTTATCGGTTTACGATAAGCAATTTTATCGATTTCCTAGCACCTTTAAACTTTTAAACAGACGAATAAATGTGTCGAAAAAAATGTATTTCTTCTACCTTCGGTATCGGAGTGTAAAAACTTTATATACGATTTCATACATATTGAATGAAATTGTAATAATCGAAAACTTTGTTGAAATTGAAATAGAATTTGATATATGGGAAAATATACACAAATTTTGAGAAAATGGAACAAATTAAATTCTGAGAAAACTTGTTGGACACATTTTATTCAAACAAATGATTGTGTTTTGCACTTGTCACTCCTTATCTGATAATTATTATAGTCGCAAAATCACAATTTGAAATATAGCTGATATTAACCTATGCGGGCAAGTTTCAGTGCCTATATAATCTACAATAGCAAACAGATATATAACCTTGTATTGTCAATATTTCACTTACTCAGTCTCAATGATTTGATTCACCCAAATCAAACTATATCATTTAGCTTTCATAGAAACAATTTTTCGGTTTTTTTTTTCTAATTTTCACTGACATTTTTTGAAAATTTAAAGTTAAAGTTAAAGATTAAGTTAATAATCTGCGTATGATTAATAAACTTAGATAGATATCCTATGGTTTTCCAGCAAGGCTTTCATATCGTAGAAGTGGCTTCAAAAGTGCTATATATACGTGCGCAGTAAAATCAAGGTATATTTTTATATTAAGTCTGTCTATAGGTAAAATAATACTCTAAAAAAATCTCCATATTCCAAACGAGGTTTCACTCGAGTAAGTTGCTCATCAGGGGAGTGATTTACTTTTGTCGTTCTCCTTATCTTAGAATACAATTGAAACTTTTCCCAAACTTGAAATACATTCGACTATTTTTTATTAATTGTTTTATTGCTTGTAAGCTTGAAAATGTATTGAAAACAGTGTCACTGATTGAAAGGCTTCAACATTGAAGGTGGCTTATGCCACAAATTCAATAATTTTCAACTACGTGCCACGCACCCACTAAAAGGCAGCGCACCGAGGATAATTCCATTGTCTTGCAACCCTCGTGGAATGTATCAGCATTGACCACCAACATCGTAAATTAATTAGCTGGCTCTCCCATAATCATAGAGTCCAGTAGCAGCAAGAGCAGCAACAACAATAGCTGCAACAATCGTGTCGTGTTGCATGTCAGAAGCTTTTAACCTAACCGTGTTGCTGCAACAAAGCAGGATGTACCCTTTTACCGTGATGCTTTCCAATTAGCGGCGGGTCGATGGTCAGCCTCTTGTCACATTGTCGCTGCCGAATTCGGTGTCCTGGTTGCATTGCAAAATTGCGAAGCGCGCACAGGAAACACTCACGCGGGCATCGCTTCAACTTCACTAAAAAAAACTCAGTCTGGACAAAATCAAATGCAATTAATGATCAATTGACTTAAAACATGTAGTGGAGTGTTTTTATTTCATTTCCAAGTGTGCTGACAGTAATGACATTTTACGTTTAGAACTCACGTCCATCAAAATGAGTCAATACTGTTCTTTGGTGAAACTCATTTAAATGTAACGGATATTGAATGATCAGCTGTTAATTTCATCAATTTATACCTACTTTAAACAAGGAAACAAATTCAAAATGTTTAAATGCCAATTTGTTTAATGTTATATCACATTTTAAAAAGAAACATCAGTTCTTACTAAAATATTAATTAATTAAAATTAGTCAAAAACTAAAAACATATTCAAAATATATGTTAAATGTTATTTGGAACAGTCTTAAAAAATTAACATATTTGACGTTTAAAAGCTTAAATAATAATGTTAATACTTAATATGATATCATTTAGGCTTAACAACTTTCCTTAACCTATTATTCTTGGAGGATACCAGCTTCTGGGTAGTTTTTGGGCTGATCTTGCTCCGCTGTGTTCCAGAACTCCAAATTCTTGTCAAAGTAGTTTTCCCTTTATTTTGTACGCTTACAAAGGGCTTCTTCCGTGGTACTCGGGCATGGAAGTCATGGTTGCGCAGAACCCGGCGCACAGTTTCCACACTGCACTTTTTCCCCATTTCATCCTGCACCTGTTGAGTCAGTTTTGGAGCCGATAGCATTGGATTTTTCCTTATTTTCCTGATGATCATCCGCTCTTCCTGTTCGGTGAAAATCTTGGTTGATGCCGTTCTGCCCTTGTTCTCTATCCGATTTTCGTCTACGAAGCGCCGAATGATATAGAATACAGTTGAGGTGTTTAGATTGACCATTTTAGCTATTTGGCGATGTGAATATCCAATTTTGAAGTGTTCCAGGATTAGTTTCCTTTGTTCAATGGTAGTCCGTTTGCCCATAGTCCTTGTTGGTTGTTTACACCCGAGATGCAGAATGTAACTAAACTGACTGCGAAGGATTGGTCTATTTATACCGAAAATATTCAGCCTATCGAGAACAAAATCCGGGTTTTATGGCACCCAGGTGTCCATAATGTAACTGTAAAAAAATCCATGAGCTTAGGTACTATTTTACATAACCCGCTAGGTCGGTTAGGAAACCCCAGTTTATTAGTGTCATATATACATATTGGTGGTTAATATATGTACCTGCACTAAGCAATCAACACAAAGAGGCGTCAAATGGCAGGGGTTCGTGTGTCGAGCAGCGAACGCAGGTCATCAATTCACTTGATTTCGCTGCGACAACTCGCGGGTAAATGCAAAACCCCGCCTTTTATGACCCTGCATGCGTAGGTTGCGAACAGTTTGATGCTGGATTGATTGCGGTACCTGCCATCGGTTTTTGGAATTTTTGAAAAATAATGCATAATTAGTTTATGGCAGGCAATTCAAATTTTTGCTTGACAAAAATTCCAAGGACAGATGGCATATATTAACCACCAATATGTATATATGACACTAATAAACTGGGGTTTCCCCACCGACCTAGCGGGTTATGTAAAAAGGTACCTAAGTTTATGGTCACATATTTTTTTGAACAGTTACATTATGGACACCTAAGTGTCATAAAACCCGGATTTTGTTCTCGATAGGTTGAATATTTTCGGTATAAATAGACCAATCCTTCGCAGTCAGTTTAGTTACATTCTGCATCTCGGGTGTAAACAACCAACAAGGACTATGGGCAAACGGACTACCATTGAACAAAGGAAACTAATCCTGGAACACTTCAAAATTGGATATTCACATCGCCAAATAGCTAAAATGGTCAATCTAAACACCTCAACTGTATTCTATATCATTCGGCGCTTCGTAGACGAAAATCGGATAGAGAACAAGGGCAGAACGGCATCAACCAAGATTTTCACCGAAAAGGAAGAGCGGATGATCATCAGGAAAATAAGGAAAAATCCAATGCTATCGGCTCCAAAACTGACTCAACAGGTGCAGGACGAAATGGGGAAAAAGTGCAGTGTGGAAACTGTGCGCCGGGTTCTGCGCAACCATGACTTCCATGCCCGAGTACCACGGAAGAAGCCCTTTGTAAGCGTACAAAATAAAGGGAAAACTACTTTGACAAGAATTTGGAGTTCTGGAACACAGCGGAGCAAGATCAGCCCACAAACTACCCAGAAGCTGGTATCCTCCAAGAATAATAGGTTAAGGAAAGTTGTTAAGCCTAAATGATATCATATTAAGTATTAACATTATTATTTAAGCTTTTATACGTAAAATATGTTCATTTTTTAAGACTATTTCAAATAAGATATAACATATATTTTGAATATGTTTTCAGTTTTTGACTTATTTAATTAATTAATTAATATTTTAATAAACACTTAAGTTTATTTTTCGAACGTGATGTAATATGAAACAAATTGGCATTTAAAAATCTTGAGTTTGTTTCCTTGTTTAAACTTTATAGCACTTTAAATATGTTGTTTGACACTGGTCGAAATAAGCTGTGAGCCACTGTATGTAGACATCAAGTTGGCAATTAAGAAATTTCTCGGTGAATGACTTAAAAAGTACAATCATTGATGCAGTAACATCATACGTTGATTACCATCCTTAACCATCACTTTGCCTTGTTTGTCCTTGACTACATTCGATGGCGATTAATTGGAATGCGAATCTTCATTTTCTCGTTTAATCGAATCGTTAACGGAACGCAAATAACAAATATTGAGAAATTTGACTATCTGCTCAACAGCTTAAGGGTGCTGCGCTGGAATGCGTGATTGCATTTCCTGGTACCAATGAAAACTATTCTAAGGCCTTAGAAAAGTTAAGGACTCTGCTTGAGAAGCCAGCATTGATATTCACCGAGTCTATTTTGCAGTTGCCTTCAGTGAGTTCATCAAAAGCGTTTCAGCTACGTTCGTTAATCGATAATGCATCGGCATTATTTAGTTCGCTTTCGTCGTTGGGCTCTGATGTCGGGAGCAATGTTTATCTATGAAGCAATGTTTATCTATGTGGTTCTAGAGAAATGTGACCAGGTAACTAGAAACAAATGGAATTGAGTATTCAATCGGTGCTGCAGTCATCAAATCGTCGTTCTATGTAGATGATCTTTTATCCGCACAGTCAAGGATCAAGTAACGGAAATCTTGCATCGTGTTCATTTTCCGTTATCAAAATGGCAGTCAAATCATGCCCGATTCACAAAAATTTCGCTAACAAGGATTTCAGTACAGTGTGACAACGGCTTGACCAGCGCCCTTGGAGTCAGCTGGAATCAACACTATGATATGCTGCTATTCTGCTATAGGACCATTCTGTCTATTGCATCAGCTTTGTTCGACCCTCTCGGACTAAACGTCGCAAAGATCATCCTGCAGGAGCTCTGACTCACAGGGCTTACTTGGGATGAATCCGTACCACAGCATCTTGAACTGGCGTGGAAGAAGGGCCTCGAATCATTCCAAAACATTTCGACACTTGCTGTACCCAGATACTGAAAAAAGGCAACCAAAGCTCATTTCAATTGCACGGATTCTGCGACGCCTCGATTCGAGCGTACGGCTGTTGCATCTACGTATGTGCGGTCGGAATCTGATTGTGGAAACATTGTTGTTCGCCTTCGTATAGCCAATGGCATCTGTTGCCAGCCAATACGAATTGGCCATTTTACCGATGTAATCTTGATGTGTTGAAAGCTGATCCTTTCAAGGCGGCCGGGATGTTTGGTCAAACTAATTTAAGTGTAACGGATATAGAATGATCAGCTGTTAATTTCATCAATTTATCTCTACTTTACATAACTCTGTTAACTCCTACTTATATATGTAAACACAACATTGTAATCGTAGGAAATATCGATAGTTTTTGAGTCTGAGTTAGATATTTGAGCAAGCCAGAAGTGCACTTTTTGTTTCGGTCTCAAATAAAGTTATTAACTAAATAGCTTAAACACCACCCAGATCTGAAGTTTTATGCATAAGAAACGCTTTATGCATTGAACATATACTTTATGGAGCGCAGATGCTTCCTTCTGCCTGTTCGATACTCTTACACAAAACCATTATATAATTTTTATTCATTTTTAATGAATTCAGCTCACAAATAATCTCTCTTTCTCTGGTAGAGATTAGGATCTGCCAAGATGCAGCGACCATTGTGGATACAGAGATGCGGACCGATCAATTACTGAGCCTTACCTACGTGCGCTGGTTTATGACCTTCATTGTCATATCTTGGATTAAGCCGATTATCATCACGGTGACGACACTTCTGCGCACGGGACTCGTACATCTGGAGTTGCCGTATGGCGGCTCTTATCCGTGGAACATTCAGTCGGTGTTGCCGTATATACCCACCTATCTATGGCATATGCTGGCTGGGTGGGGTACAATGTGTATGACTATGTCCATGGACACACTGCTTTTTGCGTTCTCCTTCCAGGTGTGCGCGCTATTCAAGATTGCGCAACATCGCATCCGGCATCTTGTGCCGCAGGAGGACGCGCCGCACCGGGAGCTGCTAGAGCTGAAACAGGTGCTGCGCCTGCATCAGACGACTCTGATGATTGCCATCCAGCTGAGACATGGTCTCCGGCCACTTGTCCTTCTTCAGTTCTTTGCGAACGTGCTGCAGCTGTCCTTTGTGACCTACCAGGTGTCCAATCAGTTCCCCTCGCCCGACAGCATCTACTTCATATTCTATTTGGGCTCGGTGCTAATCGCCGTGTTCATCTACTCGCACTGTGGCGAAAAGATAAAGCAGGCGAGCGAGGATTTCGCAACTGCTGTCTATGATAGCAACTGGGTGGACTTTGCTCCGGCCACCAGGCGCGCTCTGGCATTCAGCATTCGACGAGCCCAGTTACCCTGTCAGCTTGATGGTTACTTCTTTAAGGCAGACATGGCCACCTTCTCGGCGGTGCGTACCATTTTGAAAGTTCCTGTTTTTAGAAATCAATTCTAAATGTATGAAAAATTAATTTCTAAAATTCACAAAGGATTGCACTAAATCAATAATCCAACAAATATTTTGTATTTTTTTTTTTTTTTTTTTTTAATATTTTCTATTATTACGAAATGCATTTCTAAAAAGTCTAAAAAGTTGTTTAAAAAAAAGCTAATGTCGAAGTTGGAAGTTCTTTCATACCCTGAAAATTAAACATATCTTTTCCAAATTTAAAAATGTACCCTAAATTTAGGAAAGAAAAATCTAGGTTTATAGAAATATACTTTCTGACCGATATTTATGGCGATTTTCGAAAATTCAGGGCGATTTTTTGATTAGTGTCAGTCATGTTGGACAACTTAATTTGAACTTTTTCTACTTTGTGCCTTCCCTGCAGGTAGTCCGCTCAGCCATGTCCTACCTCATGATGATGCGCTCCGTCAAGTTGACCGATCAGCAATAAAGCAACACGGCAACAGGGCAACAATCTCTGCTGCTGTCCATCTTAAACTACAGTCAAAGGCCAGTTGCAGACTTTGGCAGCGCAACTATCTATCTATTCTATCTATTATATATCTATTATATCTATATCTATATCTATCTATTTATGAGCCGATTTTAGAGAGTATTTTTTTTTTCTTTTGTAATGCACGTTGTGTAATGAGCCAAGTAAGCCCAAAAATAAATCACTTTTAGCACAGTTAAACCATTGAGTTAAATTAATTTGCAAACAAAGGTTTTCCAGGTCGAATCGGTTTTAAGTCGCAAGTTTTTCAAATAAATATAAACATGAAAATAAACCGAAAAAAGCTCCGTTAACGGTCAACAATTGTCTGTAAAGCTTAAACCATTCCAGATTGCCTCAAGTTGGCTCAGTTGAAACTGTTGTTTAAATATAAACTGGGGGTCCGGTGACTTTATTTTTTATAAGGGAAATGGGGGATATGCGGTTTTATCGATCTACACTTTCAAAAATATCGCTGTTGGCGATTATGCGGTCAATGTGGAAATATAGACATATCCGATTTTTTGGGGCGGAGGGCCTAAGGTGGCGGATGTGGGCGTGGCATGTGACTGTAGCCTTAAAATGGTGGGAAATATGTGCATTTATCGATTTCCGGTTATCAATAAGTATCGATTTCCTATCGGAAATTTTCACATATTGTCTGACGTGGGAACTTTAAGGGTGACGAAAAAAGACATTGCACAAAACTAGGAACTTCCATCACAGATCGGTATTTGTTATCAGATGGTATTACGTATAGATATCGGAGTATTTTACTGGCTGCAGCGTTCTCCCTTTTTCTTTATATTTATACTATGATAACGAAGGTATAAGAGTGTATTGGGTTTGTGCAATGTCCGTCATGCTGTCGGTCCGTCAATCCGTGTGTCCGTCTGTCCGTCTGGATGAACGCAACTTTTTTCTTCACCCTTAGAGATAGAGACTTGAAACTTGGAACATATACTAGAAAGTGCTCTCAAAAAGTAATGTGTTAAAATTGGAGTCCTACGTCCACTAGAGAGATAGCAAATCGATAACATCGATATTCGCAAATCGATGAAGCAACAAATCTCCCACAATTTAATGAATACAGTCACCAATTTTGGTTGGTAGGTTGTTGACGCCCACCTTCGATAGGTAGGTGTATTACTGGTAGTCGCCCTTAAAAACCGATAACAAATTTGTGTTGCACGCCCACATCTGCACCCATAATCGACAATCTCCCACAAGACAGAAAGACCAAACTTGGAAGTTAACTTCCTCCAAGGATCGGCATATCATTTTTTTCCACGCCCACAACCGCCGCCCCCAGGAACTTCGGCCCAAGAAATCTGAAATGCTTATATCTTCCATAATTTGTGAGCTAGACTCACCAACTTTTGAAAGTATGTTACTGGTAACTCCCCTAAGAGATCGATAAAAAAATTGGCCACGACCACTCCGCCTATCTCAACCGATACACCTGTAGGTGTAAATTGATAATACCATATATCTCTCGCAATTTGAAAGCATAAGTCACTAAATTGCTAGTAACACCCTTCAAAAAAATGTTGGACCACGCCCACTCCCGCCCCCAAAAACCGATAATTTAAGAGCTATAAATACCAAACTTGAAAGGTATATTTATAAGAGCGAACTCCAAAAATTGTTTGTGCCACGCCCACTCCCGCCCCCAAAATCTCGCAAACTACATATCTTCCGTAATTTAAGAGCTAAAGCTGCAAACTTCGAAGAAGGGTTACTATCTTATATCTACCTCAAACTGAAAGGCAAACTAGGACAGTATTTATTGGCAGCTCCCAAATAATGGTATAATAGTATTTCGCTGTCGGTTACGTCCGACTGCAACGTTCTTTCTTGCTTTCATTGTTTTTTGTTGCGTTTTAAAGGCAGCTAAAATGCCCATGTGGCATTTTTAAATTGTCTTTTACAGGAAATTAGTTTCCATATTTTGTTGTATCTAAAACATTTCAAAACTTTATTAGGCTCTAAATTTAATTTTTCATTAATTACGCTGACTGTGAATATTGACAAAAGTGATAAACACTTTTCCATGGCATGCAATTCTTAATGAAACAGGCAGAACGAATCATCTTCTGTATATATATTCTTGATCAGATAGTCCGTCTGCTCAATTTCATTATATCTCAGTATATAGTAGCTTCAGTATATGCATTTTACCCATATTAATGACTAATAATAAAAATGGGTTGAAACATAATAGCTTTCACTCTCTTGCTGATTGTTAACGACTACACGCTGAAAATAAATTTCCAGAAAGTTTTTCTTTTTTATTATTTTAAAATATTTATGTATGTCACAGATGTTAATTTTTCCCAACTTTACAAAAATCTATCCTGGCACTAAAAAATGCAAATGTGTTTTTTTTTTAATCCTCAATCTTCAGTTTTAGAAATGCACTTTATGCGAAATAAGTTGCGCTGAACTTGTTGTTTTTCTAAATTAGAGTGCGATTTTATTTTTGAGTGTAGCAAGAGCATCTTTTATTTTGTTGACTGACTCGAATCCTAATTGATGAGCAGAAATAACAAGTTGTTTTTCCCTTTACTTCATACATTCAACAATCAATTCTATTTGTTTCTAGTTTCCTGGTCACATTTCTCTAGAACCACATAGATAAACATTGCTTGAGCTATCCCGACATCAGAGCCCAAGGACGAAAGCGAACTAAATAATGCCGATGCATTATCGATTAACGAACGTAGCTGAAACGCCTTTGATGAACTCACTGAAGGCAACTGAAAAATAGACTCGATGAATATCAATGCTGGCTTCTCAAGCCGAGTCCTTAACTTTTCTAAGGCCTTAGAATAGTTTTCATTGGTACCAGGAAATGCAATCACGCATTCCAGCGCAGCACCCTTTAAGCTGTTGAGCAGATAGTCAAATTTCTCAATATTTGTTATTTGCGTTCCGTTAACGATTCGATTAAACGAGCAAATGAAGATTTGCATTCCAATTAATCGCCATCGAATGTAGTCAAGGACAAACAAGGCAAGGTGATGGTTAAGGATGGTAATCAACGTATGATGTTACTGCATCAATGATTGTACTTTTTAAGTCATTCACCGAGAAATTTCTTAATTGCCAACTTGATGTCTACATACAGTGGCTCACAGCTTATTTCGACCAGTGTTAAATAACATATTTAAAGTGCTATAAAGTTTAAACAAGGAAACAAACTCAAGATTTTTAAATGCCAATTTGTTTCATATTACATCACGTTCGAAAAATAAACTTTAGTGTTTATTAAAATATTAATTAATTAATTAAATAAGTCAAAAACTGAAAACATATTCAAAATATATGTTATATCTTATTTGAAATAGTCTTAAAAAATGAACATATTTTACGTATAAAAGCTTAAATAATAATGTTAATACTTAATATGATATTATTTAGGCTTAACAACTTTCCTTAACCTATTATTCTTGGAAGATACCAGCTTTCGGGTAGTTTTTGGGCTGATCTTGCTTTCCTGTGTTCCAGAACTCCAAATTCTTGTCGAAGTAGTTTTGCGTAACGTCATCCTAGTCCCTTTATTTTGTACGCTTAGAAAGTGCTTCCTCTGTGGTACCCGGGAAATGAAGCCATGGTTGCGCAGAACATTGCGCACAGTGTTCACACAGCAATTTTTCTCCATTTCATCCTGCACCTGTTGAGCCAGTTCTGTAGCCGATAGCTTTGGATTATCCCTTATTTTCCTGATGATCCTCCGCTCCTCCTGTTCGGTAAAAATCTTGTTTGGTGGCTTTCTGCCCTTGTTCTCTATCCGATTTTCGTGGACGAAGCGTTGAATGATGTAGCCCACAGTTGACTTAGGTAGATTGACCATTTTAGCTATTTGGCGATGTGAATATCCAATTTTTAAGTGTTCCAGGACGAGTTCCCGTTGCTCAATGGTAGTCCGTTTGCCCATAGTCCTTGTTGGCTTGTTGCACCCGAGGTGCAGGATATAACTAATTTGACTACGAAGGATTGGTCTATTTATACCGAAAAAACTAAACTTTAGGTAGAAAAATCCGGGTTTTATGGCACCCAGGTGTCCATAATGTAACCGTCCAAAATAACCTTTCATCCTAAATAGCGGTCCTTTTTTACATAACCCGACCTAAGGGGTGGGGAAATCCCAGTTTATTAGGGTCAAATATTCATTTCGGTGGTCAATACATGTGCCTGTCATGGGTCTTTGGAATTTTTGAAAAATAATGCATAATTAGTTTATGGCAGGCAATTCAAATTTTTGCTTGACAAAAATTCCAAGGACAGATGGCATATATTAACCACCAATATGTATATATGACACTAATAAACTGGGGTTTCCCCACCGACCTAGCGGGTTATGTAAAAAGGTACCTAAGTTTATGGTCACATATTTTTTTGAACAGTTACATTATGGACACCTGTGTGTCATAAAACCCGGATTTTGTTCTCGATAGGTTGAATATTTTCGGTATAAATAGACCAATCCTTCGCAGTCAGTTTAGTTACATTCTGCATCTCGGGTGTAAACAACCAACAAGGACTATGGGCAAACGGACTACCATTGAACAAAGGAAACTAATCCTGGAACACTTCAAAATTGGATATTCACATCGCCAAATAGCTAAAATGGTCAATCTAAACACCTCAACTGTATTCTATATCATTCGGCGCTTCGTAGACGAAAATCGGATAGAGAACAAGGGCAGAACGGCATCAACCAAGATTTTCACCGAAAAGGAAGAGCGGATGATCATCAGGAAATTAAGGAAAAATCCAATGCTATCGGCTCCAAAACTGACTCAACAGGTGCAGGACGAAATGGGGAAAAAGTGCTCTGTGGAAACGGTGCGCCGGGTTCTGCGCAACCATGGCTTCAATGCCCGAGTACCACGGAAGAAGCCCTTTGTAAGCGTACAAAATAAAGGGACTAGGATGACGTTACGCAAAATTACTTCGACAAGGATTTGGAGTTCTGGAACACAGGAAAGCAAGATCAGCCCAAAAACTACCCGAAAGCTGGTATCTTCCAAGAATAATAGGTTAAGGAAAGTTGTTAAGCCTAAATGATATCATATTAAGTATCAACATTATTATTTAAGCTTTTATATGTCAAATATGTTAATTTTTTAAGACTGTTCCAAATAACATTTAACATATATTTTGAATATGTTTTTAGTTTTTTACTAATTTTAATTAATTAATATTTTAATAAAAACTGATGTTTTTTTTTAAATGTGATATAACATTAAACAAATTGGCATTTAAACATTTTGAATTTGTTTCCTTGTTTAAAGTAGGTATAAATTGATGAAATTAACAGCTGATCATTCAATATCCGTTACATTTAAATGAGTTTCACCAAAGAACAGTATTGACTCATTTTGATGGACGTGAGTTCTAAACGTAAAATGTCATTACTGTCAGCACACTTGGAAATGAAATAAAAACACTCCACTACATGTTTTAAGTCAATTGATCATTAATTGCATTTGATTTTGTCCAGACTGAGTTTTTTTTAGTGAAGTTGAAGCGATGCCCGCGTGAGTGTTTCCTGTGCGCGCTTCGCAATTTTGCAATGCAACCAGGACACCGAATTCGGCAGCGACAATGTGACAAGAGGCTGACCATCGACCCGCCGCTAATTGGAAAGCATCACGGTAAAAGGGTACATCCTGCTTTGTTGCAGCAACACGGTTAGGTTAAAAGCTTCTGACATGCAACACGACACGATTGTTGCAGCTATTGTTGTTGCTGCTCTTGCTGCTACTGGACTCTATGATTATGGGAGAGCCAGCTAATTAATTTACGATGTTGGTGGTCAATGCTGATACATTCCACGAGGGTTGCAAGACAATGGAATTATCCTCGGTGCGCTGCCTTTTAGTGGGTGCGTGGCACGTAGTTGAAAATTATTGAATTTGTGGCATAAGCCACCTTCAATGTTGAAGCCTTTCAATCAGTGACACTGTTTTCAATACATTTTCAAGCTTACAAGCAATAAAACAATTAATAAAAAATAGTCGAATGTATTTCAAGTTTGGGAAAAGTTTCAATTGTATTCTAAGATAAGGAGAACGACAAAAGTAAATCACTCCCCTGATGAGCAACTTACTCGAGTGAAACCTCGTTTGGAATATGGAGATTTTTTTAGAGTATTATTTTACCTATAGACAGACTTAATATAAAAATATACCTTGATTTTACTGCGCACGTATATATAGCACTTTTGAAGCCACTTCTACGATATGAAAGCCTTGCTGGAAAACCATAGGATATCTATCTAAGTTTATTAATCATACGCAGATTATTAACTTAATCTTTAACTTTAACTTTAAATTTTCAAAAAATGTCAGTGAAAATTAGAAAAAAAAAACCGAAAAATTGTTTCTATGAAAGCTAAATGATATAGTTTGATTTGGGTGAATCAAATCATTGAGACTGAGTAAGTGAAATATTGACAATACAAGGTTATATATCTGTTTGCTATTGTAGATTATATAGGCACTGAAACTTGCCCGCATAGGTTAATATCAGCTATATTTCAAATTGTGATTTTGCGACTATAATAATTATCAGATAAGGAGTGACAAGTGCAAAACACAATCATTTGTTTGAATAAAATGTGTCCAACAAGTTTTCTCAGAATTTAATTTGTTCCATTTTCTCAAAATTTGTGTATATTTTCCCATATATCAAATTCTATTTCAATTTCAACAAAGTTTTCGATTATTACAATTTCATTCAATATGTATGAAATCGTATATAAAGTTTTTACACTCCGATACCGAAGGTAGAAGAAATACATTTTTTTGACACATTTATTCGTCTGTTTAAAAGTTTAAAGGTGCTAGGAAATCGATAAAATTGCTTATCGTAAACCGATAACATACGCATGGTATCAGGGTATTTCGCAGTCGGTTACGTCCGACACTTGCAACATTCTCATTTGTTTGTTTTTTTGTTTTTATGTCGCATCAGGTCACATCAGGTCGCTTGAGTCAACTGATGAGTGAAGTTTTAAAGTTTTCTAATTAAATGCATTAGACCAGTAAGTAAAAAATACAATATTTTATACTGGATGATACAACTGATGTGCAAAAATCGAAATTACTGTCACCAGACTTCCAACTATGGGCAAGGGACATTGGACTGCTCACTCGGGACATCCCCTTTGATCCTTGTTAACCTGTGAAAAATGTAGGCACAATTAGCGACCAATTGAACGAATTGCTCGCTATTTGCAACAATTTCGTTCAAGTTGCATGTCAGACGGGCTCAGCTGGGATTGATGGATATTTAAGCTATACATTAATTCAAGTGAAATCTTGAGGGACGCTTATGAACCCTTAAATTTTGTGTTATTATTCAAATTGCCCTGATGAAACTTAGGAAAACTTTTGGCAAACACTATGTTTTCATATCCTTGTATTATAATTTTGTCTTAAAGTTTTTTTTAACAGATGAAATATGCTAATAGCATCGCTGGCATCAATAGCCGATTAGATATAGCCATGTCCGTCTCTCTGAACTACTCCTCCTATCTTAACAAAACTTTGAACGTATCCATCTGTTGTTTGCAGTCAATAATGTAGTATTGCAACCAGATCAGAAAACTTTATATCTATATATATGCTGTCGAAAATAAGCTCCAACTTTGTAATTAATTTTTAATGAAATTATAAATTAGTCAGCTAGTTTAACGAAAGCGTTCTGATTTATTTTTGCTTATATAAATAATTATATTTTTGCAATTGACAACTAACTGTTGACGCTATCAGCTTTTTGATAGCTTTATTTATAAATAAATACAAAACGTTATTTTCACAAAGTTTATTCAATAATATTATTCAATATATTTTTTTAAGACTAGACTAGATCAGATTAGAGTAACGTGTAAACTCATTAGCCGCAGCAGCCGACGGATCAGCGGGGCCCCTTTGTAGAGACAGAGAGAGAGAGAGAGAGAGAGCGCTGCACAAAGAGCGCGCTGTACAATAAGAGAGAGAGAGCTCTGTTAACGCTGGCTGCTGCAGCTCAAACTGCAATTAACATAATTTGGATATCCAAAATAGACTATTTATATTGAGACACGCGGGGCTCTAAATTCAAGAATGTAAACAATTCATTATCATTGGCTACTGCTGGCAACAATAACTTTATTTTCGATCAACCAATTTGCAATAGTTGACTAAGATTTTATTAACTTTAAAAAATATAAATTAAGCTATTCGATTTAATTGTTCTAATTGCCAGCTGCAAAGTTGTCTCTTGTTTTTCTACAAATATTTCTACACAGAAGACTTATCATTGTTTATTTTTGCAAATTTTATATAAATCGATCCTTGCACTAAGTAATGCAAAATCTGTTTACTTTTTTTTTTTTACTTCATAAAAATATATTACAAATGCGCTCCGCCTTTGTAGCTTTGATGTGCCAGTTGCATTTGCTATTGTTAACCCTTACCCCCTTCACCCGCTCACACACTATTTCTTTCTTTTTCTCTCTCTCTCTCTTTTTGTTGGCATCTACCAACTTACCACAAGTTGTCGCAAAAAAAGAAAAAATAAGTGGGTGTGGAAATTCCTTACCAAATGATAAACAGCAAAAGCTCGGGAGAAGAGTGAGTCCAAGATGTAAAACAGCCATTCAAAATTCACGGTAGATTTTCAAATACTAAATTAGAATTTATTTGCCATCCAAATTATCAATCTCTCCGGCAAAATGAATATATTTTCTTTTGAAAATTTGCAACTGAGTTTTTTTTTTCAGTATTAGCTAAATAACCAAATGGACTAAGAAAGTCACTTTCTTTGTACACAATATCTAAACTTTAAAGTATGCATTTTATTTATGATAATTGTATGTACATATAAGTATATACATAGTATATACATAGTATATACATAGTTTAACAGATGTTATTAAAATAATTTATTTTAGGTATAGACTAGACAACATAATTGTAATTTAATATAGGCCAAATAATTTTTATATCTGATGGTATACTACCTCAAATGCACATACATAATATTGGGGGCGTGTGGGTGGGCTTGCAACTTACTGAAGCTTAATCCGAATGAAAAAGCACAATGCATGTGCTGAAAAGCTTTCGGAGTCGCTTAACAGAGCTCGCTGCTGTTGACGGCGAACTAACAGAGGGTTTAACAGCAGCAACAGCTGGCGAACAGGAAAGTAGGAAGCAACAGTCAAGTGGTTGGGAGGCATATAAAAAGCGTGTCCTGTGGCAGGCGACTTCAGTTCCTGTCAAGTCTTTGTCGGTTACGTTTGCCCAAGTCGCAGCGAACCGAAGTTAGCAAAGAAAACACTGCTAAGGCAACCGCCAAACAGTCAAATCAACTTAGTAACATCAAAATCCCAAATTAATAGAAATATAAAGAAAGAAAGGCTAGAGGAAAACAACAACAACAAATACCATAGTCACAAGCGTAGCAAGAAGCTGTGGCAAACACCGCAAGAAGAGTTCAATGTCGAAAACTTAATACTGAAAAAATCTCGAAAATTTGAATTTGGAAATCGGAAATCTTAATATAAGGAAATTGGAGAAAACTTGGAACTCAACCAAAGTGAGGTTTGATATTTTTTTAATGTGCTACCATCTAAGTTATCGCATTTTTTTTTAAGTGTTTCTGAATGTGATTGAAAAACAATTGAAATATATATATGTATATGTATATATGTATATATATATATATATATATATATACACAGAAATGTACATATACAAATGCTATATAGCAACAGAGCGATAAGAGTTTAACGAGAGTGTGTGTGCGGGTGTGTGTGTGCGAGTGTGTGTGCGAGTGTGTGTGCGAGTGTGTGTATGATTGAAAGTAAAGGCAAGTTGTACTGGAAGGGGAGGCAGACGAAGCGGCAATCACTACAATCACAAAGGTGACGAACGGAACGTGTGTATTTGTTGTGCTTGTGTTTGTGTGTTAATGCGGGGCTTGAAGAGTGTTGCTTGGGATAAAGAGGTTACAAGGAGGTTGTAGTTGTTGCTGTTGTTGTTGCTGTTGTTGTTGTTGTTGTTGTTGCTGTAGTCGTTTGGCTGGCCAGGTCAGGTTTCAGAAAGAGCCGCTATTATAAAGCCATTTTTATGCTAACCTTTGCGTTTCGATGGCGATTCCATTTTATGCAAACGTCTGCATTTTCACTTTTACTTTTCTTCGTTTCTTGTCTCCCTTTTTTTTTTTTTTTGGTTTTAATTTTTTTTTTCAGACACGTATATTTTTTGGTCTCTTCGCTTGTTCTTCAATTTTGTTGGTCGTTTCGTTTCGTAGCGCATCGTATAAATTTCTTTTTAGTATTTTGGATTCGTCTTTGGGTTAATTTTGGGTGCCTTTTCATATTTGATGAGCATGTGTGTGTGCGTGTGTGTGTGTGTGTGTGTAAGGACAATCCTGGCTCGTACCGCGTAGAGCACTGCGGATTTATGAGCTGGCAAACACACAATTCACATACTAACTGACTTCGTGCTGGTCATGCTAGCTGTGTGTGTGTGTGTGTGTGTGTGTGTGTGTGTGTGGGTGTGGGTGTGTGTGTTTCTGCCATATTCATATGCAAATACTCGGAACAATTCTCGTTTATGATATGCTCTCATTCCCATTCCCATTGATTCATTCATGTTCTTTGCGGTTTTCAGCGTGGGGTTTTTGCTACCTGATAAATATATAGCATACTTATCGGCGTGCACGATTTTTGCCGTCATTTATTGAGTGATTTTTTGGGGCAATCGCCTAATTTCCGAATAGCGATTACAATTCCAATCTAATCTCTTGTCACGCTTATCCGTTCAGCACAATCGCCACTGAACGCTTTTCACCCAGTTTCAATTCACTTGGGTTCCAATTGAGTTTGTTTCAATCCATTCCAATCCAATCCAATCCAATCCAATTCAGTTCAGTTCAGTCAGTTGTGTTCGTCTCTGCTCATTAAACTTGTATTATTTTGTAATTACATTCACGGTGCTTGTTGCAAAATAATGTTGAATGCGTCATCATTATTCATTCCCCGTCGACCACTTGTTGGCCCTGTCTTGGGTAATCATCATTTTTGTTGATGGCCCTTTAGGAGTATGTGAAATTTCCACCCCTTTCTGTTTTTCTGTTTTTTTTTTTTTTTGTTTTGTGCACATTTCCATTTGATATTTCCGCAGATTGTGACACGTAATAATACATTTTATTTCCAAGAAGGTAATTAATCAATGTTTGGTTTAATGCAGTTCGATTTGAATAGAAACTTTGCGATGAATAATAATTAGTATAATTAAATACTGCATATAGACTAATTAATAACTAACTTGTGTATTTGCAAACTCTCCACAGACCCAAAATCTTAATTGAAAAATGTTGTGCAGAGTTTGAAGGTCAAAATTAGCTTTGTTTTGCTTTTGCAATTAGAGTCGACTTATCGAAGATTTAATCATTTTCTGAATGAATCCAACGGCGAGAAATCCAAAAATTCTTCTGCGTAGTTTTTTGTTCACCTTAGGGTATACTTATAATTGGCAGCTTATTAAGTAAAACCGAAACGGCAAAAGCAACAGTAAAAACAAATACATAACTAAGTAGATTGGCAAGGTTTCCCCCAATTAATTTTCATTATGTTTTCCTGCCATTCTTCGCACTTGGTCTCTTATTTTGGTTTGTTCCTTTGTTTTTGGTTTGAGTTTGGCTATTTCACTCCTCTGCTCGAGAGCTTAATAGTAGCCAGACAGAGAAAACGGGAGGCTGTGACAGGGACAGGGACAGGGACAGGGACAGAGAAAGGGTACAGGGGGCAGCATGACCAGAGGAGGTGGCAAGAGCTTTAAGCGGGCTTCATCAAATAGCAATTAATACACAATGACGCCAACCACTTTGCCAATTTCAATTGTACGAACTAACGCAAAGTTTTGCTTCGTGCAGCAGTTTGCGGCAAGGGCGCTAAACTTAAATCGAACCGAACTGAAAGCGACTCAGTTAAACCGAAATCGTAATCGTAATCGCAATCAAAGAAGCAAAGAAACCAAATCCAGAAAGAAAATGTCCGACCAAATTGAGTCAACGAGCGGCAGGAAGAGCCAGACCCAGAATCAAAACCAGACCCAGAACCAGAACCAGAGCCAGCCGTCGCCACCGGAGTCGCCAGCAGCACCGATAACCGAGGAGCAGGAGGCACCCAGCAGCAGCGGCAACAGCAGCAGCAGCGCTGACATTGGCACCAGCGACCCAAACACCGTTGCCCGGGGACCCGAAACGCCCAGAGATCTGGACCATGAATCTCAAGGCGACAGGTGAGTCCAGCACAATCTTGGCCACATTGCCAAACTATTAACAATATATACAAATACATACAAATTGTACAAATGTGGTCTATGTATGATATGTATAAACATGTATTTTGTATATATATATATATATATACAATTATCCTTAACTGTCCTTCTAAGAGTGTAAATTCATTTCCCTGCGTGTTCCCCTGTTAATATCCATTAGCTAATTGGGCCACCTGCCCGAAAGGCCTAAATAAAAGACTTACTGGCAAACGTGTAAGGCACACATATGTACATTGTACATACAGACAGGTCAACACATATGCCTTCAGATACAGGTAACATACATACATACACAACATACATACAGACACAGATAATCCGAATCCACCCAAAAAATGTATACAGAAAACTGTGAATTTGATGTGCTAAATTTAAATTTCCAAATACCTTTTAGCTTGCCTAAAACCAAATCCCACATTAAATCGGTGAATATATCTTTGAGAAATCACGAAATGGAATATATGCGATGTGAACGGGGAAGTCCAATTGATCTATTCTAAATTTAATTTATTAACTATTGGCAAAGTCTTCACTCGAAACTTAAATATGTGTTCGGCTGGTCTTTTAGAATTTCTACTCCGATATATTTCTCAGATCCCGTCGGGAGTCGGGAGTATGAGTAAGAAAATTCGATTTTATTTTTACCGTAATGGAATGATTATATTCAACTATCTACAAGTTAAAATAAATCAAATTTATTTATTACGACTGATAAACTGAAATGTTGATTATACTCGTAAGTGTTAATGTGACTTGGGGAAATTTTTTAATCTAGCTCAAAAACTGTGGAACATTTTTATTTCTACTGACGCACAGACGGACGGACGGACAGTATGACGCACATTATATAAATAATGTAGGAACAAAAAGGCTGAACGTTAATTGGTTTTCCTAAAAATAGCTGCGATTCCCTAGAAAAGGATATTAGTTAATCCTGCAGAGAAGCAATTTGAACCTTGACATTTTAAAAATGCAAATAAAATGGCTTCTGCACTTGACACCCACATTTCGCGCCATTTCACAAAGTTTTTTTTTTTTTATTATTATGATAGATCATCAAGGATCTTAAAATTTGCCAGATGGAACCATAAACAAGATAGAACGTTGCAGTCGGACGTAACCGACAGCGAAATACTATTATACCATTATATAAATTAATTTCAATTTTTATAACAACTAAACTTCTTTTATCTTCTGTTTATATGTTAAGTTAATTTCGACGCTCAAATTTGCTACCGATTTAATAAATTTAATCGGTGTCCAGGGAACACCGCGAGGAGGCCATCAAAATTTTAATGGGGTCCTACATTAGTTAGCAGATTCTTCGAGTCGAATTCTTAGTAACCCCCAAAATGCAATCAATTAACAATTTGCCGCGCTTGGTAAAATCGCTTGATTAAGAGTGACCAAATTGCATTAATCCAAAATTAACAACATATGTTAAGTATTATGTTACATTACATTTTTAGAAATTGGCATGTAATGGCAACGCTGGACTTGCGTCACAAAGTTCACTTTTACTGGCAACTTTATTTGCAAGTGCAAAGTGCATGTGAATTTGATTATAAATGCATTCATAAATGCATTACATGAAAAAATAAGGAATGTATTTGTATAACTAACACATTTTTAAGAAAATAGCGCTTTACTATTTATTTCATTTATATTAATTATATTTATTTAATTAACTAACTTAAATTGCGGGAGATACAGGCATTTATCGTTTTTTGTGGGCGGAAGTGGGCGTGGTCCAAAATTTTTTTTCCACATTTATGAAGGGTGTTACTAGCAATATACCTTTAAAATTTGGTGTTTAAAGTTTTCAAATAGCGTGAGATATATGGGTTTATCGATTTACACCAACAGGTGTTTCGGTTCAGATAGGTGGAGTGGGCGTAGCCATCCAATTTTTTTTATCGATCTTTGGGGGAGTTACCAGTAACATACCTGAAAAATTTTGCGACTCTAGCTTGCAAATTACGGCAGATATGCGCATTTTAAATTTCTAGGGACGAAGTTCCTGGGGGCGGTGGATGTGGGCGTGGTCAAAAAATTGGTATGCCAATCTTTGGAGGAGGTTACCAGCAAATTACCTTCCAAGTTTGGTCACTCTATCTTTAAAATGTTCGGAGATATACGGAGTTATCGATTTAATATCGGAATTCTCGATTATAGGCGCAGGTGTGGGCGTGGCACCACAAATTTGTTATCGGTTCTTAAAGGCGACTACCAGTAATATACCTACCAAATTTGACGTTCCCTACTCAAAAACTGCGGAAGATATAGCCATTTGAAAATTTTAGGGTCGGGGGTGATGGGGGCGTCGGAGGTGGGCGTGGCACATGTCAAACTTTCAAGGACCTCGCCAGCAACCTACCAACCAAAATTGGTGACTATATTCATTAAATTGTGAGAGATATGTGGATTTATCGATTTGCTAAAATCGATTTTCGCGGTTTTCTAGCTCCCTGGTGGACGTAGGTCCAAACCCAAGACACTTTAACTTTTGAGGGTACTTTCCAGTATACGTTCCAAGTTTCAAGTCTCTATCTCAAAGGGTGTCGGAGGAACGCGCGTTCATACAGACGGACAGACGGACAGACGGACAGACAGCATGACGGACATTGCACAAAACCAATATACTATTATACCATTTTGGTATAATAGTATAAAAACACACTCGAGAATTTGTAATTCTGAATTTGAAATTCGGAATTTGTCATGCGGCATTGAGCAGCAAAAGTTTACTTGCAGCTTGTGTTTGCAGCTGTGGCACACACACACACACACACACACTTGGAGGCAATGCTGTCGTCCTTTAACTGACACTTTGTAGTCAATTAGCTGCCAATTAGTTTCACACTTCCACCTCGGAGTTGCTAACTCAATAAGTTAACTTTGAAAATAGGAAAACTTTTTGGGAACAAATGATGGAAAGCGCTGTAAGGAAAAACATTCAAAGGCTGAAATTAGAGATTCTTTATACAGTAAGTTCACAATATATAGGTGTATATATATAAATATATATATATAATATAAGTTTTTCACTGTCACCAACGAAACCCGACGGGTATCCAATATACATTGGAGTAAATATATAAAAAACAAAATAAAAACAATTGAACTCGACCAGCATATTTAAATTATAAAAAAAGAGGTTAACAAACAATAAACCATAAATCGGTGTATGTATATTCATCAGCTGATTGATATCTTCTGATGTACATATTCCATCAGCACTTCAGCCTCGCATCCCTGTTCAATATTTTAGTCAACTTATCTTCGATTGGCAGCTTTCTGTTTCCGGTATGCAAAATATGCAAAATAGCTAATAAGTCATAATTTGGAATAACAATTTGGTAAACGCTCCCCGAGCGGAGCAGAAAGCCCAGAATGAGGCAGGCAGCCACAGCGATAGAGATACAAAAAGGAAAAGTGGATAGAGATGGGGATGGGGATAGGGATAGGGGAAGGGATGGGGATGGGGATGGGGATGGGGACAAGCTGCTTCGAGTTATTTGGGCAGTCAGTGCACGTGCGGATTCGTGGAGCTCATTGGATATGCCAGCTGCATTTGACTCACGCTCAAAATGGGCGGCGACCACGCCCAGTTAATGATGTGGTTAATGCCAGCCAGTGTAATAAATCTTTGCATATTGCTTATATATATATATATATATATATATATATATATATATATATATATGTGTGTATTCTGTGCTGAACGAATCCAGAGCGGATAAAGTTATGAGTTGAATAAAAGGATGCCACAACTCCAACAACTACAACAACTACAACTACAAATCCGTATGGCGCAACATGTTAATTATGCTGTCAGATCTGTAAGTAAGGAGGAGAGCATATGCTGGAATATGCTGATTTTATCTGTGCCTGACCAGAACACATCCTGGGCGCTTCCCTGCTTCGTCTCTGCCAAAAATCGGACATTTGTTTGCATTGCTTATGCTGTGAGAAATTGATGGGGCAAAAGTCAACAATGGACTTGACACATGGCCAGCCGGGATCGATCCGTATGCCCCCCCTAAATCCCGTCGCACAACCAACTTGTCATTGTTAAGCCAATTGTTAGCAGTGGCAACATGGCAACATAGCAATGAGGCACACTTTGTGCAACGACAGCAGCTGCATTCATCACTCGCAGAACTGAAGGTTTTCCACAAACATTACATTTTCCACTTGAACTTGAGCTGTCGATAAGGTCAAAGCAATTCGGGTAACAAATTACAATATTGCAAATATGGCAAATGAAATTGAGCTTCACTTGGATTAGTCTCAACTAAGAAAATATAAAATTTGATTCATTTAAATTCCATTCAAGGCAGATGTCAATCAGTTGCACAACTTTGCGTTTTGCGCTGGAAGATGCCACAATTTACAAAATGTTTAAATTCTGATACTGAAATCAGACTGCAAATTTGTGCTTAAACTGGGTTGCAAGTTAATCGATAATCGTTAATCGATAAAGCCACATATCTCATATCTCAGTCTCAGCTAAAGCTACAGTCACAGGTATAACTTTCTGTATAGACATATAATATCGCCAAAATCGATAAGAACGCGTATCTACCACAATTTATAATTTATATTGCCAACAAAAACTTGGAGGGTCGTTTACTGGAAACTTCCTTCAAAGATTGGTCAGAAAATGACTTGGCCAAGTCCAACCTGCTCATTGCCACCAATATTAACAGCTGGTATTTCACAGTCGGTTCCGTTCGACTGCAAGGTTCTCACTTGTTGTTCTTGGGAATGTGGGCGTGGCTTGCTCAAAGGCTTTCTTCTGCAACCAAAGAAATGCCCACATATTTAATGTACATAAACAAAAGGTATGCAAAAAAAAAAAAATAAAAAAATAAAAAAAAAACAAACAATAAAAATAATAAAATCACTGCCTTAAAAGACTGGCAATCATCTGTGGCGTTATTTTTGGCTCTGCCTTTAGGACATATACACATATAGATACACACACACACACACAAACACACACACACACAATTTCCTGTTGTATATTTTGTTGTATTATTTTTTTCTTTACCGAATATTTATTTATACAAATTTCATGTATTTTTTAAGTTTGCCCGTCTGTCAGCAAAACAAACTCTAAGTGTGCATGTGTGTGTGTGTGTTGTGTGTGTGTGTGTGTGTGTGTGAACTTGTGCTGCAAATTATAAAGTTGCTGATGCTGCTTTTTGGGCATGAAAACTTTATTATACCAAAAGCTAAAATGCGCAAAATGTGGCAGTCACTTTTGATGAGACTCCAAAGCCATGAATTGCCATATTTGTCACACATTTTATATGTCCCCTCACACACACGCACACACACACACACATATATGAACGAGAGAGGTCAGAGGTCGTCCACACTGAAGCGCAGAGTTATTTAATTTAATATTTAGGCTTTCGATTAGGGCTAACAAATGACTTGTGCTTGTCATCCAATTAAATTGCAGCCACCCCAAATGTATCATCCGTGTCCACGTACTTATATACATATATATATATATATATGTGTGTACATATATGCTTTTCCATCGATATTCACATTAGACTATAGATATATAAAAGGAAATATTTATGGCACAAAAAAAAAGAAACACAATTCAAACATTTAACGGGCTTTCTGGCAACTTGTTAATAATAATAATAAAATACTGTTCATTTTAAATTCAAATGAAAACATTTTGTTAAATTGAATTCGTTAACAAAAAAAAAAAAAAGGGAAGAAGATAATAATAAATAAATATTGCCATGGTGAGGAGGCAGGCAACAAATTTAGGTGTGTCTGCCTCTGCCTCTGCGTCTGCGTCTGACAGACGGCTGTGGAGTGTTGTTTGAATTGCGTATGCGATGAAGTTTCGTGTGGCATCCTTAGGCACGTCTCGAACAAAGTTGGCCTAAGTGAGGCAGGAAACTACAGTTGGGTCGACAGCAGCCTACAAATTGTAGAAGCCTGCATTTAGTGAAATGACAAATGTCGGATGCATGCAACAGCAGCAGTAGCAGCAACAACAGCAGCACCAAACGTTCAACTGATTGCAAGCCGCAGCTGCTTGGAGTGCCCATCTATTGCAGCAGGCTTGAAATGTTGTTTCAGGTGGTGCTAGTGGTGCTAGTGGTGCCAGTGGTGCCAGTGGTGCTGTTGTGAAGGTCAAGTGTAGGTTTGCCAGCTGCAATGCAGCTTAGTATGACAAGTTGCGTGTAGACCGTGAACCATGACACGCACACACACACACACAGTGGCACAAACACACACACACACACACACACACACAGTGGCACACACACACACATGGGAGCTCGCATGCACAAAGCAATTGGCCAAATGGCACTTCCAGTAAGGCCCAATAACGTGATATGATTTGAAAAAGCGGAACAGGCCAAAAGCAAACAACTGCCAAGAATTAAGCTGATTGACACGCATGGGTTCGCAGCCAGTGCCAGGGTTTAGCCATCACCCACTTACACTAACTCTTTCTCTCTCTCTCTCTTTCCCCCTCTTCTCTCTCTCTCTCTCTCTCTCTCTCTCTCTGAATATGTGGAAATAACTTGTTTTGGCGCTGCACAAATGAAATCAGCTTTAGTCCACTTTTCATTTTTATTACTTTGTAGAGGGCATTATAAGTCGGTCACAACTTGAGGACGACGTATCCGATCCCATAAACTATATATATTCATGATAAGCATAACTGGCCAAATCGATATGGCCATGTTCTTCTGCCTGTCTACGTGTTAGTTACAACTTGACATAAATTACAGCTCTCTTTTTGAATCCTCGGACTCCGGACTCCGGACTCCACGTCTGACCTTATCGGCTGACTATATATATATATATATATATACATATAGTTGCCATAGTAACAATCGGACGAATTATTTCAGTTGTGAACTGTACAATCAGTAAAAAAATTGCAATCAATTTTAGAAATCCGCCGAGGAGAAGTCACCTTATTATTCATAGCTAAAAACCATCGTTGTTTCTTTTCTTTATTTCAAGTTTGGTAACATGTAGAAAAAGTACACTTAATTTTCCGGGTTTTCCTCACTGTTTTCCATGTACACACATAATTAAGGCGATAATTAAACTCTAATATAAAAGGCGACCCACTAAATTGAAATAATTGTGGTATGCATTTCTAATTGTTCGTTTTCATTTTCTTTTTCTTCTTCTTCTTTTTCATTTTCTTTTGTTTCTTGTTTTTTTTTTTAAATGTGCTTTGTTTGTTTTCACCTGAAGTTGTTTTTTTAAACCAAAACAACAAAACTCAAGCAGCAGCAGCAGTTCTGAGGAATTCCATTGCATACTTTTGTGCGGATTGAGCAAATAATTATGAAGAGTGTGCGGGCATCCCAGGAACGCGGCACGCGGCACGCGCGCACACACACACACACACACACACACACACACACACACACACACACACACACACACACATACACAGAGTGAGGCTTGCGCGTGTGTGCATGTGTAATGCCAGTCAAAATAAGCGAGCAGCTGCTCCTGCTCCTGCTCCCGCTCCTGCTCCTGCTCCTGCTCCTGCTCCTGCCACGCCCACTGCCCTTCATTTGGTGTCTGTGGGCGAGTTTGTTCTTCAACTGGCAACTTGGCCTAGGCTGGGTTGGGGGCTCAGTTGTTGCTTGTGCCGCTTGTTTGCTGGCTGGGTTGTCTGGTGTTGTTTGGTGCCACATGACAGCTGTGGCTGTGGCAGCAGCAATGACGTCACACGCTGGCCCACTCAAGTTCAATTAGTTTGCTATTCACCAAAAAAAGGGGGAAAAAAGGGGGAAACAAAAAGAGAAAAAGGGCAAAGAATTGTTGATTATTTATTTATGTATTTTGGTTGCTGCACTTTGCTTGCTTGCTGCACAACGCAGGGCGGCAGCATTGTCTTGGGTCCAGTCACAAATCAATCACGGGCCGCAAACACACACACACAGTGAGAGAGAGAGAGAGAGAGAGAGAGAGAGAGAAGTGAAATGAAAAACTCAAAGTGAAAGCGAAAAAAGTATCTACCACACAGACTTGTGGCTGCTGGTTGCTGGTGGCTGGCTTTTATTTTGGTCGTCGCATCATCGATTTTTGCTTGTCACTACAACAACAACAACAAAACAAAAATAATAAAGAAGTTACACACACACACACACACACACACACGTATATATATATATATAAACACCCAGTGGATACAGAGAGCAGCAGCAGCAGCAGCAGTCGCAACACGGCAACGGTAATAAATCGCCATTGAAACTTAAACGCTCGCAGTCAGAAACGTTGAACTATTGTTGTTGTTGTTGTTGTTGTTGTTGTTGTTGTTGTTGTTATTGTTAGCATTGTTGACGCTGTTGCTGCTGCTGTTGCTGCTGTTGCTGCTGCTGCTGGTCAACAGCTGTGCAGGTTACAACAGCAAAAGGCCAGCGCACAAAAAGCGCCACAAGCGTTTGTATGAATTGCCCGGTGACCGTGCAACACAGTTGATACGTGCAACGAGTTAGTCAGGCCGCTTCCCCCTACCCCCACCCCTTAGCCCTATTATGACAAATTCACATGTCAATTATTCAAAATATTGAATTTGACATTATTTTGGTACATCTTCGATGGATTCTCACTAAACAAATGTTGCATTCCCAATTGTGTATGTGTGTGCGAGAGAGAAAGAAAGACAGAGAGTGAGAGAGAGAGAAAGCGATCAGAAAAGGTTTGTTGGAGTTTCTTTGCTGATTTAGCCAACAATTTGATAAGTTAAGAGCTTAGCAGCTTTTTAGCAAGACTCTCAAAATGGCAAGCTCAAGTGTGATTTATTTTGAATCCAAATGTGCAGAGATTTCGTTGCATGCAACAGTTTTGTTGCTTGATTATTGAAATATATCCGAAAATAAAAAATAGACAATTTATTGATTGATATTGATTGAGAGGGGCAACAGCGCGCTGCGTGAAGCAAAGACTAAGAAACACAAGCACACACAAAACACACACAAGACACAAAACACACACACACACACAGGAGAATCGATTCTTGACTGAGATTTCACAAGAGACACGCGCCAAAGTCGTCAACAGCAACCAACAAAGCCAACGAGTAAAGCGCAACAATTGCTTTGTCATTGTTCGTTTTGATTTGCAACCCCCTCCGCCTCCGCCTCCGCCTCCGCCTCCTGCTCTGCCCATCACCCCAAGCAGTGCCCCAAAAATGTGCTCGCCTGCAGGCTCTGTGTCAGTTGCAACTGTTGCGGCATCCGTCGCTTGTCGCTCGTCGCCCGAGCGATTTCCGTTTCCGTAGCCATTACTCGACCATTGTTTGCTGGACAATTTTCTCCTCTGAAATGCGAGGCAAGTGCAACAGCAGTGGCAACATAAGCAATGGTTGAGGGGGAATGGTATGGCAGGGGGCGGGGGGGGAGGTTTGGGTGGTTATTCAACTATATTGAATTGCTATCAATACACTTCTGCTTCCCGGGAATATGTTGCTGCTGTCCATGGTTACCTTTGAATTTACACCATAGCTATTTTAGCAAAGAGGATTTGCAGCCCCGCCTCCCTCTAACCACCCAAGCACCCATTTTCATATCTCAGAAAATGACTTTCATAAGTTTTGTGAAAGGCCAAAAACATAATGGTTAAGTCTGTTGTTGTGATTGTTGCCAAGAGTGCAAGAGTGCCCCTAATCTTGAGTGCTGGCAACAAGCTACCATTTGCCCATGGCTAATTAGTTAACCACGGAGCAAGTAAGACAGATCTAGTCGAGAGAGCTCGAGAGAGCAACGAGGTACCCAAAACACAGCGGTTAAACCGATTGAAACTCAGGTTTCGGTGAAAAAGTCTGCTTTCCACTGGACACCAAATTTGCAAATGTATTCGTTAATATCGATTCGTTGGGTTAACTTTAAGTACTTAAGCTTCGACTCCGGAACGTTTCAGCCAGCTTAAGTACTTCAAGTGGAACATGCCACAAAAGCTGCTCTGCACAAAAGTTCCTAACGATGCTTGCCGCTGAATTGCCACAAGTTTGTGTCCCAAAAGCAGAAGGACATTCTTAACTAAACCTCCTCATATAAGTATATATATATATGTGTTCATATATCTTATAAGGATCTTTGACAAGGATCAGCTTTGTTTTGAACAGTGTATAGAATCTGTTGTGATCCGATAATCGGTATTTTCTTGGCTTGTTTCCATTATATTTCGCACTTTATTCACTTTGTCTGGCTTTAAAGCTGTTGACTCGAAAAAAAAGCCACAAAAGCAAATCGCTGAATATATTTGTTTGCTCTGCGGTTTTGTGGTGGTTTGTTGTTGTTGTTGTTGTTATGGTTGTTGTTGGTGTTGTCGTTGTTCTGGTTGTTGTTGGCTAAATAGTTGTTGAGTGGCTCGAGGCTAAAGTTGATCGGCGCGGAACTTTATTAATTTGTTATCCTGTCAGCTTTCGCTTTCATTGCGTTTCATCAAACAATTGCTGCAGCCTTTTGCCAGCGCCTCCTGTCTCCGGCACACATTGGGGCAAGCTCCCCTCCTCCGAAGGGCTGCTTCAGTTGTTGTTGGTTGCAGACCACAGAAATTAATTACCGGATTAAGACAACTTCATTGCCCACGATGGGCAAGTTTCCCATTCCATGCCAGTTCCCTTCTCGTATCTCTCTTTGTTTCTTTCTCTCTCTCTCTCTCACATACATCCGCTGTCTTTCTCACACTCGGTTATTTTCACATTTCTGCACATTTCTGTTGTTGCCTGTGCTTTTTTTTTTGTTATTAACATTTAATGAGAAAAGGTCACGCACACAGCGCCGAGAGTTGGATCCATCCAGTTATGCCCCGGCCATCCTCTGACCAGCCTCCAGGACATTCAGGTTGCTCAGAGGATCCTTCGCCGGCAACTATCGAAAGGTTTTTGGTCGGCAATGAACTGGTGTGGCAATTTCAATTGGCTGCCGCTGCTAAATTAAGTGCCGAACTTAAATAACTCGAATTAAACATTAATAGGATACTTAAAAGTTTTCGTTTTCGTTTCATTTCATTTCATTCTGCTGTTTTCTGCGTTGTTTCGCTTCTGCTTTTATTATTAGATTCCATTTACTTCTGCTGTCCTCGCCCAGCTCCGGCGCCATCCACCATCCACTTGTGGCCAATTTTGTTGCGTTGGCTGGCATCGTTCGGGGAATCGTCGAGCCTGTTGGAAATGTATCCGCAGTCCCTTAAACCGTGACCCTCCCTCTCGATAACCACCTTCGTCCCATTGTGTATTTCATATTTCTATCCCAACGTGTCATCGCGAGAGACAAACACAGAATGTTAAATGCCAATAGACCAATCCATTGGGACCAAAACGTGGACCCTAATGAACAACTAACTCTCAGCTCAGCTCAATTGAAAGATATATACTTCAGTCAGGTCAATGCTTGCTCCTTTTGCTCCTTTCTTAGATTTAATATCGGCAAAAAGAATTTCATAAAACTTCTATCAACTTCTAGCTGCAGAGTATTGGAGAAAAGTTGTTTCGAATTTCGATTGTTCAAGTTTTTTAGCCAAGCAACACAACAATGTGGTAACTGAACAAATCAACAGTTGCTACCCGTGGCAGCATCTTGCTTTGTGGTTCCTTAACTCATTTCCCTCTCAGCCAGTTGTTGAGTCACTTAAGCCATTTCCTAAGTTGATCTTCTTGTTGGTTAGTCAGCCAGTTAAGCTCAATGTCATTGCAAGTCCGCACCTTTTCTATCTCGGCCAAAGCAGCTTGTAATCACCCCTGGCCAAGGGATGTGGGAACTGGCAATGTTCTGGGAATGTTGCTCTCGTAGCTGCTCCAAAAATGATTATGCAAAACAGTTGCAGAGCTCAGAAGCGTTAACAACGTATACATATATACGTATATATATAAATATATATATATATATATACGAGAGCACATTCCACCATGGCAAAAATGGCAGAGCAGTGGCAAGGACATTGCCAAGAATGTTGTAGGAGGTTCCCCCTCCACCCCCCTACGTGTGGCACGGATGGCAACGTTCAAAGGGCAGTGGAAACTTCAGCTTTGGGTGGTTTAGCTAGCTTCATCTGGTTTCGCTGCAGTCACATAATAATAATTAAATTAATTATGAAAAGCGTTGCAGGGCTCCAGGGAAATAATATGTAACTAAAATACGGGACACACACACGGCACACACACACACACACACACACACACACACAGCACATACTGTGTTGAGGTTAGTGGTCCCTGGAGAGCGAACAACCTGCCAGCTCCTCCACCATCTCGAGCTGTGCTATGCTCTGGCATTTGTATCTATTTATATCTATTTCTATATCTATTTCTATATCTATTTATATATCTATTTCTATATCTAATTCTGCTTGCTTTTCAACTTTGACCTGGTCTTTCTTATTGACAATTGTTGTTCTTCGTTCATTGGCTTCATTTATGCAACAAATTAGCAATGGGCAAACCAAAGATAGACCAGACAGACAGACAGACGGAAAGATAAACAGCCGGTTGCATTGTTGCAAGTTTGTTTTGTTTTGGTTTTGTTTTCATTGTTCATTAGTTATTTCAATTGCTTTGTTTGTTCACAATGTGTCTTCTGTTGCAGGACTCTCACTCTTTGCAATCTGTGTGGCTTTCACTTGAATTAAGGCTCTCATAGTTCGAGTAGATTTTACTCTTCAATAAATTCCATTTGTTTTGTTAATTTATTGTAGCCTGAACAAGTTTTAAATATTAACAAACGGGTATTTTGACGTTGTCTATAAGTATGTAACTGGCTGTAGGAAGTATTAACTTAAATATTATTTTAATATTAAACAATATAGTATCAAGCTATCGTTTTTTTATTTATATAAATATATATATAGTTTCCCTGGAAACTAAAATGTTTATCTTGAATTACGAAATAATTTTCACATATACAAAAAAAACAAGTAAGATACTGTAGTCGAGTTGGCTCGACTACGATATACCCTTAACCCAGTTGTTAAATATATTCTAGTTTAATTGGATAATTTCCCTTTAAAATGATTTGCACTCAAATGTTCAGTTCTGCAAGTGCATTTCTTACAGAGTCTTTTTACTCACAAGCATACACATACATACATTCATACATACATACATACATACGTACACGAAACAGTACTTATCGGGTCTCTGCAGAATACACACAAATATATTGACGCTAGAGTTGATTATCATGCCATCTCTTTCTCACACAAGCGCTCGCCTATTTATGCATACAACTTTGGTGTTTCTTATCCGATCTTAATGAAATTTTGGCAATTGATCAATAATATGTATAAGCGTATTATGTATAAGAGAGCCTCTACCTCTTAAATTGTGGAATTTATTGCTTTTGGAAATCGAAATGAATCGATAATTCCGAAACTGAGGCAGTTATCGATAAAATAAAGCAAACTTGATCTGAGCCTGGTACACGAGAACTTATATTCCAAATTTGAAGTCTCTAGCTCTTATAGTCTCTGAGATCCGCGTGTTCATACAGACGGACAGACGGACAGAGCTATATCGACTCGGCTGTTGATCCTGATCAAGAATATATATACTTTATGGGGTCGGAGATGCTTCCTTCTGCCTGTTACATACATTTGCACAAAACCATTATACCCTTTTTACCCATTTTTAATGGGTTAAGGGTATAAAAAAATGGTTCTTAAAATTACAAATGTTTTTTGTTTGCATTTTTCAGAAACAATCGAACATTTTTCTGAAAAGTGGATATCAATCTGGTTATGGCCAAGTCGAGCTGTCCTCACTGAACCAATTCAACTTGTTTCTTTTTTTACAATTCAATTAAATTTTAAATTTTGAAGTGTAGTTGAGCGGATAAATCATTTACCAATTCAAGTGCACTTAGCGAATTTTATAAATTTAAC
The DNA here is from genome assembly GCA_037043585.1 of Drosophila mimica. Taxonomy (NCBI): domain Eukaryota; kingdom Metazoa; phylum Arthropoda; class Insecta; order Diptera; family Drosophilidae; genus Drosophila; species Drosophila mimica. The sequence continues at coordinate 1,967,891 of JBAMBE010000312.1, read as the reverse complement.
GCACTTGTCGAGGCTCAACTGAAGATGAGATGAATTAAATATTTGAGCACTTGGCCAATCCTCAATCCCCAATCCTCATTGAGTGCGTTATTTAATTTTAATTACACGACTGCTGTAATTTCATACGCCTAAGAAGAGCCCTACACAAATACATTTCAATGTTGCATTGTTGTCATGCTAAATTGCCCACACACACACACACACACACACACACACACACACACACACACACATTAACAGTTAAGTTCTGCTAGCATATTTTTGTTTCCTTGACTTTCCCGGGTCGTGTGACTTGCTCGACGTCTGCCTGTCACAAAGGGCAATATGCAAATGGCTCTGCATAGCAACGGCACCACAAACCACCCAACCACCCACTCACCCACTGCCACCCCGTTGACGGGTAACGTTCCTTTGCCCGTACAACGCGACGTATGCGTAACTTTTTAATTTATATTTAAATCTTGCCACGTTGCGCAACTGATTCAGTTAGCATTGAGTTTCCTGCAATGTGAAACGGCCTAAAGAAAATTAAAGAATGCGCTGGAAAACTTGACAGCCGGACAGCTCACATATGTGTACGTGTGTGTGTGTGTGTGTGTGTGTGTGTGTGTGTGTGTGTGTGTGTGTGTGGGTGTTTGCTTAATGGCTGCACATAAAAATGTTGCCTCGAGCCTCAAAGTATGCTAAGCATATCAATAAAGACCAAACACACAATGAGGCAGCGAAAACGCGCAACACAAAGGCTGAAAACTACACTCACAAAAATAAAGTATTAGAAAGCGCAATTGAACTTACTATTCAGAAAATAGATTTCTGAAATGCAGTGCTTTACTTTTCTGAATTTTACGGTATGTTTTTCTAATATTTTGCAAAAATATATCTTTATTTTTTATGTAAATACAGAATTCGAAATACTATATTTTTTCCAGCTTATATTTATTAATACACAAAAAACAAATATTTCAAGGATAGTTAATTTACTGACTTCGGTCTGCATTTTAGAAAGGATTTTTTAGTTTTTATTTTTATTTATCAAGAAAATAAAAAATAAATCCCATATTATTTGGATTTACTTATTTAGCTTTCTTTCTTTTATTTAAATGTTAAATATTAAAACAAGATCAACTTTCTGGTTTTCTGAGTGTAGCAAGGAAACCCAAAACTGGGAATTAGAGCGCTCAAGGGAAGTGTGTAAAGCAGAACAGGACAGTCGGACAGACGGACAGACGGACAGACTGACAGCACTCGTCTGCTTTGCATTATTCAGGGGTGGTTGGGTTGATGGAGTGAACAGTGCAAACAGTTTAAGTGACGCAGCCAAAAAGACAGCCTTTCACAGCTGCTGCAGTTCCAATGTTGTCTCTGGTTGTCTATGCTCAAGTGTGTGTGTGTGTGTGTGTGTGTGTGTGTGTGTGTGTGTGTGTGTGTGTGTGTGTGTGTGTGTGTGTTTGTTTGTAGGGTCTGGTTGCTGCTGGCGCCTGCATGTAAATAAACACATCTGGAAAGACAATCGCTTCCAAAGGAGAGGCCTGGTTGAATGAGGGCTTCTTGGCTTGCATGCTGAGCATTCGGTGTATGGGTGTGTGGGTGTGTGTGTGTGTGTGTGTTTGTGTGTTTGTGTGTGGTTGTGTGAAAGTCTTGTTACATATTTCATACCAACATCGACTACAAGACGAAACCAGACCAGCCAGCAGCCAGCAGCCAACAGCCGCAATCCTTAGACTTTGTGTCGTCCTTAAGTGGATGTGCGCCGTGCAAATGCTTTAATTGGCTTAAGCGCATTCAAAGTGGAGACTGAACTTGCTGCTGCTGGTTGTGCCCGGCTAGGATTGGGTCTCCAAGTGAGTCACTGCTTGATGTTTGTATGCACACTTGTAACTTAAGCACCCTGGGAAGTCCCCTTCAAGCCGACTCATCTAAGTTGGCAAATCCAACACCAGCGAAAATTGCGAAATTTATAAATGCATCCAGTGTCAGTAAAAATGATAAGATAGCTGCATCTTAATCAGACTTCAAATAAGCCAAGTAAACCTGGGGAATTCCAAAGTCTACTTGTTAGCATCGCTGGCGAATGGCTTTTCGAGTTAGCCTCGTTTATCAGCTGCTCACAATTTGATGGCTAATACTATAAACAAGTCACAACTGTGGTAAGCCAAATATGCTTGGGTACCGCCATGATTGATGTACTGACAGACAAACATAACCCAAAAATGTAATTCTGAATATTTGCAAATGCCACATGAAACAGATGGCAAGCTCAAAGGCTCAAGAGTTGCTCGTATGAGGATTGGGATTTGCAAGAAGATTGCTTTCCATTTGGCAGCCGAATTAGTTTCTGGTGCCCCTTCGATTCACAAGGCTAATGTGTAAAGTTTGCCCCCAAATTGAGCAGATTATATGTGTATTTAACTTAGCCCAACTGTGTTAACTTAATGATATCCATTAACATTATGCAAATTGAAGAGCGTGCGGCTCACTTAATTCCATTAAGGTTAAAGTGTGAATAATTTGTGAGTCTTTTCGATTCAACCGACATGTTATTCAGTATATTTTTGGGGGCTGATTAAATTGCTATGTTCAAAGAAAGTGACAAAAAGAAAACAAGTAAAACTGCTCTTGACAAAGAGACCCCAGATGTTGAATGTTTTAAATCGATTACGGCACAGTTTTAAGTTATGCTGGGGCGCTCATGTTTTATGACTGGCAACAGAACAGAAGGTTAAAAAAAAAGAAAAAAAAAAAATAAATAAAATGCAAATGAAAAACAAGCACAAACTGAAATCAGTGGTTCGCGTCGAGGCTTCAGCTTTTATTGCTCTTGAGAATCGATTTATATCGATATACGCGAAGCGGTCAGACTTATCGATCAAATTGAATAAGATTGATCTGCCCATGGTATATTCCAAGTTTTGGTATTTGGTTAGATCGACTGGAGTGTTAATACTGATCAGGAACATATACCTTATGATTATATTGCACAATTTCATGACTTCCTTGAACATTACTCAACTTGAAAAATCTGAATGCATTTGTTAATTAGTATTTGGCTTGGATTCGTTCTCGTCTGTCGTTCGATAGGTGTTCACATTGATGGGTTCATTAAGCTGGATCCAAAAGACACAAGCTGTCGCTTACGCCTTTAGTCTCGCTACTGAACGCTAGATGCCGCTATTATCATTTTATTGGGCACATTTTTAGTGCACTTGGAACTTAAGTGCGCGGTGGTTAAATGGGCTTTTATGTTGGTTAATTTTACGAGCGCACAGTGGCACGCATCACCAATGTGGCATATGGTCACTGCTGTTGGTAGCATTTTGTTGTGACTAAGGGCCTCTTCACATCATAGCCTAGTTCAGCCCAAATCCTTTTCGCTATTCACCGACAAGTTGGCCAACACACTGCGAGAGAGTTGCTAAGCGGTTGTCAAATGTGTGTCACAACATTGCGAGGGTGCATCGTAAACGGTGCACAGCTGAATGTGGCAGAAGGGGGCAGGGTACATCGATAAGCCGTATGTGACTCACGTTGCGTATAAAAATTTTAGCAAGCAAAAGCAAACATAAAATGTTAATATCACCAAATGCCTTGTGTGTTTCACATATATGAATATGATAAAATAATATATTTTCTTTGTGTGTCTTGAGAGATGTCTGCGAATCAAAGTGATAATATTAAAGCCACCTTAAATCACTGAATGAACTGTGTAAACTTTCCATCGAAGTGGCTCGTCTCATAAAGAATAATTTACATGCAACATCGCCTAATGACATTTATGTACCCGTATCTTTTTCCCAAGAGAATATTATACTTATAAGTAGCTGGCTGCACGCAGAAACAAAATCGACATAAAATGAAAATGCACCTGAAAAGAGGAAAATTGTTCCTGTTTTTAGAAGTAATTTCTAAATATAGGGGAAACAAATTTTGTACAAATAAGAAGACTTGCCCTAAATCGATAATCTCCCAGATATGACTTTTTCAAATTTTGGAAATATTTTCTATTACTGAGAAGTGCGTTTCAAAAAAGGATTAGTAGAAACCATAAATTTCTTGAAAAAAATCCCTTCCAAAAATCGGAAAAAAGCAATTAAATTTACTAGCTCGTCTTTTGTTATCAGCTCAGTGAGAAATGACTCACTTTTTTCTAATTAAATTATTTTTTATTATTATATTAAGTATCTAAAATGCTTACATATGTGAAATCTTAGAATTCTGTTGCGTGTTAAAAATAAGCAGCAAAAAACTTGGTACTTTTAATACTGTGTGTATATATAAAAAAAAAACACGTCGTTTTTAAAAAATATACTTTCTGAATAATAAGGTGAGTTACCCTTGGAGGCAGAGAGTACGACGGATTTCTAAAAATAGGTGCGATATTTGTTTGAGTGTCGCGTTCACTTGAATCGACCAATTTCACCTTGCAGCGAAAATGTTGCCAGCTTCAGGCAAAGTTTGAAACTTTGGTCGCACTTAAGCTGCACGTAATTTATACATGAAATCATGTGTGTGTGTGTGTGTGTGTGTGTGTGTGTGTGCCGGTTTGTGGCGGTACACGATTTGGGTCACAGCAGCGAAATCAATTGCATAACCGGAAGACCACTAAAACAACGTTATCTTGGGAAGCCTGGCCACAGCGTTGACACAGTTTTGCCACATCGCTAACATGGACATCTGATGCCAATTAGTGGGAAAACATTGCAGGATTCGTTGGACAGATTAAACTCATTGATGTCAGCAAAAGTTTCACACATTTACTCCTAAAATATTTACGAGATTGCTTCGAGAAACTGAATTTTGAAGCGAATGTTGCAAATGTTGGAGTGTAAAGAATGAGTGCAAATGTTAATTAGATCTAGTTCAACTGTCAGTTGAATTTAGCCAATTAAGTTTCGTACAATTGCCAAAGTGACTAAGTGGCAAATGTCGTGACATCTGTGCAGCAAACCGAGCAAAAGTTTTAAATTATTCATATACAACTTGCCCATTTGCAGAGTCCGCTGAGAGGACTGAGATGCGCTCAGCAAGGTACCGTTTGGTCACACTAATTTCCATGTAACGGATATGGAATGATCAGCTGTTCATTGCATCAATTTATCTCCACTTTACATAGCTCTGTTAGCTCTTACTCATATTTGTATGTAAACACAACATTGTAGAAAATATCGATACTTTCCACTATCGGTGAGTCTCAGTTAGATATTTGAGCACTTTTTGCTTTGGTCGCAAGCAAAGTTGTTAATTAAAGATCCGAAGTTTCATGTATGCATAAAAAATGCTTTATGCATCGAACAGTACCTGTATATATATTTTTGCAATATAGATTATATACACATACCAGTGCAAAACATTTAAAACCTTTACCGATTTCTAAATGCTGCAATAAATTATATAGGGGAGCCTATATAGAGTTTACATCTTTAACGCAGTTGTGACTGGTAAAAGTTAATTTCGCTTACGTTTAGATTCAAAGGAAAGGCCCTCCAAAGTAAACATAAGAAAATAAAAATAAATAATAAAGTTGGAATGCTCTGGTCAAGACAACTCGACTAAGAGATACTCTGCATTATAATACTTAGTAAGCTTGCTCATATGTCTGGGCTGACAAAGTCTGTGTTTCTTATCCGGCCCAAATAAGCTCATAAGCAATAATTGAGTGGAATGCTTTATTCTTAATTATTGTTATCGAAAATCGATTTGTATCGATATATGAGCATATACTGATATGTGATCTATATACTTAAGTAGAAACGAGCATGCTTCCCTCTGCCTTTTGCGCATTATCCATTTTAAATGGGTTCAGTGTATAAATGGGTTCAGTGTACAAAAACAACTGAAATAAAATGAAATCAACACAGACACAGAACCCGTCAGAGTTTCCTATATTTTTATCGTCCTTTTTCTGCTTTTAGTGTGTGTTGCACAGGGTATGCTCAGCATAAGAGTACATTTGTTGAAGAGACGCAAACACATTTGATATTTTATAAGGATAGTTTAGCCAACTTCTGTTTCTGTTATTTGAACAATTTGACACGCCTTCTGTGAAAGGCTGTATTCCTTTGCAACATTGTCCAGGATGTCTGCAAGTAGAGCATTTTCCTGTGTTGCGTGCATTTTAATTCGTTTTGTTTTCGCTTTGGGACAAACAAAACAAAACCCAGAGCAGAGCAAAGCAAACACACTTTCTCTTTCTCTTTCCTATTCCCTTTCTCTTTCTACACACACATACACACACACACACACACACACACACACACAGAGAGACATTTAGCCGCCTCATTCGTATGTAAATATGAAAGTTCAAAGCACATACCCTTAAAGTGCTCACACCCGCATACACTTACACACACTCAAGCAAACACACACTCAAACACATACACACACACACACACACACACACACACACACATACATACACCATAGGCTGCTACTTGATGTTATTTGCAATTGCTGCGCCTGCCGAGTTGGCTCCACATTTTTGTTGCCGCTCCCTTACATCTTGCTGTTTTGACTAAACGACCGCTAAGCTGTTAACACTGTTAACAGTGTGTGGCAGTGGCCAATAGAAGGGGGAGTGGGGTGGGCTAGATAGAGCACAAGTAACTGTGTTAAATTGGCAACGCCAATTCCAAAGTAAGTCAAACGGAATTAGCTGAATTGCATGCATTAAATGTTAACTTTCTTAATATAATTAAATATTTTTGCGGCATTTTCTGAATGGTAATAATTCCTCAGAATGTGCAAGTGCTTATGTGTGTGTGTGTGTGTGTGTGTGGCTGTGTGTGTGAGTTTGGTGTACCGTATGAGCACAAATCTGTTGCCAGCTTTCGAAGGCAACTGCTTTGCTTAAGCCAAGTTAAGAAAAGCCTCTATCTGGCTATGCCCCAAGGCAGACGCACAAGCCCTCACACCCACACACACACACATATACATATACAGTGTCTCGAAGCTCGTTTCGAGCAGTGCGGCAAAAAATTTAATTGCCTGCCGTAAACTCATTATTCAATATTTTTCAAAAATTTCAGACCCATGGCAGATACATTTATTAACCACAAAAGTGAATATATGACCCTAATAAGCTGTGGTTTTCCCACCTGCTAGGTAGGGTTATGTACAATAGTACCTAAGTTCATGGATTTTTTTACAGTTACATTATGGACACCTGGGTGCCATAAAACCCGGATTATTTGCGTCAGGTTGAATATTTTCGGTATAAATAGACCAATCTTTCGTAGTCAGTTTAGTTATATTCTGCATCTCGGGTGCAACCAACCAACAAAGATTATGGGCCAACGGCCTACTATTGAGCAACGGAAACTCGTCCTGGAATATTTTAAGATCGGATATTCACATCGACAAATAGCGTAAATGGTCAATCTGAGCAAGTCAATTGTGTACAACACAACAATCATTCGGTGCTTCGAGGACGAAAATCGGATAGAGAATAAGGGCAGAAAGGCACCAAACAAGATTTTCACCAAAATGGAAAAGCGGATGATCATCAGGAAAATAAGGAAAAATCCAAAGCTATCGGCTACAAAACTTACTCAACAAGTGCAGGATGAAGTGGGAAAAGAGTTCTGTGTGGAAACTGTGCGCCGGGTTCTGCGCAATCATGGCTTTCATTTCCCGAGTATTACGGAAGAAGCCCTTTGTAAGCGTACAAAATAAAGGGACTAGGATGACGTTACGCAAAACCACTTGGATAAGGATTTGGAGTTCTGGAACACAGCGAAGCAAGATCAGCCCAGAAACTACCCGGAAGCTGGTATCTTCCATGAAAAATAGGTTAAGCGAAGTTGTTAAGGCTAAGGATATCATACTAAGTATTAACATCCTTATTTAAGCTTTTATACGCCAAATATGTAACTTTTTTAAGACTGCTTGAATTCAGCGTCAATATGTATTTTGGATATATTTTCAGTTTTCGACTAATTTTAATTAATTAATTGATGGTTTTTTTAATAAAAACTAAAGTTTCTTTTTAAAATGTGATATAACATTAAACTTATTGGCATTTAAGCATTTTGCGTTTTTTTTTCCTTGTTTAAACTTTATAGCACTTTAAATTCTTAGCTAGGCACTGCTCGAAATAAGCTTCGAGACACTGTATATATATGTATGTACAGTGATACACTTGTGCACACATTTGCGGCTCATTTGATCGGTGGCCAGTTGGGAAGCGGCTGTTTTCCTTTTCGCCTTTTCGGGACAGCCTTCGACTACAAATATTTGCCAAAATGTTTGCTAATTTAACTCAAGTTGCTTTTCCTGTATATGCGTGTGTGTGTGTGTGTGTGTGTGGGTGTGGGTGTGCGTGTGTATCTTTTAGTGAGCGTGTGCGTTGTGCGTATTTTTTTTGCCATAAATGTTGCCAACAAACTGTGCAAACACAACGCAAATCAAAGTTGGCCCCAGCACGCAGTTCTTGCTACTTGTTGGGAAAGTTTGTTGGCCCCTGCTTAAGCTGCCCCACATAACTAAAATCCAACTTGCAACTTCTAAGGCAAAATATGCCAATAATGTTGCACATCAAAATTCATTTACCCAAGTATGTTGTTTTAACCAGTTAGCAGTCACAAAACTGTCTATTTAAAGTAAACCATATTATTTTCTAGAGTAGCTCAAATAATGCCCAACATTCCTGGTAACAAATATTAAAATGTTTTTTTTTTTTTTTTTTGTTTTTTGAAAAACAATAAACTATTTAGAATAGAGTGAACCTGACACCAATTTAAAGGGACGCTAAACAAAATGTTTTAATGACTTTGACAGCATTTATTTTCGGGCCTGCTACAAATGGGTGTATACTTAATGAAGTAGTACATTTGATATTCTTACATACACATGTATATATGTATATATATATATATGTGTGTGTATTACATTGGTAGAAACATTACGCATTTTTATGTAATAGAGTTGCTAATAAGTTTGCCGGAAGCAATGTAACTTGTTTTATTATTTGCTTATTCAGGTAAGGTGTGTGTGAAAGGTAAGGGATATGCATGTAGATGATAAGGGGGGTATTCACACACCTGCAAGTGTGTGTGTGTGTGTGTGTGTATGTGTGTGTGTGTGTATACGAGTATGTAGAAATAAGCTTCAGCTTAGTGAGTACAACTTTTTCATCTAATTTTGCCTTGAAACTGACATTAATGTTATGGCAAATGGATAAGAGATTGCACAGGCCAGTCAGCTAGAGAGTGTGTGTGTGTGTGTGTGTATCTGAGTCTGTGAGTGTGTATGCAACATGTCGCCAGAGACTTCGTTGCTAACAATTTTGGCATGACAGCCACGTTTGTGACAAGTTAGTTCCATTTTGGTGCGGCTCACATTTGATTTATTAATAAACAAAGTGTCACACGCACAGATCGAAAGCACACATACACATGCACAAGGGACATAAGTCTATAATATATACTAAATACTATACATATATATACATATACATATATATATATATATATATATAAATGTGTGTGTGCAATTGATATGTTATTGATTTGCAGTTAGGCAGCACAACTTTTGTCATTTTATTGTGGCTATAAAATACTCATAGATGTAAGAGTTGGCCACCAGGTGGCGCTGCTCCACAAATGCCAAATATCAAATGAAGGAAGAATATTTTCACATTAGTCTCCCTTTTACCTCAACCCCTCCCCATGTTCATGTGTCTCTGCGTCTTATTTCCTCTGTTCTTGGCTGACCATTTGCTGTTGTTGTTGTTGTTATTGTTGTTGTTATTGTTGTTGTTATTGTTGTTGTTATTGTTGTTGTTGAGACCTGCAAAAATTCAACAATAAACGACATGCTGCAGCTAAGTGGATCATGTCGATAACGCGTCGATAAAAAAAGGATGCTCTGGTTGAGAGATACCCAAGACTTTACCTATCTTAACTTATACACGACTTGGCTATGCAAGCCAACAACAACAAATGCGCACACACTCATTGCGTATTTGTGTGTGTGTGTGTGTGTCTGTGTGTCTGCATACATATACAGATGGAAAATGGTTGCTGTGCAATTTGGTTGATAGGCATCAAATAAAACTTGATCTTAAATTAATCTGCTTCTACACTAAGTACGGTACACTCAGAAAAAATCGACCTCATTCTTAGTAAGTCGCCTTCAAAACTAAAGTCTAAAAACATCTCGATTTTTTATAGATATATTTTCTATTTTTTAGAAAAAAAAACCCTATCTAAAATTGAAAAAAGTTAGAGCATTTATTGTCTCGTCTTTTCTGTTGGGATTTAAATTTTTGTCCGCTTTAAGGGTAATGGGTTCGTATTGCCTTGAAATCGTAAGTTCTTTCAAGTTAAGCATAAGAATTTAATAAATAAAATGTATAAAATGTATATAGGTGAAATCTAAAAATACTAATGTTAAATAATATCGTGGGTAACAAAAAACGTACATGAGAACTTTTCTTCATTAGACATATTTTTTGTAATGTCTACAAATTACACATTTTTTCAAAATTTTAGAAATATCCACTTTGAATTTTAGTAATGCCTGCAAAGTTTTTAAAAAGCCACAATAAACAATTTTATTTATTTTAATTTAATTTTTTAATTTAATTTCTGAATAATATTGTGACAAACCATTGACGCCATATGTGGCGATTATTTTTAAAAGTGTATACGAGAATTTATATTGCAAATGCAGATCAAGAATGCCTTAGGGGCCCGTAGATGCCTCCTTCTGTTTGTTATATATGTTGACACAACTTTATTATACCCATTTTTAATGGGTCGAGCGAATAAAACCCGTTAAGGGGAAATGAGCGCCAACTGGCGCAATTGTGACAGCTCAACTGACATAATGATGATGTTAACTGGTTTAGCCCGGCTGCGATATGATTTCGCCCACATATTCCTATGCACAGTCAGACAGATACACACACACACACAAACACACACATACACATACACACAGAGTGGCAGCAAAGCAACTCTTGGACTTATTATTTTTATTTTTATATTTTGTGTGTGCGAGTTGTGCTTTGCTCTGAGCAAAAAAACTCATTAAATTACAATCAAAATGAAAGCAGCAGGACAAAGATTACTACACACACACACACACACACACATGCATATATCCTGACACACACACACACACTGGTAAACCGGGGCAGGCAACAGACATTGTCCCATTGCGTTTCCTGTGCACATTAACAATTCAAAAGCGTCTCACAAATAAATGAGAAATTGCCAAACAGCAAAACAAAAACAGCAAACGGTAAACGTTAAACGGTAAACAACAGCAATAACAACAAAGACTGACACCAGGGCTGATGATATGCATCAAACTGGAAAAAGTACTTAGTTTGAATAGTAATTAAGTATGCATTCTGTTCATAAAATACATGTGTGTTTATAAATATTCGATTTAGACAAGTCCTGAATTTTGTTACCTGTTCTTGGGGAGCGCATGTTGAAGCATGATTGAAGTACATACATATGTACATATGTGTGGCAGGCAAAACAAATAATTAATATATTGCCTAAGCACAACCGCAACCTTACCTTACCAACCACCTCCCACTATGCCACTAAGCCTGCATGCAACTATAAAGTTAAGTTAAGTTGAATTGAGTTGAGTTGGGAAACAAAAGTCGACAGTTAAAGCGACTTTGTACATCAGAGCAAATATGTTGAAACGTCAATATTTGTGAAAGAACGGAAAGCACACAGAAGTGAAGAGATAGAGACAGAGAGAGAGAGAGAGAGAGAGACAGAGAGAGAGAGAAACGGCAGCTTAAAACCAGCCGAAAGCCAGTGCGAAAGTTTTCATTTTACGACGCATTAAAAAAGACCATAAAAACAGTAACATTGCCTGCCAACTAAATGAAAAAGAAGAAGAAGAAAAACGAGAAAGAAAAAGAAAAGGAAAGAAGAATTCAGAACAGAGCTCAGAAAAATGAAATAAAAGCAGATGAGAAACATTCATAAGCAGACATACATATATATGTATATACATACACATATACAGTTAAATAATGAGTACAGGAGAATAACAAAAGTATAAATGAAAAAAATACTAAGCAACTTTTTTTTTGAGGGAAGAAGAAGAACAGCAACAACAACTAAAGCAGCAGCAGCAACAACAACAACAACATGCATGCATACATATGTACATGTATTTGTATTACATATGTATATACATACATTCCCGTGCATACATACAAACATATGTATATTATATTTGTAAGCTCACACACACGCACACACATACATAATTGGTGCGCTGCTGTTGCTGCTGCTGCTGCTGCTGTTGATGATGATATTTTATGGCCACTGGACGGCATACAATGAAATAATGGCATACAGCAACAGCAACAACAACAACAACAACAACATTAGCAACATCAGCAACAATTGGAGATTACCTCGGCTCAAGTATTTTATGGAGCTATTGCCCATCAACGTTATTGTCAGCTCTAAAAGTCTGGCAACACAACAGCAACAACAACAGCCACAGCCACAACAGCAACAACAGCTGCAAGTACAAGAGCAGGAAGAAGAAGCACCAACATCATCAACAAACACGCATCAGCTGTATCCACCAGATGCCGATGAGACCATGGCAAGTCTCTCTCGCTCGCCCAGTTTCCAGAGTGAGGAGCTGCTGCTGCACCTGGTCGGGGGCCAGCTGCTGTCTGAAGCGGAGCTAAGCGACGGACACAGGTAGTTCTCGCCATTCCTTTGAGCAATATACAGTGTGGCCTCGCCCACATTTTCATATACATACAAACTTATATCAATATCAATATCAACTGAAAGTCCCATGGAAACAGCGTATAAAAATATATTAATATTTTTTAACAACAAAATATGGAAAAAAAAATAAAAACCGTAAAAGACATGAAAGTACGGATTTCTTAGGCACACCGTGAAGATTACATATGTCTATAATTTCAAAATGTAGGGAGCAAAAAAAAAAAATAAATCTCCTCCGCAAACAAAAGAGTTGTTTATAATCAGATCTAGTCGGCCCTGACGTATATATATATACTGCCCGAAGCAAACTGCAACACATATTCACAGTTATATCAATATAGCTTTAAGTCATGGTTATATTGACTCGACTTATGCCTTTGTTTAAGGGTAAAAATAATGGTAATGGTTTGTTTTAGACCAAAAAGATCAAAATAACTAATTACTTCTTGAACAAAAAGTTTTTCATGATGCTTTTTTAGCTGTAAAAATTTGCTCAATTTGCTTTGTTGAAATAGGTGAACACTGGAAAAAAAAACCTTGTGCGTTCCTTTTTCATTGTTTGTTGAGCGAAAGATTTGTTTTTGTTAAGTCATGTCTCTGCGAAATCAGCGCTAATCGTGGTTCGTTAAGCGAGACTCCACTGTGCTTACATACATACACATGTATGTATGTATGACTATAACTCAGTAATGAATTCTGCTGCCCATCGGGGTGTATACTTAATATGCGTAGTTAATGCGTCATCTCATCAGGAACAGCGGCCAAATTGTTGAAAGCTCGGCATGTTTAGCCTAATACGTATAAATTATTGATATAGCACACACACACACACACACACACACATACTAATATATATAGGCGGCATAGTCCAAGTCATTAATAAAAGAATGCCTAATTTGATATTCATGAATTTATCAACATCAACATTTAAGCAACTAATCCGTTAAATCACAACAAAAATTTAATTTGATTCCAAACGAATTTTCTCTGAATTGTTCAACAATCGCAATTTCCAGATTGCCAATTGCAGATTAACCAACATTTTGTGTGGGATTTAATCAATTGGAAAACAAAAGCGCATTAAAATTAAACTTTGCTGCTGCTGCTGATGATTCTTTGCTGTTTAAAATTAACCCATTCAGTTGGCAAAGTTTTTTTTCGCAATTGGCAAATAATTGAAAATTCCAGATTTTAGTGCAAAATTTTAGTTACTTATTAAGGCAAAACTGAACAATGCGTTGCTTTGTTTTAAGTTGAGGCATCACTTGTGATGGGTTTAGTTTCAGTGTAACTGGCTCACTAGAAATGGCTATTAATACTCCTGTTGTTGGAATAACAACATGGCATATACATATATACATACACATATACATATACATATATATTGTGTTAAGTGAATACTGTGAATGAATTCAATGTGGGGCACAAAATGGAAGGGGAGCAACCGAAGTTGTTGAAGCACAATCCTGAAATAACAAGCAAAGAGACAAAAAGCATTGTTCGCACAGACAGCTGATAAGCAGTATGCAACTTGTTGCATTCCTCTTGCCCCAAGCAATGTACACAACAGCACTTAAATGTAAAGAATGCTGATGCTGTCCAAAGTGTTCCACTCCAGTGGGGCACCACTTCAGAGTTTGACTGAGATTAGGAACGGCTTCCTTTCCATTCAGACAAGTACTGGACAACAGTGTCACAGAATTTGGACACAAAAAGACAACTGTTTCAGCTTTTTGCAGTAGATTAAACTCTTCAGCCTCTTTTGGATTCAAGAGTTTTGTAAACTCTGAGCTCGACTTTGATATACATTAAAACAAGAAACTAAAGCAATCTAGCAATTTTAATAGTCACAACTTAAAGCTGCGACTAACTTCAATTCCATTGCGAGAGCTGCTGAAATATGAAAATCAATACTTATTATTTATTAGCACAAAGCTGCATTGTGAAGTTTTTAGACGATTCTTTATTTTATAAACAATTTAAGCATAAAATGTGTTCTCATTTTTAAGCGAGAATTTAAGCCCTAAAATACGACATAAAAATCTCATTTCAAAATGAATTCGTATTTTAAATGAATTGACAAAAGAATCGATTCAAATCGATTCAATAGAGAAAATAAACAACACTTATTTTTATTATTATTATTTATTAATTTATGTGCATTTCCGTTAATTTTTTTAAACATTTTTGAATACATTTCAAGCTAGAGACTACATTTTTAATGTATATTTGATAGACACGAAAGCTGCTACGTCGTAGGCTAGGAAATCGATAATCGTCAATCGATAAATCCACATATCTCACTATTTTTGTGCTGAAGTCGTCAAATTTGGTTTGTAGATTGCTGGCGATGTCCTTCACATATCGAAATATAAATTTCCTGGCCACTGCTTCATCCGACGCCTCCAGGCGCTCCAACCTTAGGAAACCGAACGATTATTTGCCACCCGCGATCAGCAGGTCACTACTTTGTAATATTGTAACTATTTTTATTTTTGTTTGCTCACATGTGCAACTGCTGCACAGTCCTGTCTTATTCCCTCCATCGCTCATTAAAAACCAATCGAGTTGTGTTTGTGCGAATAAGCCAGCAACTGTTGCAACAACTGTTGCACGGGCGCTGCTGCTGCTGCTTTGGCCTTGGCAATGACAACCGAGTGCGTTGGGGGCGGGCAGCTGTCTGTCGTCCGCAGATGGATGCCGCATAGCGTTTTATCGTTAATGTTTTGTTGGCTAAAACGGTTTCCATTTGCCAACGTTGCCTGCAACGACCACCTGCTGAGCTGAGCTGAGCCGAGGCAAGCTGCGAATCACAAATCGAATATCCTGTGTGCCAGAGACTGCCATCAGATGAGCAGCCTTGGCATCATGGCACTCACGTCCTATCGACGCTATCAACTGTCATCAGCGCTCAGTTCACTTGATTTTTCCTGCTCTGCTCTTTCCCTGCGCTGCTTTTGCATTTGCCCATTACGATATCTACTTTGATTTAACCGCATTATCCTTGATGTAAGGACGCTATCGCTGCGGCTCTCACGACTGCTAATTGCTTTGCAATTACTCGACTGACTGAGCAGCCGAAGGTCATTCCAGGCACA
Organism: Drosophila mimica; assembly: GCA_037043585.1. Taxonomy (NCBI): domain Eukaryota; kingdom Metazoa; phylum Arthropoda; class Insecta; order Diptera; family Drosophilidae; genus Drosophila; species Drosophila mimica. The sequence continues at coordinate 1,952,071 of JBAMBE010000312.1, read as the reverse complement.
GCATGCAGCCACTGCGGCAGCAGCAGGAGCAGCAGCAGGAGCAGGAGGAGGAGCAGGAGCACCAACCAAATGTGATACTCAAGTGTACAACATATCAAATCTCAATTTATTTTTCTTCCTGTTGCGGCCTTGAAGCGGTTTCAACTAGAGATACAATTTTTAAAAATCAGTGGGTGGCAGGAATCACGAATGATGCAATGAACCAATCCCGATTAATCCCGTCTACCCCGGAAATTTCCGGCAATCAAAGGTTACAGTTTCTGGCATTTTCTTAAATATGCAAAATATTATACAAAAATACATTAAGTCAAGGAATACATGGTATACAGTAAATGCTAATAATGAATTCAATTTGGGAATACGTTTTTTATCCGATATTGATTCAATTTGTACAATTGATCAATAATATGTCTGTGCCTTTTATTTTGCTCTTGGAAGATTCTCAAAATGTTCAGATGTCGTTCTATAAAGTGACTACAAATCGAGCCGGTCGAAGACGACTGATAAAATCGAAAATTAATATTTCAGAGCATTGTCAAAAATTAGCAAAATACACATTTGTTCTCGGAAAAAAAACATATTATAAAGACAGTATATAAAACATATTTTATATTTACTGTATTTATCATGTTTTTTCCTCCCTTACTGACAATAACCCAAACTATCCTGCTGCAATCATACGAGAGACCAGCTGATTGGCTTAGGTACTACTTGAGATACTTTTCCTATGGTAGACCACGATGATAAATACATAAAAATATATAAATATATTATGTTTCTGACCAGTGCCCACATATCAGCTTATTACCTCAATTATCATTTCCACACCTCTTTTGAAGGAATCCACATAAATGGGGCTTATAAGCTGCTCTGAATATTATTAAAATCACGTTCAGAATATCCTTAAAATTATGATCCAAATTAAATTGGGCAGAAAATTTCAAGCTACACATTTCTGAGCAACGCGTTTGATTCAATTGGAAACCCATTTGACTTACTGCCTGCTTGCTCAACAGCGAGTAAATTTTGATTTGGGTTAATTGCACTCAAGCATCGCCCTCAAATTTATATACACAACCAGACACACAGACAGACACAAAGACAGACAGACAAATATACATAATTATACTGAATTAGGTAAACGCTCCGAGTGCCAGTGAATTGCCAGCGTCGACAATTTAAATAGCTGTTTTGCTTAATTTATTTCAATAAAGCAACCATTTTCGTTCTCATCCCTCTGCTTGCCACATTGTCCACATTGCCCATGTTGCCACCTGGCAGCATCAATTTACACTAAAACACTCAAAGGAGCAGGCTCCAGTTGCGAAAGTGGCAAGGCGCATAATTTATAGACAGGGCTTAGTTTGCTTTGCTTTGGTTAGTTGTTGGGTTGCCAAAACATACAATATGCTTGTACATATATATAATATATATATATATATTCATATATATATATAAATATATAATTTTATATATAAGCAAATGTGTGCGTATTTAAATGATAGGCTGCCGGTTTACTTTGACATTGTGACAGACCGTCAGTCGAGACTGTGCACAAATATAAATATTCAACGAGTTGAGGGTCAGAACAATGGCTCTGTTTAGGCCAAGAAGTAAACAATGTATCAGTTACTGCAATTAGTGCGAGCCTGGATGGTTAGCCAGACAGAGCAGAAAAGTTAATAATTTTCACGTAGACCAGTTGCAAAAAATGCTCTCAACTCTCCAATTGAAACATTTGCAAAATCAATTTCAAATTATCAAATATAATCCATTTAATATGAATGAATAATTATTTATTGATTCTTCTATTGTAAATTTGTGAATTCAATTTGGACAACATGTCAAAAAAAAACAAATACGATTGTAGCTGTCAGCTAAAATAATCAGGGTTAAATGAGCCAAATCGGATTGAACTCATTTGCATAAATTACTTCAGATATGCAAGCAATTAAATGGTTAGCCTCAGCAATTCAATTGGAAATGTGTAACATTTCAATTATAGTGTCCATATCAAAAATGATGTATTAATAATGGATAACTGGACACAAAGAACCCATTCACCATTCACCATTCACCATTCACCTGTAAGTTGCAGCAATCATCGAGTATTTTGTTGTTCTGTTCAACAACAAACAACAAACAAAATTCTAATTCAATTTCATAACTGCATAAAATTTCACATAGCGCCCTCAGGCGGTAGAGCTGTGAACCGACTGCGAGATACACTGTCATTTTTTAAGCAGCCACCAATCAATCAGTAGTCATGTAAAATTAATTCAAGGCTTAATCTCGTATGTTAGTTCCATTAGAAGAAGTTAGTTGAGCCAACAGCTCCTTCATCAACCCTGATTCTCGACCAAAGAAGGAAAATAATCTATGTCCGTTGGAGGATTTCTTTTGAGCTTAATTCACGTTTAACTGGGATACTGCATCTGTTTCTCGCTAATGCGACATTAATCCGAATAATCAAGCCATGATTTAAAGCAATTTGCAGATAATTACAAGTTGCACACAGCAGGTTGATCCGGCAACTACACAACCCACAAATAGTGTCCCGAGAGCAACAGGACTCGAGAACTGAGACTCGCTCAGCTGGGGGGCTGCACCCCCATCGCTAGAGATATTAGACTCTGAGACTAGGACATGAGGGCGTGGCACCAGGAGCCATAACTCATTTCTGGGCGAGAGACACAATAGATTCAGGTAGTTGCAGTGCACAAACCTTAACAGTAATAATAACAACAGTTAAGGGAAAAGTAGGATACATAAGGCCAAATTAACTGACGGTATTTTCACGGTTTCATGAGGAAAAGCAAACTTCTATTAAGATATACTGGAATTTGGCCAAAATATGTGAATAAAACAATTCTGTGTTTTGTGATGAAAACGGAGTTTGTCAATTTTTGCAATCCCCTTGATTTGTTGAGTTTTCATGAGTTTAATTTAAGCCACTCAAGATTAATTATGTCCATAAATAAAGAGCAAAGCAACCACAGCAATAAGTGAATTAAATGAACAAAATCCGCAATTAATTTTTAAAATTGTTTCGGTTCACAACCAACTCAATGAATTTGTGAGAAAGACCACCAAACCCAACTCAATAACTGGTTTACATTGCCTTCCGGGTCGAAGTCAATCCAACTGACAGTTAAATGAAAATTTTAATTAAAATGAAATTTATTTAAAAAATTAAATATCAGTTGGATGTTGTTTGAATATGTTTTTCTTTCAGAATCTTAGATAATAACATCATTTTGTCCAGATAAGGAAACGGATAATAAAAAAGTGGTTCGTGCAAAAAGTCATCTTTCGATTAATTGCCGGTTATGTTGCAAGTTTCATTATCAAAACTGTAAATCTGAGGCATGGCTCGGCTATATATATTTTTATATAGGCATCACGTGAGTTAATTATAATACCCTTTGCTAGGACACAAATAATGTCCGTCAAATGTCGGCTTATGAAATTGGCTAATTAAAACACTTAGCCAAAAGCGCTGTCATTCAATTTAGTCTGTGCATGGGGCAAGGGCATTTGAATTGGAACTGGAGCCAAATGCCACATGCAACATGCCACTGAGGTCACTTTTGAACTGATTCCATTTACAGCTGTAGGCTGGTGTCAGTCTTAAGCGCCAGCTGAACGTGGCAACAACCACAGATTCCTGCCTCATAGTCCACTTGGCTAATAAGAGTCAACTATCTGTCTAATTGCATTCCAATGTACAACAGCTGCCCCCAGCTAATCCCCATTTGCTCGCACACTTCTCATAATTCGTTCCTGCAACACATATGCAAATCCATCGAGCTTTGTGGAAATCATTTTATCAGCTTGCCACAGGCCTGCAAGCTTATTAATTAAGGATTTTCCACACGTGTCCACACGCTGCTCTCTCATTTGAGTGCCTGCAAATTCCAACTTTATTAAAGCAAGTTACAAATAAGTGTTGGCTCTTAAAAAAAGGGATCGGATACTTTGTTTTATTAAATTGCGACTTGGCAAATAATTGAAATTTAGGGCAGAGTTGATTTGGCCAATAATCGATAAACGGAATGTTTGTTTTTGCAGAACCCACAACCGGGATGAGTTTGGCACTCAACGCGTCTACAAGAAAACGTCGCCAAATTGTGTCCTCACCCTGTATTTGCCGACCCGTGAGATGATCCTGACCGATAACAATCCATCCGTGCTCCGTGGCATTGTCTTTGTGGATCCGAAGGCCATTCAAGGCTATCGCGTTTATGCCCAGCTAACGTTGACATTTCGGTAAGGCAGCATTTATTTTCCACACACACACACACACACCAACACACACACACACACGACTCGCCTTCTCATTGCAGATATGGGCGGGAAGACGAGGAGGTGATGGGTTTGCGTTTCTGCAACGAGGCCATTATGTCGCTGCATCAGATTTGGCCGCGCCTTGAGGAACCTTCGCGCGATTCGCTCAGTCCACTACAGGTAAGTTGCCACTCAATGTTGCAATCATTGTAATTGAATTCACTGCCTGCCTCCGCACTCTGCTTGTGTTTTTCGGACAAGACAACTGAAGACTGGCAGCAAGTTGTTGCCAGTCGCCAACTTGGCTGACAAGTTGCTGCAGCTTCTGCTGCTGTTCTTGAAAATTGGAGGAATGAAAATTTCAGCCACCCACTCAGTTAGCTCAGTTAGCGGCAGCAACAAGTGGCAGCTGCCTCTCTGCCTCCATTATTAATCTTGCACCAAATGGAACTCAACACCCACAGCGTGATAAACATATTTGAGAGAGAGGGGGAGAGATGGAGAGAGAGAGGGTGAAAAGGGGGAAGGAATCTTAAGGATGCTCTTGCAGAAATTTAGGAGTCACGAAGTGTTGATTTTGCGATCGAAAAGTGCACTTTAAGCAACTTTTAGCATACGAATAAGTTTGTTTTTAACTCTCAAACTCATACAGTCTTCACTAGCTATTGAAGTACACATCTAAATTGGCATTAAGATCCATAGTTGTACTTTTCATTCCAATTTCAATTCCAATTAGCAAAGTTAAGCTTAAAAGTATCATGCGGAAGGGGAATTCTCCCTTTAATAGGTTAATCCTTAATTAGCAAAAATCTTAAATTTGGCTTAATTGGCGAGGCTCATTTTTTTGTATCATATTATTAACTTTTTATCATTATTTTGTATTTGCATCCCTTTAATAAGTTTCAGTTAATTATTGTTCCTCATTTATATTTGTTGTTTCCAAATTTGGAATTTCAACAAATGCAAATGAAAAAGCAAACAGGTAACAGAAGCTGCTATCGGCTTTTACCAAAACTCTATAAATACAAACAAGTTAATTGTTGGAATACAACAAATCTGTGTTCCATGATGATTATGAGTTGGTCAACTCTTGTAATCCTCTTGTCTTGTTTAGCTGTAATTAAATTAAACAACACTAGAGTAACAATAACAACAACTACAACAGCAACCTCAATTAGTGTATTAAATAACCACAATCCGCAAATTGGCAGATAACCAGAGCTTACCAAACAAATGCAGTTAGTGTTTACGGAAATTGTTGTGGCCGACAACCAACTCAATGGGCTGGGGAGGAAGAGCACCAAACCCAGGTCAACAAGTGGATCTCTTCGTCTTTCCTTGTGGCAGCAAAGTAGCAAGTTGGTTTTAGGTACGTCGAAGATTAGATGCCCTTGCAGATGGGAGACGGACTTAAATTTCATTATAAAATTTAAAATTCAGAGTGATTATTCCTATTAAGGCTATAAGATATAGTAGTTCGATCCAACTAATACAGATAAACAGACATAAGTGATGAATTCGGTTCAGATATGTGGGATAACAAAAAGGTAGCTCAGCTTTCAATCGATAGTTTGTACATATGTATATATGTATATATGTATATATATATATATATATATATATATATATATATATATTGCTTAAGCAAGCATTTGGAAATCAAAGTTGTTGCCACTGTTTCCAATTTGCGTTGTTGCCCGAAGGTTTTTCAGTCTCTGCTTTTCTTAGTTGCTATTGTTTGCCGCAGAGCTCAGATTCGATGCAGCATTTCACGTCCGACTCGAGGCATGCAGCACGTTGTGCTTTTTGTTGAAATTGTTGTCGGTTTGTGTTCTGTTCATTTTTTAAAGATTTTTTGTTATCCTCTCTCTTTCTCCCTCTCTCTGTCTCCCTCTTCCTCATTACTGAAGATGTCAGTTTAGTGCACTTAAACCAATTGAAAATCAATTTCATTTAACTAAAAGCTTAACAAATGTTTGCGATTTCCTTTCGCATTGTTTTTCGCGTGTGTGTGAGTCTGTGTGTGTGTGTGTGCTGTGTGTGTGTGTGTGTGTGTGTGTGTGTGTGTGTGTGCTTGTGTTTGTATGTCGCAGACGTACTTCCCTAAGCAACATTCAATTTGAACTTGCCCTTTTTATTAGATTTGACATGCAATCATTTATTTACCCATCACTCTTTTGACAGCCAAATTCACCGAAATTCGGTTTGGCAATCAGTTTTTTCATTTTTCCGTTGTCAGTTTCCAGTTTCCAGTTTTAAGTTTCCCATTTTTCAGCTTTTCACTTTGCCCGCTTGTCTTGACCGATTTGCATAATACATTTACTCACTCATAAACTGCTGCCAGTAGAAGCTACTGCTGCTGCCCCGAGCACAAGTACACACACACACACACACACACACACACACACACTTACACACACACACACACACACACTTACACTTACACACACACACATAGACAGGCAAACACACACATAATTAAATAAATTTGAGTTTAATAACTTGCCGCTGCCCAAATATTATCGCGAGGAGGCAGCGCGAAAGTCTTTCAAAAATACCACGAATACCATGAATAAGAAGGCCAGAATGGCACAAAATGGCCAAAAGCTGTGCTGCAAAAAAGAAGGAAAGAAAATTGCCATAATAAATGGAAATTAATCAATTATGTAAATGCTAGCCAAACTAAGCAGACAATCGATGTCAAATCGATAGACAGTAAAGAAGAGATATGGGTTACTCTTAAAGTGCAGTTGGATGAGGTACAGTAAAGCAGCCGTAAATAGAATAGCAATATGCTGATACAAATTGTATTCTATGACAGACCAATTAATCAGTTCGATTTGTATCTGAGGTTTACCCAAATACCGGCAGACAGTTTAGTTATGCTGTGAGTAGCGAGGATGTAACGCTTACATATAGATGTACACCACAATATTTATCGATTATAATAATAAATAGTTCATACTAGATAGATATTAGTATATCTATAAGCCACAACAATATACATACATATATGTAAATATATATATATGTATATTATGTAGCGAATGGGCTCAACTTGTTTTCATTAGCTTCTCAATTCTCATGCATTAATTTGCCAAAAGCATTTGCTTAGTCGATGGTCGAACACAGTTCAAACAATTTACACTTTGTAAATATCAACAAATTTGTAAGACAATATCCGACCTATAAGTACAACAACAGTTAACTTTGTATTCCTAATGTTCCCGTGTAGCGTTGAGCCTGCAACATGTATACAGATTTCCTGCCGTCGGGCCTAAGAGCCCCTGTCTGACAATGGCGGCTTAAGAAGACATACTGCTCTACCCCCTCCACTCGCTCTATCTCTCTCTCTTTCTATCTCACTCTATCTCTCTCTCTCTCTCTCAAGCGCGCTGAAATTAGAACAAAACGTTTTTCGAGCCAAACAATTTGAGCTTTGGAATTGTCTTTAAATACTTTTCATTGAAATGCCGCACACAGTTCGAGCCAAAGTCATAGCCAAAGTTGTTCGCTGAAGGCCTGTTGAGCACCAGTTGGCTGAAAGGGGTGGGGAGGGGGGATCATAGCCTGTTGTACACGCTACTCAGCTAACTAAACACAGATAGACAAACGCGCCCTGCCGATAACACATTTTAGTACAAGTCCAAGGACAGAACAGGCACAGAAACCAGTAACACGGCAAGGATCTGAGGGGGGATTGGAGGGTAGATGGGGGCCACAGTGGGTATAGCATGTTTTCATAATGCCGCCAACATAATGAAATGCAAATGAAATGCCAAAACCAGCAAAAGGAATAAAAGCAAACAATTGTTATCTGGCCAGAAAACAAAGCCAGCAATTTCTCGATGGTTGCGCCACTAATCACAGGACCAAAATGCATAATTAAAAACTAAACATAACCTCAAACAAACAATCATTTACATTACATATACATAAATATATATATATATATATGTAAATACATAAGTGTGTGTGTATAATAAGTACGGGCAAATATCAAACTGTCCGTATTTATTGCCTTTAGTCTTTTGTTGCCATTCAGCTGCAGACCCGATCAAGATCTATAACTAAAAAATCCAATTATAATGCTAAAAGCCAATATGCTGGCTGTTTTGCAAATACGCCTTATTAAGACTGACTATACACATATTAATGTGCACTCTGCTTGCAGGAAGCATTGTTACGGCGTCTGGGCGATGGAGCCCATCCCTTCACCCTATCGCTGACCGCCCAGGCTCCGCCCAGCGTTCAGCTGGTGCCGGCCAAGCGTTACTACGGAGCTCCCATTGGCACCAGCTACGATGTCCGTTGCTTCATTGGTAAGTTCCTCTTATTTTCTTATTTATTTATTTTTTTTTTAGCTTTAATACAACAATATGATATGATTGCTGTTCCTTGACATCCGCTTGCACAAAACTAGATACATGAACTAATCTAGTGAAAGAGCAACAAGAAAAGTGCAACATTTAAGGACATTAAATCGTATTCAAGAATTGGTCTGCCTTTGGACAAATGACTCCTTGGATTAGTATGAGTTTAGTTTTCGATAAGCCTAGTTGAAAGTTTTTGATTATGAGTTATCTTTAGTTTAGCTAAATATAAGTTTGTAAAATAAATGTGGGACTGATTGTGTTCAGTTTATTAATAATGTAATAGTTAAGTAAAATATTGAAGTCAGAGCATTAGATTAACAAAGTAAATTACGACTTTATAATTAACGACCACGACTTTACGACTCGACTTCCTCGTTCTACTGATCCTACTCGGCACTTCTTATGTTGCTGTTAACCATCTGTTAACCGTCTGTTAACCAGCGTTGCCATATAACAGCACTGTAACAGCACTGTAACTACTCGTTACTTAAATATATATTAAATAATTCATACGTTTTTAAAACTACTGAACGATTTTATTCAATAGTCTTTCAATTTCAGTACAAATAATTATTTTTTAAGAAATACCTAGTTTTAAAAACATACAAATATAAAGATGCAGCATTCTAGGGTCGCATGTTGTGAGAACCAAGGAAGTAGAAGCCCTCAACCCAATGAATAAATTTAATTATCTTGAGATTCTAATTTAAAAAAAAATATCATCAAAGTGCTTAGGAATTTGGCATAAGGACAATTTTTTTAAAGTTTGCGAAAGTCTGTTCAAATAAGACCTACAAAAAGAATAGAGAGATCTTTATGATCGTTAGAATATATGATCTTTTTATGTAGATTAAATCATTATTTTATATTTATAGAAATGGAACAAAATTCTTGTTTTCTTCGGTTATTTATTAAATAGTCATTCAATTAAAAGCTAAGGACTTGGTTAAGTCCTTAAGCTAGAAATTAGATAGAAATTAAGATCATTAAGATAAGAATTACCTAAGAGGCGAAAGCTTAGCTCAGTTTAGTTTTAGTTTATTTTAGTAATGGTCATTTGGAAGTTAACTAGGCTTGCACCCTTGACACGGACAAAAAAGTACAGAGCTTTCTCAGGTTTACTGCGAAGCGTATTTTCCGTGTAAACATAATAATTAACGAACATTTACATAACCTTTCCTCCACTCACCATTCATCAACGCTTATCGAATTATCGAACATCGAGCATTGACTGTCGACAGTCGAGTGTCGAGTGTCGAGCATCGAGTGATTTCAGGAATCCACTAGAATCAAAGTTCGACATGTGAGTGGGAAAGAATACGACGCCCCTCGTAATTTGGCAGTCGAACAAGATTCAGAGCTTAATTATATTGATGACCACGTCAAACCGACCGCCTTCCCCCACTGTTGGGCAACAAGCTAATTATCCCTGTCCCGCACATTTCAATACTTGTGCGCTGCTGCTGCTGCTGCTGCTCCTTCCACTGACGGCATCAGAATTGATCTAATAGAATTGTTCTTATTTCGATTGATTTTGGTGTAATGCTTTTGGCCATCATTTAAGTTGATTTTTTCAGTCTGAACCTAATGCTCTGTGTGCACACTGAAACAAGAAACCAGAGCAAACAGCTATCTTAGCCACAACCAAGATAAGATCCCCTTGCTGTCTCATTGGTAAAAATAAAATGCAAGTCGATTGTTAGATGCCGGCAGAGGTTTGAAATACCCGCTGTCTAGCCATTTCATGGGCACAGGGTATCCAAATAGCCTGACTGATGCCCACTCAGATACCAATTTCAATTCCGGTTGCGATTTGCAATTTGCGATGCTTCTGATGGTTTCTGTCGTTTTCATTTTCATTTTCCTTTCGTTTCGACTCGATTCATTTTATTTATTTTTTGTAATGCTTTCAATTGCCAAAAGGCATTTTCCTCAATGCGTCTGCGTCCTTGTGTCCTTGTTGTCTGTCAGCATTCCCAAGGTAACCGACTTGAACAGAATACATATAAATACATGGTTGTATGTGGAAAAGCGCAAATTCATAGACCAACCAAGCACTTAAGCCGACAACAAAACACATTTCACATTTCAATGGTATCTGAATTGTGAAGCAAACCAATTTTTTGCTAATATGATTTAAATGAGAAACTTGCAAACATACATATTTAAAACAGAGGACATTCATTGCATGCATAGTTGCCCAAAACCAAAACCAGGCGTGTCCAGGGCCACTCTTGCGTGCTCAAAAGTAACTGTTGACCCAACTGTGAGCATGGAAATGAAAACTTCGTTTTCCATCGCTTGCTGCCGCTCAGGGAAAACGCAGCAGCTGCCGGTTAGCGCCCCAAGAGTTTATCGGGGGCAACCAAGTGTCAGCCGAAGGTGAAAGCCAGTCTGGTGGCCCACAAAAAAGGAAGGAAAAAAAGCAAAACGAATATATTGATTTGTTTGTTATACCCTTCCAGAGGGTACTATAAGTTTATCGTGAAGTTTGTCACGCATTGAAGGAATCTTCTCCGATCAGCCATTGGATAAAAGTTTCATCTTTGGTGAAAGACGGAATATTCATTTTAACAAATTTATTTTATTATCATAAGAATAGCAAGAATTAACTCATATGAATTTATTTTAGAGCAGTTGATCGATTCCATTTGAGTTTTTTAATGCAGAATAAAACAAAAAAAAAAAATTATTTTTACAATTCTCTAATTGATACATTGTTGGGTCAAGGACTTTTTCTTATTAGTCGTTTCAGTGTAAAATTAAATCAAGGCAAAATATCTAACAAAGCATTCAATTTTCTTACTCGGAGCAAAAATAATTAATTCTTCACTTTCACTTTACTTTATATTCATTTTATTTTATTTTATTTTCAAAAAAAAAAAAAAATAAAGAAAAAATCACAACAGCCATAAAAATTTTATTTCTTTGCATCCGCTTCTTTCACTTAAAAAAATAAATACAAAATACATTTGCATTAATGTATGTATAATGTATGTATAATGTATGTATAATATACTTGTTGTTGTTGTTGTTGTTGTTGCATTGTTAACATTGCGCGTTTGTGCATCAAATGAACTTAATTTAATTATAATTGTATAAATCAGCAGCCGATAAACTTCCATCCGGATGAGGAAGTCAGAGCCAACTGTTTGCATCGAAACCACTTTGAAATTCTCTTTAAAGTTATCTCCTCCTTCAGTATTTCTATTTAATTAATTAATCTATTTAATTTAATCATAAATATAGTGTATCTTATGCATTGTGTTGTTCCATGTGGACACCGACTAAAAGAGATAATAAATTTTAAGCATGCATTCGCAGCAACGGCATCGGACACGGCTCATAAAGTGTCCGCTGTTTAATTGGCCCTTAATACTGGCTTACCAAGAACAATAAGCAATTTTAATCCTGTTTACTTACCCGATTTAAGCCAACTGATTCGGCTTTTTCAATAATCGGTCCAAATCAACACTTTATTTACTTAAATAACATCGAAAGTGTTACAAAATAAAATAAATGCTTTGTTTTATGTTAAAAAATGAATAAGGATTTCAAATCCAAATTTATTGAAAGTAAAATAAGAACAAAAAATAACCTTTCAAATTTTTTTATAACTAAAAAAAAATTTTAAACAAAATATTTCCAGTCTACAAAACTTATTCTAGAATCCACAGCTTTGCTTAAATCTCACTCCGACTTCTACTCGATAACAGTTCTGAATGACTCGATAAATCGATGCTTTTGCTTTGTGTTTTTGTTTTTTATAAATTTACTTTTATCTATTGTTTCTTTCTTTCACTCTGCTCATTATTTTGTTTTTCACATAATCCGCTGCTACATCATTTTCTCATGTAGTTAATACAATAATTTTAAACTGTCAAAAGTTGAAATTCCATTTAAATTTGTCAATTTTTGGCTGCTCTGGCTAAGTACCTGGTAAATATTTGAGTTGAGAAAATTATATATAAATTGGAGGCAATTATGTGTTGCAAGTGTTTGTTATTTTTTGGTTGAGTTGACAACATTAAAAGGCTGCCTGCCTTTCAAAGCGTTTCGCCAGTCGTTCAAACAAGACCAACCAAAAGGAACAACGGCAACCAACCAAGAAAATTAAATGACACAAAAATGCATTCAGAAAATTTCAAGGAAATTAGGCAGTGGCGCTGCTAAGGAGCTTAGCGAACAATGGCAGCGGCAAATAGCCATGTTCACAGTTCGCATCCTTTTGCCTAATTGAGTACTTTCCATATTTTCTCTTTTTTCCGTTGCATCTCTTTTTTTGCAGCCGACAAGACGGACGAGAAGTTCCATCGTCGCGCCGCCGTCAAGATGGGGGTGCGGGTCATTTATCGGACCGATGTCTTTCATCAGCACTCGGCCCCGGAGCAGTTTGCCGCCTTTGTCGGCCAGCACAATGCCGCTCCATCGCCGCCATCAAGTGCAACGCCACCACCTGGTAACGATGCTGCAGCTGCAGCTACAGCTGGAACTGGAACTGGAGCTGGCCACGAGCAACCATCGTGCTCCAAGGGCAAGGGCTCCAAATCGGAACGCGGCGATACGTTTCCCAAGCTGCGTCTATCGCCAAAGTCCTTTAGGTTCAGCGGTCGCTTTGGGCGCAGCAAAAGTGAAATTGAGAGATGCCCCAACGATCCGTTCCATTGCTACAGCAAATCGTTCCAGGAGGTAAGTCTAGTATGTGCCTTATACATTATTCCTTGTACCTTGTACCTTATGTTACACATTTCCTTATATTTTAATTAAGATTTTAAAATTTTCTTTTTTAAATTTGTAAACCATTAAAAAATTAGATAAACATTTCATGTTTGAAAATTAGAACCAGAAATAGAATCTGAACCAGAACATTCTCTGATTGCTTGACAGGGACTCAAACGGATCCAAAAATATAAAATTTAAACATCGGAATTGATAATCAAGCAAACTCTAATTATTTTTATTTCTTTGAAAACTCTTAAAGAAATGAGTTGTTAAAAAGTAAACAGAAAATTAATAATTTTCACAACAAGGTGTCAAACCGGAACCGCAACATTAGTTTTCTTTATTCAACTAAAGGAAAGGGAATTATAGTTCATAACGGAAAGGAAAACTGAAAAATAACATTAGAGCCAACTCAATACTATTTAGTTTGACACACTTAAACAGCTAGATCTTATATATAAATCTATAATCATCCTAAATCGATGAATACACATTATTAATAATCCGTTTAAAATGATTTGGAAACTAAGTCTGTTAAGTTATTGATTAATGGATTGATTTGCGACTGATTTGATCAGACAATTACCGACAGAAACACTCTGGGAACATTCGCTTAAGGCGCAGTCAAGTCAATTATGTAAATTTGGTTAACAAGACACAAGCCGTCTTGTGAGCAGTGTTGCTAATCTCGAATTGATTATTTTTTGTTTCATTATTTGGCAGCACTGCGACAACATTGGCAGCGGAATGTTGCCGCCGCACAGCAATGCGGGTGTCGCCGGCGGCATTGGTGGCATCAGCGTTGGACCCTGCGGCGGGCCACAGGGAGCCGTGGACAAACCATTTCTGCTCCACGACGGCCGAGTCAGCCTGAGGGCCAGTCTGGACAAGGGCTGGTACACACACGGCGAGAATGTCAACGTCACCGTCAACATACGCAACGACAGCCGCAAGACGGTCCGCAAAGTGCGGGTAAGTGGAATCCCTAGTTAACCTTGTAGCACTCTAGACTCTAACATAACATCTGTAACATAAGAATCTCTAAGTAACCTTGTAGCACTGCAGACTCTTACATAACATCTGTAACTTAAGAATCCTTAGTTAACCTTGTAGCACTGCAGACTCTTACATCATAGCATCTGTAACTTAAGAATCTGTAAGTAACCTTGTAGCACTGCAGACTCTAACATCATAACATCTGTAACTTAACATGTATTTAACATATAGTTATCGATCGATCGATATAATTTATGGAATCACCAGCTTTAAGCAGAACAACTGAATCGTTGAGAAAGAAATATAATTTTGTTTTGATTGATACAATTTGGACTTGGAGAGGTCACAAAGTACAATCTAACGCCGAACAATTTTGAGTTTTTGTTGTAGTATATAGATTTAATTACATAGACTCAGTAAAAAAAAAATCATCCCTAAGATTGGAAAATTGCCGCAACTTATTATTTAGAAAGTATATTTTTAAAACAGAAGGTTGCGTCTTTCTAAAGCGTGAGGGATATCAAAAATTTAGAAAAAATATTATAGTAGTAATTAAGTATTAGTATTTTCAGAATTCACAACTATTTTAGATAGTCCTAAAATCCATATAATCAGAAAAGCTAAATAAATAAATTCAAGCACAGCAACAGCAACTAATTAAGTATTAGTATTTTCAGAATTCACAACTATTTTAGATAGTCCTAAAATCCATATAATCAGAAAAGCTAAATAAATAAATTCAAGCACAGCAACACAGCAGTCAAAAGAACAAATTAAATTAAATAATTGCAGAATTTCAGAAATATAAGAAATATAAGAAATATACATCTGAAAAATATAAAAAATAATGTTTTCTAATTTTAACTCTAGTTTTTAGATTGATTTTTATATTAGGGCGATTTTATTTTACTCCTTTCAGTACTTAAGTAAATTTACTAAATCATTTTTGTGTAGGTCGCATCAATCCTATCGAACTTGAGTTAAGCAGACCAAACATGCCAAACAAGTCCATTGACCTACTTGTATCTGATTTGCTCACTGCATAGATGGATAGCTTAACACTTGATTCCCTATCTTTCTAAGCAGATTCTCAGCTATTTTCAGCTCGTTAAGTATGTCTAACTTTACCCTTGTCCTTGGTCGGGCTAATAAATATTGTGACTCTGGCTAGACTCGGTTGCCAGCAAATGATTTATGTTTTTTGTTCATCGTTAAGTGTTTCCAGTATAACCGTCTGCCTGGTCTGCTTGTCTGTCTGGCTGTTTGTCTGACAGTCTGTCCACACACACCTCCTCCTCCCTTACCCTATAAATTATGCACACGCAACGTTGAGAAAACTGTTGCATTCAGCTGCAAGTCGTAAAATATGCAATGAATAATGAATGAATGTCAGGCGAGGTAAAGGACCGACAATGGCATTATCTCAGCCCCTACCAGTAGACCCTATTTCATAGTCCCTGGCTCGCTGGCTCCTAGCCCCTATCCCCTAGACCCTTGATCCTAGCTCCTATGCCCTAGTCCAGCACGGCACCCCTCTCATTCCCTGTCGGGCTAAAGAAGTAATTGAATTATGTGCAACGTCGTCATATTAGTGAGTGCGTTGCATGCACCTATGGACACGCACCCCAACACAAACACACACACACACACACAGACACACACTCACCAACACACACATTTATAAGAACATCCTTGCATATATTGGTTGCAAAAACAGGCAAAAGAGTTTTATATTCTTGCGCCGGATATGGCCCCATTTGGCAAGCAAGTTACCGTTAAAGTTGTCACAGTCAATCAACTGGCCACTTCTAACTTGCAGCTGATGCATGCAACTCGCCACAAGTGGCCAAGGGTATTGCTTCAAGTGTGGCATGTGGTGCCATTGAACTGACTTTGGACCACAGGCAGCAGCCATTTCGATGGCTTTTACGAAATGTGTTTTACATCCGCTAATTGTTGCCACATACACACATACATACACACACACATACACACACTTGTGTATATGTATAGAAGTAAATATATAATGTAAATATAATACAAATGTATCACAAAGTAATGGCTAAATATGTGCGGAATGTAGTCGACATCTTTCAATTTATCTATGTCCCCCTCTCCCTCTCTCTCTCTCTCTCTCTCTCTCTATCTGTCTACTTTGCAATGTGTTATTGTTCTTTGTTGTTGTTGCTGACATTCTTGTTCTATGGCTCAAATGGCAAATGCATGTAAGTCAATTGCCTCGAATTGTAGCCAAAAACACAATGAAAACAACTCACGACCCAGCGGGCGCTCAAATCGCTCGACAATTTCCCATACACTTTTCCCCCTCTCTCACACACCAATACACACACACACACACACACACACACATGCACGCATGCACGCACACACTTAAAGTGTAACATAAATAAATAAATCAGTTATTCTGATATGGCCAAGTGCAAAGCGTCGTATTAATATTATAAACACGTTCGCACGCACTCTCTGCCCTAACTGGAAGCGGTCACTTTGATTAATCCAAGCTGTTTGTTGAAGTTGAAGGAGCTGTTTCGATTAATCTCTGCCTGTTATCGAAGACACTGATTACCATGGAGCCACTGATGCCATAGCCAAGGCATAATAGTCAAAACAGCAGCACTTGATTTGATGAGGGAGCAGACAAGTCACTGCAGCAATCAATTGGCAAAGAAATCAGTGTTGCATAAAATTAAAAAACCTGCAACTTGCAACCTGCAACAAGCAACCACCAATGTAATCAGCAAAGTAATCAGTAATCAAACACAGAAAACAGTTTTGGCCTTCATGTATATCTGGCAAACACGTCGAGTACATTTTCTCTACTTATACTGACAGTTTTGTTAAAGAGCACAATTTATTCGAATACGTTTTTAGATTTTATTTTAGATTTTTAGATTTGTTGTAATTGAATATTATTTCGAGGGTATTTTGTCTGCGTGTGTTTTTGTGCTTAACGTGGTTCTCGGAACAGTCGAACATTCCTCATACGCCATGGGGACAGCTGTTTCTGTGTTGCTGTCTGAAATCTGGCTTACAAATCGAATCACCCGCTGCGAATAACACTTGACATGCCGTTTTTGGCCACCTTGCAAACGGCAAAATGGCAAAACGGCAAAATGGCAAAACGGCAAAATGGCAAAACGGCAAAATGGCAAATGGCAAACTTGAGCCGCTAAGCAGCGAAGTGCGCCGCACACAAATGCAAATATCGTCTGGCGGCAACTGCAAAAGTTGAGAATGTGCAATCTCTTGAGTATCCTGCCACTCGGCAAAGAAAAGGAAACACTAAAAACAACACTCGACTCGACTATAAGATACCCTATTCTTTACTTCTACTTCATTTTCAACTGCTGCAATTAACATCAGAATACGCTTTCAACTATAACTTGTGTGTTTCTTATCCCATCTACAGTTCCTCAGAAATCGTTATCGATATCGTTATCGATAGTCGCGAAACGGAGGCAATTATTGAAACAATATGAATTACCGTGATTTGTTGGGGGAAAACGTAAAGTTATTTTCCAACTTTGAAGTCTCCAGCTCCTATGGACTCTGAGATCCACGTTTTCATACAGACGGACAAACGGACGAAGGGAAAGATGGACATGGCTATATCGACTCGTCGGCTATTGAACCTGAACAAGATGCTGACTTCTGCCTGTTACGTACATTTGCACAAAACCCATCTACCCTTTCCACCCATTTGCAATGTATTCAAGGTATACGAAAAGAGGGAGACAGCAACAGAAGGAAAACCAACTGACAACCTGGTTGAGGCAAGTGGAAAAAGGAAAGCGGACAAAAAGTTGACATTGAGATGAAGTCTTAAGTGAGGACGGGCTGTGAAGACTGGCAAAAAGGGCTGCTCGAGTGAAAATTGTGTTTATACACTTTATGGGTTTTTTCTTTTTAACATAAGCACACATACACACGCACACACACACACACACACGCACGCATACACATACACCTATTCACACATATTCATATGTGTAGCTATTGTGCCCGTGGCGACTTTCAACGAACTGGCAGATCCTTTTGCTTGAGCTAAGAACACACAAATACTAAGCAGAATTTTCCAGCAGAAATACACACACGCACACACGCACACACACACACACACACAAACGCACTGTGGATTGAGGTGTTACTTTTTGCCACATAAAGTCTCAGCAGCTGGCAAATAATACACAATTTCCACGTGCAACTTGTGGTTCCACAAAGTACTCATCACCATAGATACTAAGGATACCGTTTTCACTCAAAGATAGTTTCCTAAGTTTCACAAAAGAGTCGGAGATTTTAGCTTTCAGTTTTGTCCTTTAAGTTAAAGAACTATAATTTTTGTGTTCGACAGAATGTTTGATATTTCTACAGTGTTGAAATGAGCTTGTGAAATAAATTAATGCTGAATTTTGGCCACAAACGTGTGCCACAATTTTACATCGTCACTTTTTGGCCAAATGTGCGTTTGCAGAGCTCCCGCCTCCGGCTTGCCCCATTTATCTATTTATACACATTATACATACATATATCTGCCTCAATATTGCTGGCCTGCTGAGCTCAGCGCAACTTGTGCCGCATCCGTTTGCTTTTTGTTAACATTTTTAAGGCAATTCCTTTTTTACACCCCGAACCCATTGAACATTTCTAAAAAGGGTATAACGTTGTTAACTTGCAGAAAATGGTATATTCGATCACATTAGGAAACTATACATTCTTGAACCGAGTCGATTTAGGCATGTCGCTAAAATCGATAACCGATAGCAATAAAATTTGAAAATGAACTCAGACTTACCTACCTATGAGAGACAATGATTTGAGTGCAGGCTATCTGCTAGTTGAGCATTCATTACTGTTGCTACATTTAGCCTGTGTACAGTTGCCACAATTGCGAGTGGAGCAACAGCAGCGTGACCCCCGCCCCCGCCCCCTTCCCTACCCGCCATTATCCACTGACTTTTGTGCAAATCCAGTGCTCAGCCTCCATTTTGCATATGCCCTGAATGGTTGCAAACTGACTTGTAAATATCTAGAAAAATGCGCCAATGCAAAATGCAATCGGCTTCATCATGGCTTTTATGACTGCAACATTCGCCATTCTGACAGATATTACGTATACGCAATGTCAGCCAATCCAGCAAAGATAAGCGACGTGGAAAAGCGTTGGTGTCATTTTCATTCTCTCGTTGGTGGGTGGCAACAAAACACAGCTGTTGCACTTGTAGTTGAGCTTGCTCCATAGACATATCGATGACATGCCACATAAAGTAGCTTCCGGCCACTCGAAGCTAATGCAATATGCAACAGCATACAAGCCGCAATTCAATACGGCAGCATTGATAGATAGAGAAAGCGAGTGACATGCCCCAGAAATTTTGTAGCAGCTCCAACGGCGCTCAGAGACCTGAGCAAAAGTGTCAAACACTGAATGCGAAAAAGATAAAGATAAATATATATACTTACATATATATATATGTGTGTGTATATAAATATATATTTATATAAATAGAGATAGCTCTAGAAAGACATTTAAGGCACTTGGCAGACGCCGGCAATTGTTCTGGGGGGTGGTGGAAAACCTGTCAAGCGGTTATTGTTGATATTATTGAAGTGACAATATTTTCGCAGCACATTGTTTATTGATGAACACGCAGACAAATAGATAGAAAAATGTGCGGACAGCCGAAGTGGGTGTGGCACGCGGCATAACAATGATTGTGCCACAATCAGACAAATAAAAAAAAGGGAAAACAAAAAGAAAGCAGCCAAAGCCAACCGGAAGTTAGATTTGCATTTGCAACCAAAACTACGGCATTCATTTTCAAATATAAAACGCAAATAAAATGGAAAGAAAATTATTATTTTTTTTCATTTTAGAAAAAAGAGCTTATTGGAAAGTTGAATAAATCATTTTACAAACCGAATTAGCTTTTCCAACTGTCTGCAGCCAGTTAACTGAATTTAGAATATTTTCACATGCTTTGGCCTAAAAAGCATTAGTTTGTTTTCACAGACTTTTCTATGAATGGCATCTGTTGTTGTCA
This sequence comes from Drosophila mimica, assembly GCA_037043585.1. Classification (NCBI taxonomy): domain Eukaryota; kingdom Metazoa; phylum Arthropoda; class Insecta; order Diptera; family Drosophilidae; genus Drosophila; species Drosophila mimica. Next base: position 1,931,625 of record JBAMBE010000312.1, on the reverse strand, counting down.
TGGGTTCAGTTTTCCATTAGTACTGTATTTTGCCAATCAAAAAAGCCGATTTATATATTTAATTATATATATGTATATATAAGCTTCTTATCTACTCTGCTGGTGGGTGGAATGTTCTGTTGCATTTGTGTAATTCGCTTGCATTTAAATATTTGATGCGACAGTCCAAAAAAAAAGTTTATTCCGAATTCAAGTAGAATTCTTGTTTTGTTTCTTCTTCCATTGTTATTTTGCACTTTGCGCTTTATTAAATATACATCAGATTTATATTGTATATATATGTATATATATATATATATATATATATATATATATATATATCTATCTGTGCATGTTCGCCTTTAATGGTCACATTTTGCCCAAACTATTTTTTGGCTTAGCTTTGCGTTGCCTTATAACCTTATACAAAATATATACATATATATAAATAAATATATATATATATATATATATGTATATACAGGAACACCATCGCTCTACATTCATTATTTAACTAACTATTCAGAAAGTATGTTTTTTAAATGGAATATTGTGTATCTCTACACGACAGGGTATCTTTTTCTTTCCAAAGTACATTCCGCTATAGTTTAAAGAAAAAATCCCCATTTTTTATTATTAATATTCAGCATTGGTTTTTTAAGAATTCACATGTGCAAACATTTTAAATATTTTTTAAATTCACATCATTTAATTTCATAGAAATGAGCAACTGTCAAACAAAAAAGTTAAATTCGTATTTTCTGAATCAAAATGATTTTATTTAAAAATAACGGCTTGCATTTCCATCATTTGACCAAACCAAAATTTTTACACAGTTCTCAGATCAATTTTCATTTTACGACGATTTTCTAAATTGCGAAGAGACTTTTTTCTGAGTGTTTGTTACCCGTTCCCAATTTGGGTTTCGAATAAAAGTCCAGCTGTAAGAAGCTAACAAGGTCACCCCAGAAACTAACTACTCGTAGCAACAAGTCCGAGGATGGGGTCCAAGGGGTTGTCTTTTTACTGTCAATGTAATAAAAACCATGACACATCAGAATACAATTGTTCACAGTCAACTAAATAATAATAATACAAGAACCAAAAAAAAAAGAAGAAAAAGCCAGCTCAGCAACAATACAAACTTGTATATAAATTTAATGTTGATGTAATTTACATAAATCTTCATTTGGCAATTTACTCATGGCCTGGCCAAAAATCAATATAATTTATATATTAACAAATACCAAAAATAGCCTTGATTTTTAATATATGTATGTGTGTGTTTGTGTATATTCAATGTCATCTTTCAAATGAAAAAACTTTGTGAAACATACAAATTTTATATGTGTACTTGTGGATATTCTGAAGGGGTTGTCCAAACACAGAATCAGTGTGTGTATGAGGAGGGGAGTGGGTGTGGGTGTGGGTGTGGGAGTGGGTGTGGGAGTGGGTGTGGGTGAGTTTGGTATTGTGCCAGTGAACTGAACTGGGAAATCCCACAGGCGACAACAAAAGTTCACAATTGAATGCCAAATGAGGCTAACGATGGCAAAACAAAGCAACAAAAATTGGTTAGTTCTGGTTGGGAATCCAGATAATTCTGCATAACCAGAAGCACAATGGGCCATGTGGCGATATAAAAATAGAGATTGTGAGAGGATATTAGCATTATAAGCAGCATTATGAGGAGCAACTATAATTCGGTTGTAACGGAGAAATTAATTACAACAGACTCGACTCAAGGCAATCCTACAAAACCAACCAACCAAAACTAATCAAACTGTCAAAAACAACAAGCGTTAGCTGAATTAAGGTTAATGCTCTGAAGCCAGCTCAAGTTTGTTAACAATTTGCTATTCATCAATTACAAAAATAATCAACAACCGAATATTTATTTATATTATATTAAATATTATTCTTGAAATCCATATTGTCTGCAGTCGCGTCAATTTACATTGACTGCAATTTTAATTAAAAATGTGATGTGCACTGATGAAAATAATTAATGCTAACCAAGTAAATAAAACTTGTGTAAATAAATATCCACAAAAGCTGCCACAAAATTGCTACATTTCATTTATGCACATTTGGGTTTTCATTTGTGTTCCTTTGAAAATTTATATCTAAATTCCAGCGAATTTGAATTTAAAATACATTCTCTGTTGTTCACTCCGATTTGTGGTCCATGTTCGATTATCAAATTACGCTGATTGGGGCTTATGCGGATGCAGTTCCTTGTAATCAGTGCTGGTGGTTAGTCCGAATTTGAATAATCAGATGAGCAGCGCCAGGACAAGGTGTTAAATTGCACGAGTAATTACACAAATTACAAAAACACAAATGTGTTGAATGACTGGACACACAAATTATAGGTGAGGCGACCTGTTAATGATGCATGATATCCGATATATGTATTCCCGATAGCCCCTTGCAACCCATCGATGGGTGGTTAACAATTTTGTTGGCCACGCTCTGCATCTACAAATGTGCCTCATTATTACAGCTGAAATCCAAAACAAGCTGGCAAGAAAACAAGGCAAAACAAATGCCAAATCAATTTTGGTGGCACTAGCAATGGCTATAATTCCTTTTCCCTCCCCCTCCTTCACCTATCTGATGGCAAGTGTGTCCGCTTTTGGCCAATGTCCACATTTACCGGCGTAATTGAGTGCATTACTTTTGATTGCCTTGCCCCTAGATAAGATTGAAGTAAGCGCGACAACGCAATCAAATAATGTCGCCATAATTTCAGGCTGTGTACAAACACAAACACACACAAACACACACACACACACACAAACACACACAGAGACACACAGAGACACACATACGCACATGTACTCATAAAAGAGGACACATCGAACATGTGTCACGGCCTCAATTTGCTGTGCTGTGCAAAAAGACCCAGTTGCCAATTTTGTCAGCTGTGACGTCATTAAATAAAACGCAATTTAACTGCTTGTTACACATTTAACTGAAGGTCAACTTAAAAAAGACAAGGAAAAAGTAAATGAACATTTTGAGCAATGCTTAAATGGGAAATCATATCAAAATATATTGAAATACCTTGGAGTCCCGTCGCTATTCGTCTTCAGGACATTCCCTGAAATCGGAACTCGAGATTTTGTATATAAATAATATAAGAAAAATAAATCAGATTATTTATTTATTTATTTATGTATTTATTTATTTATGTATTTATTTATTTATGTATTTATTTATTTATGTATTTATTTATTTATTGTCAACTAAAGTCAGTCGACACCAAAAATACAACAATTAAAAATTTGAATTAAATTAAATTTAAAATAAAATTAAAATTTTAAATAAATTAAAAAATACTAAAACACTTATACGATTTTTAAGATTTCTAAGATTTTTATTATTTTTAATTTTATTAATTTTATTATTCTTATAGCGATTGGTTTTACTTAGCTAAGCTTAGACATGTGCAACAGATTTGCGCAATTTATATTCACAATTATTCCAAATAAATAGTTAACTATAGTAACTATATCCCAGACCAACTGACATCTACTTATTCCAGGGTATTCCAGTTTCGTCAAGTTCGCTGTTGAGTTTGTTGCATACAGCGAGTTTTTCATGTCCTTGATATTGATATTGAAATCGATATAAAATTGCGTTCGTATATTATTATTGAGGCGCCCCAGTTTGAGTGGCACGCCCAATTACATTGTTATTGCTTTTTTTCTATCTATCTCTTTCTGTTTCTGTTTCTGTTTCGCTTTCACTTACTATGATTTTACGTAATTTCATTGACAGGTGTGCGCCATTCAACACGTCGACGTCTGCATGTTCAACAATGGCAAGTTCAAGAACGTAGTTGCCGATTCGGACAATGTGTTGCCGCCGGTTGATCGGACCGTGCCACCTGGCGGTCAACTCAATACGACTGTGGCGCTGCGTCCGCAGCGTGGACCTACCAAGAACTGGATAGCTCTGGAGGATACACTGCAGCGCAGCACCGAGCCGGATGAGATAACTGGCGTCATCGCCGCATCGGCAATACGTTCACCGAACTTTGTAATGCAGGCAGCCCAATTGCTGACGGGACAACCGCTGCCCAGCCCGGCCATACCCAGTGGCATGCCACAGCCGCAAAACAATGCCACTGGCAATGTCACTGGTGGACCCGGCTTTGGTGAGGATCGCAATGTGTTCGCCATTTATGTGTCGTACTACGTGAAGGTGAAGCTAACTCTAAGCGGCATGGGCGGCGAACTGTCGCTCAAGCTGCCCTTTGTCCTCGTCCACATCGATGAGTCCATGCGTCCGTTGGCCGCAATTGCAGACTTGCGCCTCGAGAAGCTGGCGCTGCACGATGTGCCCGCTGGCCGCAAGCAAGTTGGCAAGAGGGACAGACTAAACACCACCACCACATCATCATCCTCGTCACGTCCATCGGAGACATTGGACGATGGGCCGTCGACAAGTGCGGCTGCTGCGGCAGCATCAGTGGCTACGTCTACAGGTGGCAGGGACATGAGTCATCTGGACTGCATCGAGATGGCGGACGATGAGTTCCAAATACATGTGCCGGTGCCAACAAATGTCCCGTCCCGCTATGGCACAGGCAGCTCCAATAAGCGCCGTCTGCAGCGTAGCGAGACATTGGCTGGCGACATGGAGGTGGAGGAGGAGGAGCACATTGAGCAGCATCTGGTACAGGTGCATCTGGAGCGACAGCCCGAGGGGCAGGAGGCAGACAGTCAGCGACAGGTTGCACCCGAAACGGGTGCGTTGCCAAAATCAACGGATGTTTGATTCCGATTGTGGTCCCAGATGTTTGCCAAACGCAAGAAGCCGTAAAAACCAAATATATATTTATATATATATTATATAATATATATATATATATATATATATATATGTATATGTTTATATGGCTAAAAATGGTGAAGGAAGTTGGGCTGAAGGTAGGTAGACGAAAAGCAAATAAAATTACAGAGAACAAATGATGACGATAAAGTGCAAGTATTAACTAAATGTTAGCAAATGTTTTAGCAAAAACAATTATTATTAATTTATTTGTAGCAAAACGATAGCGATTCAGTTTCGGTTTCAAAATGGGATACCCAGAGTACCCAGAGTGGGATGAAAGAATGGGGGGTTCCGTTATTTACAGGAGCATTTAATATGGCTTGTGTTGGTAATTGGATTTTTGGATTAGCAGCTGTGCTTCGCAGTAAGAGAGTTGGGACTTCGATGAGTCCCACTTGGATTTGGATTGGAGGCATTTTGGATAGGCATTTGTGGGAATGTGGTATTTATAGAATTTAGTCAATATTTAAGAGTTAATTGAGTGTCTAAGCGATTTAATATTGACTCCATTTGAATGGTAAGCGTTAAGCTTAAATATGAAATTGACATTTTAATTGACATTAAAAATGAAAATTTAACTAAACTTGAATACAATTCAATTAAGTGAATATGCGTTGATATTCAAGCTACAAAATCAAACTACTCACTCGCTCCTTACTAGAAGGACACATATTAATATTGATATTGAGAAACAAATTGTGTGTGGCAAATATTGAAAGTTTATTAAAGGCAAAACAGTGTAAAGATGAAATAAGTATAAACAATTCCAAAAAAAAAAAAAAATAAAATAAAAGAAGGAAAATCCATATATTTGACTACCAAATGAATGTGTACTACTCAGTTATCATCGTTCAATAAAATTGATATGCAAATTAAGTATTTAACCAATATATGTCTACACACATATGTATGTTGTAATTGAAATTGAATAGTAGAAATATACAAAACAGTCTAAATGGATATATTGAAAGCAAAACAGAGAAACATTTCTACAGTTAATTACCATAAACAAAAAATACACTCACAGCAAAAATAACCAATTTAATAAAATGCAGAGAAAACAAAATGTGGCGTTTTCACCTGAAATGTGCTTAAATACATATATGCAGCTAATGGATACATATCTGAAAGATTTACTGTCCTACATACGATACATATGCTACCTATTACTAAACATATATGTATGTATTGATATATATATTTTAATTTTTTGTGGCTTTTGTATTGCTTTCCGCATTGGATTAATACAAAACACAAATCATATATTAATCAACTTGCAACTAAAACATAAATATTTCAAAAGCAGTCGAGCAAAAAAAAAGGAATTAAAACTTTTGCACCCTTGAAATTCAAATATTCCACAGTTTTGAATAATAAAATGCTAAAAACGAATGCAGAGCCACAAAATGCAGTTAAGGAATTCAGACTCGTGCTGAATCTGTGTTGCTACCCACAATCAAGTTAATTATAAATGCAATGGGGAATACCCACAGTATTACCCCAAAAACTTTAAACATAATGATCCGATCAGATGTGAGCGTGGGCGTGCTTGGAATGCAAAACAATTATTAAGAGTAATTACTCAAAAATATACTATATATAACTAAATACATATGTGTGTGAATATCAAACCAATAAGGTCAATCATTGCTCCGCCCGATACACCATATACATACATAAATATATATATATGTATATAGATATATATTTACATAAATATATGGTATGTGTCAACGAATACCTACCTACCAAGTGTGCATATTTTAGATACAGCATTGGTATACTTGTTCTTAAATGTACTATTTGTCAAATGTTGACTACTTAACTGGTGAAATTAACAATGAATATACATATTTTGGAAATAGGGTGAATGGCAGACAATTAGTCTCACTCACAAATATAGAAAATATTTACAAAACTGGCCGTGCAAAAATAAGAGCTACAATTCATAAAAACCACTCGCTTTGAATTTCAAATAAACACACACACACACACAGAAATACATACATACACAAATACATACATACATACATACATATATACATAGATACACGCGATTTTAAATGTTAGAGCTGTAAGCGTATTTGCATATGAATATATAAATGTGTATATGTCTAGTGTTAAATCATGAATTTATGGTCATAAAGACAATTAGCCAAGTAAAAATAAAAGTAAAAGTAAAAGTAAAAGAAAAGTAACAAATGCATAAATATTCCATTCAATGTTGCATACGTCTTAAAAATACACTCAACAAAAATATGCCTGTGTTTGGGTGCACGTAAATGTTGTGCACACATATTTGACATTTTATGTATGTATGTGTGATCAACAGTTATGAACATACCTAAAAACTGACACTAAAACGAAGAAACCCAAAAAGTATTTCGAGCATGCTAAAAAGAATTTCAATTCAAATGTGATGCTTTTTTAGGAGTACACAAAAAACAAAGCGTAAAACTATAAACGGTAGCTTAAACTATAACTGTATTTATGTAAGACAAACTTATCGACCGACATACACTCTGTAAATTCAATTAAGGACACATCCTTTTTGCTCCGAATGAGATTTTTGGAACTTTTTAGAAACATTTTCAACCAAATTTCCTGTCGATTGGGTTGCTACGCAAGAGAATGCTCCCAAAACCCTACCTGCTGGGGTCCAAAAGTTGGATGACTCAACATTAAATCGAACTTTAAGGAAAACACTAAAGCTGGAATCTTAAGAAGCCGAGTCGTTTGTTGTGTTCCTCTTAAGAGCAACAGTTTTTAAATTATTCGAATTAAAAAACAAAAGTAACTCTTTCTGTATTCAACGGGTAATTAATGTGTTGAGCAAAAAATGGAACAATTCTATTTTCGATTTTAATTGGAAAAAAGGATGTGCCTTTCATTGAATTCCGCAGATTCACAAGCATACAACACAAATATGTCGTTGACAGCTCCTCGAAAGCTATCTATATACTTATAGATGTGTATTGATGATTTAATGTTTGTTGTTTAAGATTCCTATGAACATCATTGTCGCATATTTTAGGGAGCTGGACTCTGAGCAAACGCAATGGCAGTGAATTGTTTTTAATTTTGTATTATTTTAGGGAGTTTTATTTTGTTTGGATACGGGGTGACATGATTAATGAATGAATGAGCTCATTGTTCAGGCTGTCCATCATCAAAACCATCCGAAAAAAATATGAAATAAATGTTAAACATAAAAAAAAAAACACTACCACTTGTTTTTAAATTAACAAAAATGTCAGGCATTTAGCTTAAAGGACATCAAAAGCACAGCAGGGACTCCCCAAATATTCTACCAACCAACCAACCAACCTATTGGGGGTCCTTGGGGAACTTTGGGGTCTTACCTAACAGTGCGCAGTGCTGCTAAACAACAGGATGCAGACATAAAAGCTTTGACTCCGAAAAGCAATCGGAGTCCACGCAGCTTGCAAGCTCGCAAAGCTTTAAAAGCTTTCATCCACACTCTGCGACGGTTGCCAATTTTGGGGGGCTTTAAGTCATAAAAACGTAAGCTTTTTTAGCAATTGCATAATGCATCTGAATTGTTGTTGTTTTTTTCAGCTTAAACTTTCCTGGTAAGGCATAAAGGCAATGATTGCCTTGCATAAGTTAAGGACCACAAGCTCTTAGATTAAGCGTCTTCTGTTTTACGAAGCAGTTAACAAAGGCAATTTCGAGCTGTGTTTGGCTGAAAGAGATTCTGAAGGCATTTTGTATCTATCTTAAATTAACAAGGAAAACACATTGCAATTTCGTTTACATACATTTTTAATAATTTTTATTTGATTTTTAATAATAAATATATTGATTTATTTATCGTTTTCTTTTCTTTTTTTTTGTTTTGTTTGTTTTTTTTTTGTTTTTTTATTCTTCATTTGTATTGGATGCATTTATGGTGCGTTTTTCAACCACAGTAGTTTTCTTCCTTTTTATTTTTATTCGTATCTCTTTATGTGAGAGTGCTGTGTGTGTGTGTGTGTGTGTGTATGTGTGGAGGTGTATTTGTTGCTCACAAGCACACACACACACACACATACACATTAGAAGATCAGTTTTAAAATCATTTTTTTGTAGGTCATTTAGCTACAAATATTGTTAACCAATTAGAAAATGTTTTAACAAATTAATGTAGTGAGTAAAAAGCGTTAATAAACCAATTCGCGAGTTGCATGTTGCACGTGGCAAGTTGAAACGATGCATATTATTGCAATTAATTGACTTGTATGCCATATCATGCAGGCCTCATCAAGCTGCATGACATGCAAGTTGCTGCTAGCTGCGGATGATAACACTTTTCCCCCATCAGTTTACTATATTTATATATGTATGTATATATTTTATATATATATATATATGCATATACATGTATATTATATTATGCATTTCTGTATATATATAAACTTTAAAGTTTTTTATTTTATTTTTTTATTTTCATGATTTGTTTCGTTTTGTTTTGAGAGGCAAAAAAGGCACTACAATCTAATAAGTTACGACGACGAAAAAATAATTAGTTAGCTTTTGCTATATAATAAGTATATATGAAATATATATATATATATGTATATATATTTACATATTTTTATATATGTATATATGTACTAATTTTGAATTTAAAATAATAATATTACAAAAAAAGGACATACACAAATATTGGTGTTTCAAGTACTCGAAGTAATGTGTAAAAATTCGTATCTTATGATTAGCCACTTAATTTTCGAGTAAGACAAGTTAAAATGTTAGCCATGATTGATGATAAATATATATTTTCAATTACATATTCTTTGCATTATTATTAACAGAAAATAAATCTCGGTAAATGCACAGACCAAAGCGACCATTCACCTACTCAATATCAATTTTAAATTGTATTTGTATTTCGATTTATTTAATATGTTTGTTTTTTGTTTTAAGTTAACATTTGTTTTAATCCTATTTTTAGTATATATCTTTATGTATTAATTTATAACTTTTCACTTGCTAAAAAAAAAATTATTTACTCTTGTTTTCTCGTTCATATATTACTTTTAGTTTTTAAATACAATCAAAAATTACAATAAATTAGTTAAACAAACGAAAGTATTAAATAAAATACATTTTTAAGCAGGTAAATAATAATAAATAAACAAATACATAGTTTAACTGCCTTACGCTTAAATCATACAATTTTCATAGTTTTATTATTGTTTTTACCTTCTTTACTTGTTAGACAAATTGTGGTGCGCACTTTGTTTATAAACAATTTTAGCATTTTTGACGGCGCACATTAATTGAAAAATTATATATATTAAAACTACATTAATTTGCTGCTCTATTCGTTTTTCTTTTTTTTTTTTGTTTTTTTTTATGGGTTTTTTTCTTTAATGTTGTTTGCTGGAAAAACTGCACTTTGTGGCCTAGTTATAGATTTGCGTTGTTTTGCATGTATTTTGGGTTGTCGTAGTACATATAAGTAGATATCGTATATAGTTTACACTAATATGCCTATATAAATTCATTGCTTAAATCGCTGCACTCTTTTTTTTTTTTGTTTTTCGCGTGTTCAATTTTTAATAGGGTATATGTAGGTATATGGGATAGGAATTTGGGGTACGGGGGGAACGGGAGTTCCTTGCGTCTTATAAAAGGAAACAAATTTAGCAGAACGATTTGTCTTTCCAATTACATTTAAAATTGAGGACAAGTCCTTTTATAAAGAAATGCAAGAACTTACTGTGAATGTGTTGTTGTTTTTGTTGTTTTTGTTGTTGTTGTTGTTGTTGTTGTTATTATTGTTTAGTTTAGTTGGTGTAGTGTAGTGTATTCAATATGCATATAGCAACATGTATGTACATGTAGAGTAAATAAATAATATAGAAATTGTATACAATTAATGATAACATGTGTTACATACATATACAATATATTCATAATATATATGAATCAGTTTTTATATATATATGTATGTATATATTTATATATATATATAAATTACACGTTTTAGCCGACTTTGGCGAACGGTGATTCTTTTCTGATTTTCTGATTTTCTTGTTTTTGTTTTTTTTTTTTTTTTTTGGTTTTTTGTTTTTTCAATTTGCATTTGATTTTTGTTGTTTTTGCGGTTTTAACTAGTTATTTACTTGCACACGATATTTGTCGACATATTTATGTACGTAATGTATATATATGAAAGTTATTAATTTGTTTTTCTCTTGTTGTTTGTTGTTGCTTTTGTTTGTTGAGGTTAAACCTTTTAAGGAAATGGAAGCGGATGGATATATTATTTCTTCTTATTGGTCGCCAACATTGGGGCGCTGCGCTGCGGTGTTGTGGGTCGCGATGAGTTCATGCCACTATACAAATACTTGGCCTTCTTCTCCGATGGCTTCAATATCTGCGAATAGAGAGCGAGCCCCAAGCATACAACATTAAGAGGCCGACCGAATCGATGCATGTATTGTTGTGCAACATACCTGGAATGAGCACATGAGCGTATCGTCCACAGTCATCATGCCGCCAGCGTTGTCGAATTCACCGCAATAGTTGGGCGCCGAAAAGAGTGTGACGAGCTGTCGGCGCGCAAAGAACTCGTAGCCATCCTCAACAACCTGTCAATTGTTATTCAGTCAGTTATTGATTGTTGGTTGTTGCCTTTTGGCCATTTGCCACATTTGGCACAATTATAACTTGCCTGATGCGCACGACAAATCAAGTCCAGCTCGTGTCGATTCAAGAATTTGGAGACGACATCAACGCCAAAGGTGAAACTGACACCGCGATCGTTCTCGCCCCAGCCTTGCACATCCTTGTCAGGATCACTCCAGAGCAGATCGCAGAGCAGGCCAGTGTCTGGCACATCTGTGGGACGCATTAGGCGACGTATCTGCTCCATGCCCTGCAAATCGGGACTGAGGCCGCCATGGCAGCAGAAGATCTTCTCGTCAATGATCGCGGCCACCGGCAGACAGTTGAAACAGTCTGTGAAGGTCTTCCATAGTTTGACATTATAGCGACGCTTGCATTCGTCGTAGAAGCCTGTGCAATAATTATAAATAATTAATAACTAATCAGTTTTTTTTTTTAATCTAGGTAATCATGCTTACCATAAATTCTATTAATACTGGCACACTCATGATTGCCGCGCAACAAAAAGAAATTCTCCGGATATTTGATCTTGTAGGCCAGCAGCAAACAGATCGTTTCTAGAGATTGCTTGCCCCGATCCACGTAATCGCCAAGAAATAGATAATTGGCAGCCGGTGGAAATCCGCCATATTCGAAGAGCCGCAAGAGATCTGTGTACTGTCCGTGTATGTCGCCACATATGATCAGCGGTGCCTCCAATTCCAGCAATATCGGCTGTTGCAAGAATATCTCCCGCGACTTCAAACACAAGCCCCGCACCTCCGCCTCCGTCATCTGCACCTGTTTTCCGGTGCGGCAGCTGCGCACTGAAAAATCCAATTGATTCCATCGTTAGTTTGTCAATTAATTATTTTTATCAACTGTAGCAAAACTTTAGCATAATTCTAGTTGGGAGCGTCATTATTGCAACAATTGCAAAGAACAGGGGGCAAGTACAAAACTAATTTATCGACACGCACAGCACTTCTGCGGTGGGGGTTGGGTGCGGGAAATTCTGCAAACTTTTGCTGCTGTTGCAATGTTTGTTGTTGTTTTGTTTTTTTTTTTTTGGTTTGATTATGGTTTGGTTGCCAAGCACACAAAAATGGGGTGGGAAAAAAAATGCTGCACACTTTGTGGCGCAAGAGGCGAAAAGCGTGCGGATTATTATGCATGTACTATAAATGTGGCAGGGATAGGTGGCACAACAACAACAAAAAACGACGACCTTCAAATATGCAACACAAAAGCGCAATGTGAGCTTAGCCATGTGTGTGTGTGTGTGTGTGTTGTGTGTGTGCCTCAGCCTCATATATATTTTGTGGCGTTCACATGTCAACGCTTCAGGATTATTTCAAGCGTAAGCAAAAAAAAAAAACGGAACTCAACGCCTTAAGCAGTACCAGTGAAGCCCAACAAGTGGGCGTGTCAACGCCTACCACACACACACACACACACACACATTTATTATGTGTCAGTGCTACTAATTATCGATTGTGAAAAATAAAACAGGATAAAAAGGCCAACAACTTTTGAGGCAACGAAACAAACCTAAAGCTTATAAAATAAATATTTATCTAAAATTAAATTGAAATGTGTAAAATGTTATTATTTCAATAACGGAATCAGCTCTTTTAAATACACGTATGCAAATGAACTGATGGGTGGATGCAAGCAATAATTAAATAAGCAACACATCAAATGGGGAATATTACTTAACAAATACCTATTTAGCTATGCTAACTTTTGGGGCTTCAGAAAAAAGGCCAAAATGTCAGCACTGTCTGTCGGTCTGTCTGCAATTTGGTTGTCAGTTGCTTGTAAATTAATATTGGGGCAGCCAAGGGAAATGGGAATGGGTCCCGTTTGCTGCCACTGCAAGTAGGTCATGTGTGTGTGTGTGTGTGCAAAAAGTAACAACAGAAAACAAAACAAAAAAAAAATTAATTAAATTTGCATACACAAAACAGAAAGAACAAAAATGTGTGAGTGAAAAGAGTAAAATGCCGCGCCAGCGTTTGGTCCGAAGCGCAGAAGCTGCCCGAACTTGGCCACAATTCAACTGCAGCGACTGCTGCCCCACGCCCAACGCCCCACGCCCACCACCAGGAGGTGTGGGAGGCGAATGGATTAAGCCACCCAATGGTCAACCAGGGAGCAGCAGCAGCAGCAGCAGCAGAAGCAGCAGCAGCTTTGGCAGCCAGGATTTTTGCATATAAATTCGTATCTCTAAATAGTTGGCAGCTGTTGTCAAGTGCCACAAAGTGTTGCAATTCCAATTGCACCAGCTGCGATTTCATAATTAATCATTTTGGGTGTGTGTGAAAAAATGCACAGCGAGAGAGGGAGAGAGAATGATAGAGAGAGAGAGAGAGAGACAGCCACTGGCATTCAAGTGCTTCGCTTTATTTTGTTTTTCGGTAACCGGATTTACTCACGGATGGATGGTTTTGCTCCTGCAACGGTTTAACTTTGAATTTACCGTTGCGAAACTTTTCTGGCTCTTAACTTTTTGTCCAACTTGCTAGTTAATTGGATTTCTAGAATTTAAATCGCTATTTTGAATGTTACTCACTTATCTTCTCAACGTTTCTGAGAAATTCAAAAAAAAAAAACTTACGGAACACTTTATTTATTTTATATATATAAATGTTGAATTCGCAAAAAAAGATTTGAAAAATATAAAAAAACAACAATATAGCAATATCAACAAGAGATTGCTGAAATTTCATTACACCTCAGTCCCGATAAGGAAGGCATATGTAGAAGTAGAAGAGACCCCAGAACCCCAGACCCCTTCCGCTCCTCTAAGAGATTAGACACCCTTGGAAATCCCATATCTCATTTAGCAAAACTAGGACCAACCAAAATAGTGATATTTGTTAGGGCATCCTTCTGATCTGGTAGTGGCCAACAAGTAGCTAATTTAATCGAACCGAAACTCTTATTTTAAAACTATATATTTTACACTGATGATATTTAGGAAATTTTAGAAAATCCTATAATAAAAATTCATCAACTAAAAATTGTAGATGTCATTTCTCAGCATTCAGCAAAATTCATGTTTTTCGGCATTTATAGTCGTATAGCTAGTCGTATATAAGTAACGGTAATTGCCAGATCTGTGACTAAAGTATAAAGTCACTGTATGGTTTATGTGTGGACAGATCTGGCTGTTATCGTTACTTATTCGAATTACGCATTCGCAATGCGAATTATTTCAAATTTATTAAGATTTTTATTTGACTGCTAGACGCTCCAAAGTGACGCAAGTCTGAAGCATTTCCGGGTGTCTGCTCCTAGCCAGGAGCACTCTTTAAATCTGGTAGCAGATGTTTCCGGTTGTTGTTGTTGCAACAAACACATTTAGAGTCAAGATAAACACTAAATTATGCGAAGCTAAGGTTTCACTTCAGCAACATATGAGATTCGCTTAGTTATGCGGCTCAGAACAAACATGAATCTTGTCTGTCAGCCTCTCTGTCTGTCTATCTGGCAGTCTGTCTGTCTGGCAGTCTGTCTGTCAGCCTGCCTGACAGAGCAATAATAGCAGTAGCACAATCAGCAGGCAACTGCTGTGGCTGCTCCTGCTGCTGTTTCTTCTTCTGCCACTCTTGCTCCTGCTGCTACTCCTACTCCTACTCCTACTCCTGCTCCTACTCCTGCTCCTGCTGCTTCTGCTGCAGCATGCTATCGTGTGCTGCATGATGCGGTGCCAAATCTTAGAGCCCCCAGTTGGGGGTCCCTCGAATAAACTCCCGAATGCTGCCGTTTCACGTATAAATTATGCAACAGCTGCTCCACTTTGTCTCCGCTTTGTGTGTGTGTGTGCGAGTGTGTGTGTGTGTGTGTGTGCGAGTGTGTGTGTGTGTGTGTGTGCGAGTGTGTGTGTGTGTGTGTGTAGGTTATTTGCATAAAGTCACCAGATTCTTGATGGGTGAATGAAATATGGATGGAAAATATTAACATGTTTTCTTATTTCTCAGCAATACGATATATAAAATTTGTACCCATTTCTAACGATTCAGTTTCTTCAGTTCAAAGCGAACAGATCTTAGCAAATTCTAAATATTTCCATTTATTTATGCAAATTTATATTCGGTTTTTAAATTATTATTATATTTTCTGTGAACGTTTAAAATACGTCTTTCTGGGGAATTTACAATCTAAATTTTCATATGTAACAAATATGAAGAAGAAAAAAATGCGTTTTATACAAATACTTTTCAAATATAAAATATATATACGAAATATAAAAATTGTACAAATATATAATAATAATTAAATTTTATAAAAAATAATAATAAATATTACATTTTATTATATTACGAATTTGTATCATAATAACTTTTAAACTGAGCAAGTTCAGCACAAAAACCACATTAAAAAAGTAGAACAGATGGTTTCGAGTGATGCAGATCACAAATATATATATATATATATTGGTGGTACATCCGGAGACGTCTCCAACAATGCTGTATACCCTCTTGAAGGGTATAAACAATACTCAATTGTTGTGCTGTCTGAACTATTTGACGAACTACTCTGCATGGGTTTCTAATCATTTTCAAACTGGATTCAGACCAGCAACTTGTGCATTCTTTATTCCCATATTGTGTCCCGATTTCTAGTCTGTGCTGAGATCTGTGCATAGTTCAGTTGCCATTGTTGCTATAGCAAATGTCCGACTTGCAGGCACAACACTTTAACACACATGCAACACAGACAAGGCACGCAGCGAGATATGAGTGAAAGAGACAGACAGATAGAGGGGATGGGGTTGGGGATGGGGATGGGGATGGGGTTGGGCTAGCTTGGCAGCTCAACACAAAAGCGAACATTTCTTGCTACGTATCTCAATGCAAATATCCGGGGCTACTCACCCGCCGGCACCGGCGGCACCAGCCCCAGAAAGCAGAACACACATTTGTCAGCGCACAACACACAAAAAAAAAAGAAGAGGAAAAAGGACGCAAATGGACGAGGAGTTTGCTGGTTGCGGATGGCGTTGGACTGGTTTGGGTAGTTCATCAAAATAAAAATAATAAGCAAAAGAGCGAAAAGAAGACAACTTTTATGCGTAAACGCAATGAAACAAAAAAACAAAAAAAAAATAAAATAAGGAAAATGAAATGAAAAAAAGACACGCGTGTTTGCTTTTCATGCATTTTACATGAGGGACGCGGCGCAAAGCACGTGCCACCCACATGCGCTCACATAGACACATGTACGTGTGTGTGTGTGTGTGTGTGTGTGTGAAAGTGTGTGCGAATGTGTGTGTGTGTGCGAATGTGTGTAAGCAGCCAGTCAGTCAGTCATTGGACGCGTCTATTCCTTTCTGTCTGTGTGTCTATCTAACTGGTTCATCATGATTAACATTTTGCGCAACACGCCCCCCCGCCCCCCACCGCCTCCCCTCTTGTCCTGCACGACACAAATTAAAAATTTAAAAAGATATTACACGTGCCGTTGCCTGGGGGCCTGGGGAGTGGGTGGGGGCAGTGGCAACCGCTTCGCATTATGCAACGCGCAACGAGTTGCGTTGCAGCAACTGAATTGCGCCACACACTCGAGCACATTTTGCAACCTCAGCTCAGGAACAGTAAAATAAATGTGAAGGCGGCAATTAATTGATGGCAAAAAGGTTTCGTAATGAAAATCGGGCTACAAAAAAAAAACTGCAATCGATATATTATCGATATATTCGAATATAATCTCATCTATTTGACTGACCGGTCAAAATATTCAATTTTTCGTTAATCGTACTATTTTCCGATTGGACCTCTTTTTATTCTTTAAAATAAATATTTGCTATATTTAAGTTGAAATATTTTGTATATTTATTTTAATTTAAATTGAGTAATTGGATGTTTTGAAACTCTTTTTAAAGACAGGATTCGAAAGCCAGTTGATTCCAATTTAAATGAATAAATATGTTTAAAAAAACTGGAAATTAGTTCACACTTATTTTATTGAGTATTTTTTTAAAGTTATAATCTAAAATATTCCACTCAATGTTGTAAGAAACGATATTTTCTATCAGATTTTAGAATAAGAATAAAATAAAATAAAAAAACAAATTTGCTTCATTCATCATTCATTCAACGAGCCAAAATCTGGAATATATCCTTTTTATTTACTTTCAAAAATATGATTAGTCTGTCCTTTAAACTGTGTTTTAAATGTACATTGAGTAATTAATTATTTGATTGATTACTTAATGATTGAATCCATCCATTAAATAATAAACATCTGTTGCGATAACATCGTCTCCAACGTCACTTGCTTTTTTATGTCATTTCCTGCTAAATTAATTGGTTATTCAAATTTGCTAAAAATATAGATGTTGCAATTTTCTACACTCGTGTGTATGTGTGTGTGTGTGTGTGTGTGTGTGTGTGTGTGTGTGTGTGTGCGTGTGTGCTTGATGGGTTTTTGAGATGAAAGCCCTTCTGACAGGCTACTGTAAATAAGATGAAGACGCCTGGCACTTTTGTCTTAATGAAAAATGTGCCTGCAATTTCATGACCCGATTACTCGACAACTCTTCAAGCCAATGGCTAAGTCGCAAAAGGGCGGCTGGCGGCATGAGAAAGGGGCAGGTTTGCTAAACTGGGGCAGGCACTGGTAGAAGTTTAACACACACTAACACACACACACACACACACACACACCCACTGTCATAGTGCAATGCCGGTGCAAACTTTACTGGCAGCTTCCATGAGGCCAGTGTGGAAATGTTTAAGCCATTTAGAGGATGGCAAAACTGTAAAGCAAACGACAGAGGACAAAGTGCACAGTGTGTGTGTGTGGGTGGTGGATGGAGAAAGGGAGGAAGGAGGGGAAGTGGAAGTGGAAGTGGAATGGCTGCGAAAAGGATAATACAGGAAAAGCAAAAGCAAAAGCAAATTAAGTGAAAAGCCTTTCCAAATGAAGGCAATATAAAGATAAGGCAGGATGGCAGGATGGCAGGATGGCTGCTCTTTGTGTTTGTGTTTGTGTTTGTGTTGTGCGTCAGGTCGGTTAGTTAGGCAAAGAGCCAGCCAGGGAAAGATAAAAGTTTCAACTTTTGCATGTCCTGTTTGCATAAGTTGATGCAACGTTCCAATGGCGCTGACAATGCGCCTTTCAAAGAGCTTAAACGGTCGAGATACCAGCTCTTTGAAAAAACACTATCTTTAAAGAAAACGGTAAATATATATGCATATATATATACATATACATATATATGTGTATATAAATATATTTATATATCAGTTATTTCAAAAGTTCTATATCTTCCATATCTTTGACCAGTTTCTGCTGAAAACACAGAATAAATTATTATTTTACCACCAAGCTAAATGCCGCATATAATATGTATGCATTAAAGGAGTTGCCACAAGTATGTTGCAACCATGGTTTCACTGCTTTCATTTGCGTAATAAAAATCCTGTGCAACTCGCACAGCCAAAACAATTTCTTAAGCATTTGCGCATAATACAATAAGTAAGTGAATGCTTACACAAAATTAAGTAAATAAATAAATAAATAAATAAATTAAAATAGATTTAAATATATAGATTAAAAAATATAAATTTAAATATATAGATTTATACAGCAGAGTTTTACTTTGCTGACTTTCAGAAACTCTTTAATTATGGGATACCATTGAGAAGAAATAACTAAATTTACTTAAATTTTATATCAAGGCGGATAAAAAATATTTCAAAACTAAAATTACATTTTAAATGCACACAATTCACAAACAATTTTAACGCATTAATAAATAATGCACTTACATTTTTCGGATAAAATATCAAAAGAATTTTCTCATGTCACAAAAAAAAAAAAAAACAAAAATAGCCTTTAAACTCCCGCACATTAATTTTTTGCATTTCCCAATAAAATACACGTCAAAAGAATTTGAGATGTTTGCCAAAGTTTTAGTTGCCATGGCTTTAAGCATCTTTGGCCTTAATCTCACTTTTATTTAAACAGAATTGAGTTGATTTTCATGACTGATGCCTTGTTTGATCATCTTTCATTATGGATGGTTTTTGGCTTTCACTCATCAGGAGTTTTGTTTGCAAATATTTTCATTTTTTTGTACTTTTCATTTAAAGTGAACAATTCTTCTCCAATTGATGCACTTTTTACTTTTTACTAACATAATCATAACTGATTTTGGTTAAAACTCATCTTAGCATATTTTCTATTGATTGAGAAGCATTTGTTGCGGTTAATTGCGTTGATAGTAAACTGAATTTGTATTGTTAAGATTCAAGTGTATTGACCGACCCCAAAAGCCCTTAACAATACGCCAACAGTGACAAAATCAATCAGCTCTCAATTAACCAGAATTGCTCCCACAACCCCCCCTCAACCCAACAATCGCGCCCCATCGCTACACTTGCAATGGTTGGCTTAAAATTTAATTAACAGTTTGGTCAACATGTAAAACACAAACACACACATACATATATATATATATATATATATATATATATATATATATATATACAATGGCTTTAGCAATATATTGAAGTGCGTGAAGCGAACCACATACCACATTGACCCACATTCCCAACACTTTGATTCAATTAATGCCCCCCCCCCCCTCCCACACACACACACACAATACACCCCACACACATACACACAATACACCACACACACACACACACCATTCACCAAACACCCATTGATCGAGTCGGGTAGGGGCTTAAAAAGTCGAGAAAAAGTCAAGTTGACCTTCGTTGGGGTAATCGATAAAAACGCCGTTACTTTCCGTATAGTCTCACGAAATGTGTATCGTCCATTTTTCTTGTAATTTCAGGGTTTAATTTCGAAATGTTCTTCGCCTTCTTCTTCTTCTTCTTTAACTTCTTTGCTCCTGACTTTAGCTGATTGCGAAAACACAATTTGCATGGCTGGCATTGGTGTCATTAATAGCCAAGCCCTGCACACCATTACGATTACCATTCCCCTCACCTACACTCTCCACTTACCCCACCACTAGCACCACCCACGTACCACCAGCCTGGTCTGGTCTGGTCTGGTCTGGGAGGTCTGTGCCGGCGGCCTTTGCGTGCTCAAGTTGAAAATTTCAGCAAATGAAGCAAAGATAACAACGACATGACAATAAAAGCAACAACCACAACAACAACAACAACTAAAAGTGTAAGAATGTAAGAGTCGAGAGTGCTCAACTAGCAGATACCCTACAGTAGCAGTAATTTAATTATTTGTTACTAAAATATTATTTAATGGAATAGCATAAATATTTCAGTGATCTATAAGATATGAGATATACTTGCAGTTAAACATCGATATTTATCGATTTGCTTGAAACAAGCTAATTAATCGATTATATAGCATTAACATAATCTAGCCCTGTTTTTTTCGTATACTTTGTTTTAACTTAAAAGTTATTTGTTGCCAGTTGCAATGGGTATGTGGCAGCAACAGCAAACAGCAACAAGAATAAATGCCTTTGGGGCAGCGAATGTTGATTAAGGACAAGTATAAGAAATTTTCGTTTTAAATTGTTGTCGTTGTTGTTGCGGCTGTGGCGCCTCAAACTAGGCAATGCACACTACAAACACACATACTCGAAAATGATGCTTCCGTTTTGCATTGACCCACTTGGCAATGGGCTAACAAAATTGTAGAGTATGTGGCCAGAGAGCTTATTAAGTGGCAAGTG
The DNA here is from genome assembly GCA_037043585.1 of Drosophila mimica. NCBI lineage: Eukaryota > Metazoa > Arthropoda > Insecta > Diptera > Drosophilidae > Drosophila > Drosophila mimica. Next base: position 1,910,495 of record JBAMBE010000312.1, on the reverse strand, counting down.
GCATGTGGCATGTGGCAAGTGGCAAGTGGCACAGTGGCACAGTGGAAAGGGAAAGGCGTTTGGGGTGCAGTTAAAATAATAGCAGCCAGCAACTCTAGAAATGTTGAATTAAATCAATGAAATGGTCAGTCAGTTTGACCAACGAAATCAGTTAACTGGTTGCACACATTAATCGAGTTGACAAATAGGAAACGAAACCAAAATGGTTAACATAACTCGGCCATTAGTCGGCTGAAAGCAATATGCTTTGACAATAACAGGATAATAAACGTTTTCAAAAATCGATATGTTTGAAATATGTAATTATCCTTTCATTTCCAGAGTATGTTAAGAATTGACCAGATTCCACTAAGCCCAAAATTTTACACATTCACATTGTGAGTTGCCAAATTAGCATGTAGAATTTTTCAGTTAAGGTTCCCTTATGAAGGGAAATGTCCAGTCACCAAGTTTGCATTCTATAAACATTCGAGAATGTTAAGAACTGTAGATTGTGGCCAACATACTTCACATTCAACATTCTTAAGTTATATTTCCAATGCTAAAAACACAATTATAAATTTGAAAAATCTCATAGAAATATTACAGTTAAATGATGAGCCAAATTTAAAGGGAATATATAAAATGGTGGCCGTATTAGAGAGAAATATTAGAAATATACGCAATCTTGTTAAGGCCAACAGCAACAATTTAAATTGGCAGAAGATTTCCATTAAATTGAATAACTTAACGTGGAAGCACAAGGAGTGTCTTCAACGTTCTTAAACTATTTATTTTTATTAAATATACACACAATAAATAAAAGCAATCCATTTAAGAATGGTTATCTCAGACATGCCAAGGATTACACAAAAGATTAAGCACCTGACAATTTAATTTCAAAGCGGAGTTTAAATAAAATATTATCGGAAAGTGTCTACGGCTATCCGATATGGCGGGACGTGGAGTCTTACGAAGAAAAGCAAAAAGTCAGATATAAGATATATAATAAGTTTCAACAATAATGCTTTAAAATTAACGAATACAGCTTAATAAAAAAAAAATGGGTGTAACGAGTATATCGACTGCTGATCAAACTATATTAGCCATATGGGATCTGAGGCGTCTTCTCTTGTAAAAGATTTAAATAAACCAATCAGCATTTTTCATTTTAGTCAAGCGAAAGTAAATGTTAGAAATGTTGGGCATTGTAAAATCGGGCTAGTAAAAAAAAAAATATATATATATATTTAAATTCTAAAAACCAACATGGAATAAGCCCAACTAGTTTGCTTTTTAAATATAATACAAGTTTAATCAAACCGATGCCTTTATACAGTTGAGTACCTTTTGGGCGTTTGGTTAAACAGAGTCGGGCATAAAAAGCAAGTGTTAGCCAAATAAATCAGCATTCGCCGTTATTCGCCAGCCAGCCAGCCAGCTGTGCACACCCAATCGGAATTGGGGCATTTGGGATGCTAGCAGGGGCAACATTCATGCAAAAGTGAATCGAAACTGTTTGCATTATTGTTCGTTCCAGTTGCTGCATGCAAAGAATGTTTCAAAAAAAAAAAAAAAATTTAAAAAAAAAAACAAAAAAAAATTGATTGGTGCAATGCGAGGCACTAAGAAATTTGCCACGTAGACGAAACAAAATACGAAGCATATGCAGCATTTGTAAATGCTTCCGTCTCGCATTGACCCGGTTGATTGGAAGGTTGAGGCGAAGGCGTCGTCGCTGCAAACGCCAGCACTCGGTGGCAAATTTGCTTGAATGTTGCCACTTGGACACGTGATGGCCCCACCCGAGTGAGCCAAATAACCAACCCACCCACCCAACCACTCGCCTCACTCAACTCAATGGCTTGGCCCAGCCCTCATTTAAGCACATTAACGCTGATTATAACGGTGTTTACATGACACTGCCACAGGCAAAGACAGCGAGAGCGAGAGAGAGAGAGAGAGAGAGAGAGAGAGAGAGAGAGAGAGAGAGAGAGAGTAAGACAAAGAAAGAGCCGAGTGGTGCGGTGGGGCAGAAACGTTACACTGTGTGGCACACATTGGGCGTATGCGTAATGTCTTTTGTTTGCCAAGAGTGTGTTGCACGAGTGTGCGTGTGTGTGTGCGTGTGTGTGTATCTGAGTGTGTCTGCATTTCATTTGAAATGTTTAATAGAGTCGTAAAAGCAAAAAAAAAAAACCATTGTGCAATTAACATTGAGCAAAAGCCCAAAAGTGAAAATCTAAATTGAATTATAAACCAAATTGTCTATAAAATTTAAAGAAAATAATCAACAAAAAAAAAATGGAAATCTAAACAAACGCCAAGCAAATGTGTTTGGCAACCTAATTTTTCCAATACTCTTCCCAAATGGCGAGTATTTTGATTTGCTGATGAAAAATGTTCAACGCATTGTTGATTAGTTAAACAACTAATCACGGATCGATCGAGAATTATATGGTTCTTCTGGTTTATTTATTTATTGTCAACTAAAGTACAAAAATTAAAAATATGAATTAAATTAAATTTAAAATAAAATTAAAATTATAAATGAATTAAAAAATACTAAAATATTTATAAGGTAAACGATTTTTTTTTTTTTTTAGATATCTAAGATTTCTGGGGGTAGAAAACAAAATGGTTCAACATTTGTTGCATGGATTAGGGACAACCCAGAAAAACCCAATCAGACCGAAAATAATTACTTAGAAAATAATTAGTAAGAATTAGTTAAATTCCACCACATGTGGAAGAAATTAAGAATTGAGTTTTTAATGATAGAAATTGAGGACTCTGAAGTGATTACATGATATAGTTTATTATAATCATTACAGAGTGCTCGAAATGGTTCATGCATTAATTAAAGCTTGGAATAAAATATTGGAACAATCTCCGTTTTTGCTCTGTTTTTAGCTGTTATGGGAATCTCCAATTTCTAATAATTGGTGCATCGAGAAATTTGTACTGATAGCGCTTAGGTTTTTGTTATTTTTATTTATTTTTTCTTTTTTCATAATGTAATTATATATTTTTAAATTATGCGCTGAAATGAACTGTGAGAATTTCGTAATAAAGTGCCCCTCATGCCCCAAAATACAGAGAGTAAAACGAGCAGAGTTTCAATTGTTTGATTATGCAAAGAGTGCGGAACACTAAAAATGAAAATCATTGCATCTGCACCGATTGCGATTGCTTTGTAAACAGAAGCGAGTCAAGGCAGTTCCCGATTGAGAGGCAGCAACGACGAATATCTGAAAATCGAAAATTTGAAATGGTTTTCGACCCCCCTTTTTTTTGTGTTGCTGGCAGAAATCAAATCTTTGGCGGAGCTTTTTGCAGAAACGCCAACAGGCAGGCAGCAATGTAGCCATTGAAGCGATCTATTGTAGCTGTGCCGTGACACCAGCTGCTACCCAACTACCCGGTCTCCTCAAGGCACCCTCCCCCCCCGTTCCTACCAATTTGGCAAACACACACACACATATCGAAGAGGCAAACAGAGAGACAGCCAATGTGCTTTCTACTTCAGTGCGTGCCACGTTGCGTATGCGCGCTATTTATAAAAATCAATTTCTGCCTTGGCAAGCAACAGAGGCAACAACTACAACAACAACAACAAAAAGTAGAAGAGGCACGCAGCATAGCAGCTACAACGTCAAATGCAAACAAACAAATCAGAAACAAACGGCGACGCGAAATAAATAAATAATTTGTTATTGCTTCAAGCACCGGCAACAACAGCAGCAAACCGAAACCACAAACGAATTCTGTCTCATTCCAATATCGGTAGCTCTGTCTCTTTCACTCTTGCTTGCTTGCTTGCTGCTAATTAGCTCTTTAATTGGAACTAAACTTTGAACTTGTCAATTTGACAAAATTTGTGATAAAATAAACTTGTTACTCTGCGATCGCTAAAACGAAAAGCGAACCGAAAAGAATTTCTTAGGATATGTTTTACAAGATTTCAGAATCTATGCATTATAGATTATCGATTATTATCGATTATTAATTAATTTTTGCATGCATTGCGAGAAGTCAATTCAAGTTTGTTGGTAGAAGAAAATATCTGCCAATATATGTTTCTCATCTTTTGTAGACACCAAACCGATCAACGATGATTTTCCCTTGATTTTATTTGGCTTCCTCACTTCTTCTTCTTTTTCTTCTTCTTCTTCTTTTTCTTCTTCTTCTTTGCGTTTTCTTGCTTTCTTTTTGGCTCACTAATCTTGCTAAAGCGCTCCTTTCAACTCGATGCCAGCCATTCAGCCACGTGTTGTTGGTCGGTGATTCACAGTCACAAAAAGTTCAATTATCATAAGAACTCAATCTACTCATTATTCATTCTCGGTTCTGATGACTAACCGAATATAATTGATTGATTTCGTTTTTTACTTGCCTTCATCACTTACATCCAATCTGAGGAACTCATTGTCGAGGTCGAGTGCAGTTCTGCGTCTTCAATTACTCTCGCTTGCTGCATCTTCCACTCAAAGTCTCGCAAAGTCTTTCAACCCCTGTCTAATGCCCAACATTTGCCTACCATCCCCTCCACCCTTCTCGATTTATCTTCTTCTTCGCAGCTAGAAAACAATGACAATCTTGAAGGCAGCACAGCACAAAGCGCGTGCAACAACAACAACTACAACAACAACAACAAGAACAACAACAAAGTCAAATCTTATAAAATAAACATTTATTTTTAGCTCTGGTCGCTCTGTTGTTGCTTTCCGCTGCTGTTTTTCCTTACGTTTTCTTCTTAATTCTCAACTGGCAAACGCAACAAAAAAAAAACTCAAAGCTAAACGCAAAAGGGAGACAATAAACAAGAATAAAAAAACAACCAAAAAAAAAATATATATATATATATATATAAAAACTAGTGTAGCAGGCGCCACAAGCAGAGCAACTACAACTATATATATATAAATAAGAATAGTCTAGTCACAAGAGAGAGGAGCTCGACTAGCAAAACTTTCCCAATCAGAAGTTTTAGATACTGAAACCGACAAACTTATTGTGTTTTTGTGGGTGAAAATGCTGTAATTTGTTAAATATGAATAATCGTGTTTGGAGTCGTAATCTTTACAAATCAAATCGATGACAAAGCTATGTCGATGTTTATCGATATCTCAAAAATTTCGATGAAGTCCAATTAACTTTTTTCCAAATTTGAGCTCCAGTTTATGTTATAGATTGTAATTCACTGTTATTTGATTAATGTTCAAATGTAAAAATAAAATAATAAATCAAAAAGTTGATGCGGCTCAGAAATATCTACATACATTATGGGGTTCGCAGATACTTTCCTCCGTCCGTCACATACTTATGCAGAACTGCATTAAACGTTTTTTACACATTTGCAAAAAACCTAAAAAAAATATATTAAAAATGCAGCACCCATTTTTCTCCGGCGGCCGTTGCAAGTCCCGCCAGCGATCGATTTTGACACTGGTCTCAGACGGCTTCTCTTTCTGTGGCACTCTTCCTCTAGCTATCTCCCTCTTGGCTGCATAATCATATGTTTTGCTATAGTTGTTGCATCTATCTCGCTCTCCGAGTGCAAAATACATTTTATTTACTTGGGGTCTTTGCTTAATTAGCGATTCGCGGCAATTGTTGTTGTTGTTGTTGCTGCAGTTGCTGCTGTTGTTTTGGAGGCGACGCGGAAGCTTTTTGTCGAACTGTTCACCCACAAGGCAGCAAATTGGCAGCCAGCGAAAGTCTTGGCCAAACAAACCCCGCCCCTCCGCCCACACACACACACACACACACACAACCCACGGCTAGACCCCACTTCCTTGGCCCACTCGATATGGCTAGCACCTCTTTGGATCGACGCCAGCTTCGAGGAGGCACTCATTTTGTTTTTGTTTTTTTTTTCTTTTTTTTTTTTTTTTTGGGGTATTCATTAAACATTTTTTGTTCTCTTTGTTCTGCCCCAAAGCAGTAGTTGCCGCCGAGTATTTCACTTATCTTATCGGTAATAATTGAAAGGCCTTAAATAAATACAAAAACAAAATGACAATAAGCATATTTTCCATTTCAATGTTTACGAGGCCAACACATACATATATTTTGAGTTCTACTTTTTTTGGGATTCCCTTGAGATCCATCTGTCAACTGTGGACATGCTTTTACTATAGCTTACCTGTATATATACTATATACTATATCTTTAGCAGAATTCATGGAATGCGTAAGAGCATTATAAATTATTTAGTGAATCACTCTAGCTGAATAATCCAGAGTACACTTACTCGCTCTGTCACGCATTCATTACGCACTCATTGATTCACTTCTTCATGAATATTATATAAATGAATGTGGCTTTCAAATGTTTGCAACCTTTTTCCCAATGCAACTCTTTGTTTATATATGTTGCATAAGTGATCATCAAGTTGATCAAACAACAATAAAAAAAAACCTATATCAGCTATTATTTTAGTCAATTTCTTTGCGGATACCACATCAGGTGGCGCCGCACTTGTTTAAATATTTGCATGGCCTATTTGTTAATTAATAATAAAGCCCGAGGCCTTGTCCCAATTCCCGCTGGCCTTTCTACACCCATCCCCCATCCGCACCTCCCACCTACACCAATTTCCACCGCGTGCCTCGCCCAGTGGCAGCAATGCCCTCGCTCTGCTTGTTGCCACTTCCGACTTGGATGTCCCATTGCGTTCGTCCATGCAACGCCTAGTCTAGTTTTCTATTCCGACGTGCCACTGTCCATTGACGTAATTTTCGATTTCATTTATTTGCATCTTACCTTGAATGTTGTTGTTGTTGTTGTTGCTGTTTTGTGTTTTATGGTTGCACGTTGGATTGCATTAACCCCAAACACTGTGTGTCACTTGAATTAGAGGCGACTCGCAGCAAACTTCATTTTGACCTCAACAACCAAACAACACCTGCGTCCTACGGATTCAAATCCGTGTCATGAACAAAAAAATAGCAGGCAAAGTTGCAACCAACAACTTTGTCAGGTCGCAACAATAACAATAACAAATCGGAAAGGCAAACACGGATTTTTCAAATAAAGAAAAGAAAACTGAGACATCTGCAAATAACATTTGCCTCCTGAGAATTATTAGTGCAAAAACTCTTCGAATTGATTTCAGAAAAATTGAATCTTTTTCAAATTGCACAAGAGAAATGATTTTTTTTTTTAACTCACATTTTTTGTTGTCGAGCTTCCATTTATTTAATTTATTTTTGTTGCACATTGTGTGGCGCACACTGTACTTTCAGAATTGCGATGACGTCGACATTAACTGCTTACATTGCTGGGGTTCTATTGTATTTTTGCTTTATTTTGTTCGTCGTTGCTGTGGCTGTTGCATTGTTTTTGGATGGGTCAGGAGGTGTTGCACAAGTTTCAATTGCGAGCGGCTTTAAATAACCTGCCACCCTTTTTTGCTTGCCTTTGGTGGCTGGGGGGTAGCCACAGCACAGGAAACGATTACGTTGCTTGGAGGTGTACAGCCAACAGCTGGCCACGCCCACTGGCTGCCAAAGGTCAAGGTGTTGTTACCTGAATGCTTTTGCTTTTTTGCCATAGAACTTGTTGTTGTACTTTTCTTTTTGTTTTTTATTATTGCATTCCTTACATTCAGCTGGCGTCTGTTTGCCACAAACTTGTTTTTTAAAATATGCCCAAAAATGCCTCAAATATGGCCTAAAGCCATTTGGGCCACGTGCGCTAGTCGGCCGGCAGCAGGGGTTGGTTGTTGGCCAACTCAAACGGCCAAACTGAGTTGGTCAGTTGTTTGAAATTGCGTCCATATAAAATGTTTGGGGCAAGGTCACCTTTTTGTTTCTGTTTGGTTTGCGGCCGATTGATCAAAAAGTGATTTGCGATTGATAAACACAACTTGTCTATCCCTCGGTTTAGGCCAAGTTACTATTGTACACTAAAGAAACCGGTAGCACTAGAATAACTCTGTTCTTAAAAATTACGAGCCTAGAAAACACTTTAGACACGTTCTTAACTGGATCTATCAATTGTGAAGCATTCGAGCTGTAAACGCCAGCATTAAACTTCAATTTGCATCAAAGACGTGCTCCTTGGGGATCAAGGATCCCCTCTCCTTTCTTATCGCAAGCATACAATCTTCCCCACACTCAACACTGCTGCTTGTTCCAACTTTTCCCCGGGGTACCGAGTACAGCACGTGTTTATTGAGAAATTCAAAATCGAGCAAAAACATAACTATTTGGTTGGATATCGTCAAGGGGCAACAGTTGCTAATTGTGTTGCCAACTTTGGGGGCGCCTCAACTGGGGAGAGTCAACAGCAGTAACAAGAAAATCAATTATGAAGCAATTGCAGCAGTTATGTGGGCCAAAAGTTTCAACAACTTTGCCATAAGCGGCTTAAAGCTATCTGACTCCGTGTGGGGTCTCCCAATGGGAGCACCGCAAGGGAGCGACAAGTGAGAAGCCATCGATGAAAAAGCGGGTCATGTCATGTTTTATGCACCAGCGGTCACAACAGCAACTCTTCTGCTTAACCCACCCACCAAATCCACTCCCAAATCCCAAGCCATCCCCAGCCCCAAAACCAAAAAACCAACCGAGAGGACATCCTGCAGCGTGCCAGTTTCGACCCCAATGCACTGCTTGGGAGACGTATCCAGTTCTGCGTTGTGGTTGTTGCTTTTGGTTGGAAAGTAACTTTGTGGATTTATATTTTTGATGCTCATGAAATTTGCAAAAGGAGCGCAGGGCAGGCAGGACGGGCAGGACGGGCAGGACATGATGGCGACAACGATGCAAACGACGACGACGACGACGGCATTAAAATTGCATGCGCACTAAAGTATGCAACGGGGCAGCGGACAAATAAGTGTGCGCCTGGCACGCCAGCAATTAGAAATGGCAAGAGCCAATCCCACATATTCCAAGGGAGCAAGGAGCAACGAGGAAGCAGCAAGAAAGCAAGGAACAAGGAAACGGAGGAGCGGAGGGTCATTTCCTTCAAACTGAACACTTTACACGCAAAGCCCAATTGCACTATGCGAGTGCACCATAAATCATGGCAAACACACTCACATTCACACTTACTCACACACACACACACACACATACAGCGACAAATTTCGGTGTGTGACGTCAAAGCCAGAAAGACGTTCGGTGCGTTGGCGACGGCTTCGTTGTTGGCCACCTAATTTAGTTTTTGTGCTCGTCGTTGATATTGTTATTGTCGCTTGCAGGTGTGAAACTCAATTTCACACACATTCACACACACACATTCACACACACACAGACACACACACACACACCTACGCTTTTGTCTGACCCTCAGGGGGGACGTTAGTGTTGTCATCAGTTTTCGGAGGACTAAAATTGTTAAAGGAATAGGGCCAAAGTCAAAAGGCGACCATTAATTAAAGTTGTAAATAAAAATAATTGTGTGTTGCATTCTTGAATTGAATCTTAATTCATTAATTACTTTTTATCGATAACAGTGTATGTGTCGATAACAGAGTTGTAGCTATACACAGTTAGTTTTTTTAAATTACCCCTTCTGTTGAGTTGGTGTTTTCTTCTTTCCACTTATCTCTATCAATCGCTAAGATTTCAGCGTTATCGATAACTTTTTAATTTAGCCTGGCTGTCGGGGATGTTCGGCAAGCACCCTGTAGCTGTATTCGTTGGACAGCAATACTTAATTCTAACTTCAAACATAATTTAATTTCATTTATCATCTGCCTTAAGCCTAATAAGCGAATAAAGGTGTCCTGCCGCATATTGGTGTCCTGCCGCATAAAGGTGTATATCCAACACCCCCCCTGAAGTTGGGCATTCTCACCAACTAAATAATATTAATGTACTTGCTAAGTAAAACACAGAATAAAAACAAAAATGGACAGGCAACAACAAGAAAAAATAAGCAAACTGCAGAAAAAGTACGAAAAACTAAGTCAAAAGGTCAAATGTATTATAAAGCCACATTTATATGTGTGTGTGTGTGTTGTGTGTGTGTGATAGAGTTGGGTGTGTTGCTCACAGAAATTACATTTTTAGGGTCAAATGGTCAGACGGTCGTCGGTGTGTCGACAGTTGCTGCGGACTGTCGGTTTTTGTTTGTCGTTGGCCTCCTCAAAGTGGCGACCTTCAAAATTGGTCGACAGCGCCTTTGAGACCTCAAGTATCCTTTTTGCAAAACCCGCCCACACTCACCTACACACACACACACACACTCACACACACACACGTATGTCATTAGCCACAACATTTTGTTCCGCTGGCATTTCTCGTTTCGCGTATTTTTTTTGTGTCTCTCACTCATTTTTATATACCAAGTGCACGCAATGTCACAAAATAAAAAAGTAGAAGGTATAAAAAAGAAAGAGGAAAAACCTTTAGGCGGGTGGCGGTGGGCGTGGCCATTTGTTTGCCGGTCGTACACTGGGCCAAATCGGCATTTCGATAAATGCAATGACAGAATTGTAACTTGACACCTTTGATGGGCACCAAATATTAAGGAACAATCGATTAAAATCGGTATTTTATATCATATAGATCCCATATAATCAATCTGTAAATTCAAAAACTATGCTTTAAGTGAGAAATTATCAACAAGAAAAGTCGAAAAAGCGTCATATAAAAACACACTTTGGACTACAATTTCCAAATTATTCAATTTTTGAGACAAGTTAAAAAAAAGTTTGGGACAAGTTAACTAAGTTAGTCTCCAATCCAAGATGAGTGCCAAATTCATAATTAACAATTAAACGTATTTGTGTTTATATATTTATGTCTTATTGTATTATATGTATATTTTTTTTTACCTATACCTTTGCCAGTAATTTTCATTATCATTTGAGTTTTAATCGCTGGATGACGAAAATTTTCCGCAGTTTTTGCCACCTAAATATCAACAGGCCAAATTTTTACCTTAAGGGACTGCGATCATTTTTGGGTTTTCATCATCTATTTATTCCACTTTAAAGATGCTTTTTCGAAATAATTAACAAAAAAAATTATAATTTATTTGCAATCATTTTTCAAATTAAAAAAAAAAAAAAAAAAAAAAACTATCAATGTGACCAGTGTGGGCCGATGAGAATTACAGTTTCATATCGTGTAACATAACTTACACACATACTTATGCACTGTGGGTCAAAGCTTATTTCGACCAGTGTCTAGAAGTGCTATAAAGCTTAAACAAGGAAACAAACGCAAAACGTTTAAATGCCAATTTGTTTCATATTGAAAAAGAAACTTTAGTTTTTATTAAAATATTAATTTAATAATTAAAATAAGGCAAAAACTGAAAACATATTCAAAAAAAAATGCCAAAGCATTTTTGGAACAGTCTTAAAAAATTAACATATTCGACGTATGCTTTGGTTTTTCCCTTATTTTACTGATGATCCTCCGCTCTTCCTGTTCGGTAAACATCCTGTTTGGTGCCTTTCCGCCCTCTATCCGATTTTCGTCGACGAAGAGTCGAATGATATAGAATACAGTTGACTTGCTTAGATTAACCATTTCAGCTATTTGTCGATGTGAATATCCGATTTTGAAGTGTTCCAGGATGAATTTCTGTTGATAAATGGTTGTCCGTTTGTCTATACTCATTTTTGGCTGTTTGCACCCGATATGCACAATATAACTAAACTGACTATTAAGATTGGTCTATTTATACCGAAAATATTCAACCTGACGAAAAATCCGGGTTTTATGGCACCCAAATCTGTGACCATAAAATGAGGTACTTTTTTACATAACCCGATCTAGCAGGTGGGGATACCCCAGTTTATTAGGGTCATATGTTCATTTGGGTGGTTAATACATGTAGCTGCCATCGGTTTTTGGAAATTTTGAAAAATAATGTATAATTAGTTTATGGCAGGCAATTAAAATTTTTTCTAGACACCGTTCAAAATGAACTGTGAGACACTGTATATATAGAGCCTACTCACACTACAAAGCAGCCAAAATGCCTACACAACAACCCCTCATAATCCACTTAAATTTTGCTGTAGAAATGATAATTAAGCAAGTAAGATGCCCGCAGATAGACAGGCAATGGACAACGCTTAACATACTCTGTAAATATGATTTGAATAAAATTGAAGTAGTCGTTAATCTGTCGATATACGTAATATGTATATATTAAAAGTCATCAGCTTCAATCAAAAGTCATACGTTGGCCAATAAACTTGTGCGTGTGTGTGCCTAATATGGCCCATCTAATAATCCAACTTTGTACAGGGCATTAGGCACTTGCACTTGTTTATTAGCAATTGGCAGCAGCAGTAACTGTAACTGTAACTGCGTGCTGTGTTTCTTGTTGTTGTTCTTGGTACTTCACGTTCCTCACGTCCGTTAGAGCTGTAAGTTCGGTTTTGGGTTTTGGGTTTGAGTTTGGGGTTCGGGCTCAGTTGGTTATGGTTTTTTTTTTTTTTTTTTGATTATTGTTGTTGCTTTTGCTCTTCTTTATTTATTTATATCTTTATGTGTGTGTGTGTGTGTGTGTTGCTTAAGCATGCATGAAGCGTGCTCTGATTTAATGAACAAACTTTGCGGTTTTGTTGGCTTTTCGTTAGCCACATGTCATAACATGATTGCAGTTTTCCTACTGTTCTTTCAGTTCCGCTTGTTGTTTTTGTCCCTTATTGTTGATGACAAGCAAACTCGACAAATGCTTCAATTGACGCGACAGAGTGACACTGACAGAGATAAGCAAAGGAGTCTGAGACAATTTAATTTATTTATGCCTTATTAACATGTGCTAAGATATTGCGAGTCGAAAGTAACGGAAACTAGTAAGACTCAACTTCGATACTATCCATACTATCTTCTTTTCACATTTTTTTTTTTTCTCGCAAAATTTTTTATTCTTATTATTTATTTATTAATTCTTATTATTTATTATTATTTAATTTATGTTAATAATCTCGAATCTCTTTTTTGTTTGCTTTTAAAAATTATTTAATTTTTTTTTTTACATTTGCAATTTTAACTTTTTTACTAATTTGTACTTTATTTAATTCTAGATTTAATTTTCTACATTTAATTTTTTAGTTGAGTAACTTTGACAGTATCTGGATTGCATTTAGTCTTGCATTTAAGGCAATAATTAAAATATGTGCATTTTTAAAACGTTTTTTAATCACAATTGCAATCTGGCAGAGCTGCTAGACAGATTCTCAAGCAACTGTTAAGTTATCTCTTAAGCCGATAGTAGTATCTGACCCATCCGCAATCTCATTGATTATAAATATATATATATACATATACTGAAATGGAATGTGCATGCGAGCAACACCCAATTAGCCAACCAAAACCGTCATCAATATTGCTTGTTGCCCCACCGCATCTGATGATGATAAAGTCAATGGCTAAAAGCTAATCAAAAAATACTTAAACGAAATGGCAAAGCATTAGCTAAGGTGAGTTAGTTGGCTGAGGGGAAGGAAGTAAGGAACACCAGGTGGCCACCCACATAATAAAACTGAAGAGCAATTTGGATTTCCACTTCCCGTTGATATTGCGAAATTCGCACGCAATGAGAGAGTTGAGTTGCCAATTGACAATTGCCAGTTGGAAGTTGCCAGTTGCCAGTTGGAAGTTGCCAGTTGCCAGTTGGCAGATGGCTTGCTTATTAGAGCCATTTAATAACATTCCATTTATTCTTATTATTATTATTATTACATACTATGATTATTTTCAATCATGTATATGTATATGTACATTTTTAGATGGCTTGCTGATGCGACTACTCAAGTGAAGGTTATGACATTCAAATTCAAATTCTATTTTCAATCAGCGTCGCATGGCGCAAACAGACTTGAAAGATGCCCCCGACAAAAGCGAAAATAACAAGAACAGCAACAACATAAATTCAACGATAACATATGGCATGGGGGACTCTGGCGACATCGACGATGACAACGACAACGACAACAGCAACAGCAACAACTATAACAACAACGATAACAAGAACGACAACAACAACAACAACTACAACCAACTCAATTATACAAATATTATACAAACATTAGAAATGCATCAAAAAATAACGAAGGATATTTGAGCACGAAACGAAATCAAGCGAATGTGGGATATGGAAGTGGAAATGGAATTGAGGCCTTGTACGATGTACGATGTACGATGATTACTTCACACAGTTAACACAACAACTAATCGATAACACTGCGCAATCAACTTTGCGCAAATACTTATACTTATATGCGCACATCGAAATAACGAAAATAGTTACAATCTGTGTTATTCTTACTTTGGTTTTATCAATAAACAATATGTCAGTGCATATCTTATCTATGTATACATATAGATAACTATTTAAATGTGAAGTTGGCCAGCCGATGATTATCGAGCAAAACTTATCAATGCATTGTGAATTCTATGCAGATATAAAAAATAAGTAGCTACTTAAAATTATTATAACTAATTATAATTAAATATCCAGCAGAAATTTGATTCGAATTTCGATTGTTTTTTCGATCGATCGGTTTCAGATCATATCACTTAATCGTAACTTGTTTTATCATTTATCGATAAGCGAAACTTGTTGATCGCTACATGTTGCATTTGTTATCAAATCATTCGTCATAAGGCTCATTTGCAGTTACACAAGCAAAAATTGTGCAATTGTTAAATTGTTGAATTAATAAAACGATGTAAGCGGAATTTCAAGCGATAACTCAGCCACGGACATAATGCCGATGTGGATTTGATGGGTCTACGTAACCTTCACTCAGTTCTGTGTTCGGCTGATTAGCTGAATGGTTTGCTTTTTTTTTACATTTTTTTTTTCATTATTATTATTATTTTGGTGGGTGGGGGGAGGGGGGGTGTAGGTTTGAGTAGTGGGGGGGGAGGCATGGGAGGGGTAATGGAGTGCTATCGCATCACGTGAATGAACTTGTTTGTTTACACACGACATCAGAGAAGCGTATAAAAACAAAGAAGAAGAAACACACACAAACAAATGCAAACAGTAAATTGCGAATGGCTAATTTTACTGTTGGGTGACTGTTTCCGTTTTCGTGTCTATGCCAAATTTTTTGCACACTCAACGCCAATCAATTTCGAGATAGCTTACGATTATTGTTTTTTGAGGGGACCCAATCATTTATATCTTTTTTTATTTTTTTTTTCGCAAGTGCCACAGTAGTTGGGTGTCAGTCGCGTGTCACAAACAACATCACTTCCACAAGCAAACACACACACACACACACACACACACAGATAACAGTATTATTCAAGCAAAATGTTATGCATTATTCCAAACTATCCTCCCTCCCCCATTTTGACAACAGCACAGAATGTATACATAATATGCCAGAATTTATTTGACATTTACAAATCTGGCGTGTGAAAACAATTACATGCCCTAAACTGTATTTGGTAGGTGACGGATGGGGGGGAATGCAACACTCGACTTGACTGCACACAAATTGTGCAACATTAACATTTGCACCAATACAAATATTTGGGAAACAAATTTAATTGTACTAAAATTTTACTTTTTAAATGGAAAACAAAAATGTCAGCAGAATAATATACAATTGGGTTTGGAACAGATTTTACCAACAGAATTACGCTATGATAACATAACACAAATGTTAATAAGTTATTTTAACATAACTAATTAGTTCCACAACAGCTAAGCGTGTTCGGTTAACTGAACATTATCTGGAATAAGTATAACCTCTTATTGGAAAATACATTCTCTATTTATAATGTTTTAAAAGATTTCTTGCTGTTAAAAGATTTCATAATAATTATACATTGTACATTTTTAATTGTTAAGAACTGTCACGAGCCTTTAACATTTATTAATGCTAGTATGATTAACAGCTGCGTCCTGTTAATTAACATGAATTTTATACTTAAGATAATTCAAATTTCTAAATCATTACAAAATGAAAGAGTAACAGTTATTTAAATTTATTTTCATGTCTTAACTAGATATAAAAACATTGCATACTTTCTACAAAGCTGTGGAATATTATATACGAGTGTGTGTGTGTTGTGTGTGTGTTGTGTGTGTGTTGTGTGTGTGTGTTGTGTGTGTGCCCAAGAATGTAATAAGAGGATTAGCCCTAAAGTGTTCAATG
Source organism: Drosophila mimica (assembly GCA_037043585.1). Lineage (NCBI taxonomy): Eukaryota > Metazoa > Arthropoda > Insecta > Diptera > Drosophilidae > Drosophila > Drosophila mimica. Next base: position 1,894,417 of record JBAMBE010000312.1, on the reverse strand, counting down.
GTAAAATAAATGGGAAAAAGCTAAATGTCAATTTGTTAACTCGTCGTTGCTGGAAATGAGCAAAAGCTGGGGATTCGTTTGATTTTTTTTTTTCTATTTGTACGACGAATATGCGACACAAGAGAATGGCGATATAAACAAGTACGCATACATATGCATATATACATACATATAAAGAGAGAGAGCGAGATACAGAAACGGAGAGATAGCGAGTACGAGCAAGAGGGAACACGACAGCGGTCGAGCGAGAGAGAGAGAGAGAGAGAGTGAGCTTATGATGATAGATGAATTCTTTCTGTTTGTTTTTGAATTTTAGCATTTTAGCATTTTGAACTTGCACTTTGATGCTTGAGGATCATGAATTGTATACCAAATTCGGCAACGAAGAAATCACGCAATTTCAATTTGGATTTCTTGGGCTCCTCACGCGGGTGATGCACCGTTATCTGATCGCCATCCGCCGATATCATTGTCTCGCTGGGCGGCGATATTGAATATTCCTGCAGCAGCATGCGTCGCTGCTGATCGGTGAGCTCATTTAGCGGATCACTCGTACCCGATGCCGATGCTGATGCTGATGTGCCGCCGCTGCTACCGCTGCTGCTGCTGGGAGTGGGTGGCGTACCGCCGCCCATTGAACAGGCAGCTGAAGTGGAGGCGGCACCGGCACCGGCGGCGGCCAATTGTTGAGAGATGAGCAACTTCTGGGCATGCTCCTCGGCCTCTTTTTGTTTTTTAAAATCTTTCATGGCGCCACACAAACATAAACATATCCACATATACACACGGATATATATATACAAACATATATATATATATATATATAGATCACATATATAGAGTTAAGGATTACAACAATAGATATATAAACGTGAAACAAACTTAAAAAGGGAAATATTGGGAGAATGGAAGAGTAGGGGGAGATTGAACTAAAGAGATGCTACATCTGGTGACTGAGAGCTGCAGAAAGGGAGCGAGAAAGAGAGAGATATACACACCAGCAGCGAACTAGTGAATAACCCCACATCATCACAGAATGCATTCTGTAACACATTACAGAGCATTTCTAAGTCTAAGCGGAGTTGTCTTTCAAGTCAAGTTTAAACTCAAATAATTCATACGTTTGTATATAGAGTAAAGCTTTTTATATTTTGAATATACATATTTACATATTGGGGATGTAATTCAACTGTATACATTATATATATATCTTGGCCTATGGACTTCCGCATTACAAAGTAATGGTCAACGTATAGATTACAAATCGAATTCGCAATGGGGTCTTTTCGCTGCTGGGCTTTTATTATTTCTTATTCCCTCTATTTTTTATATGTATTGAGATATTTGCTTTTCTCCTCTTTTCAAAATGGATAATTTTTCTGTTGTTGATCGAGTTTTTTGATGGTATTGAATTAATGAATGAAATGAATGATTGAAAGCGCTGCATGCGATTGTAAATTAACCCTAAGGGGTTACACAAAATTGACTCCCCACAAATGCAATTATTATTTTATTATTCTAATTTTTTTTGCAAATGGCAAAGCTTGTGATCAAAATTGTTGGATCAATTCGGCCTAAAATTTAGATCTTGAAATTTAGATACGCAAACTCATTTTATAATTGTACTTTCAAAATAATAAGGTTGAGCGGTTTACTACAATTTTGGGAAATTTTTGTAAGAGTAACTGTTATTCTTATGCAAAAAAAAAAAAATGGTAATGCACATTTATTTTTAAAGATTTTCAGTTGCGCTCGCAAAACTAATCGAATTGAAGAGAAAATCAAACGATTGCCCGACGAGGCGAGAAAATGGAAATGGCTCAGGATGTGGGTGGTGCTAATGATGATAACGATGATGATGATGATGCTGTAGGCAGCAGAAGCAGCTGCTTGAAAATTTAATTTCAATTTGCAATTTGAAAAATGAAATTTGGGACCGCAAAATTAATGACAATTCTCGTTGCATGACCTAGCCCATGGGGGCTGACCTTGGCGTAGGGCGTGTCCGTCCTCGCACAACAACCAACAACAACAACAACACTTTGTCAGCCATGAGTAATGTAATTTTTTTTGTGCTGCTCCCCGCTTCTTATCGCCATTAGGGGCTATCATTAGCTTAAGTTGGCCACGTCAGAACGAGCCTGCTTCAGGGCGGAAATGGATGATTTAAAAAAAAAAACGACAACAAAAAAGAAATGCTTTAAATTGTGGCTAAATGCAATTTTACAAGCAAACCAACGCCGTCAAATGGCCAACAGATCATTTTGTACAGCGCCCCCTAGCGTACAAAATGGGCGCTCTACTAAGCGGCTTAAGGTGAAGGCTACAAGCCGACAAAAACAACAAACCACCATTAACACCCCCAGCGCTCTCTCCATCCAAAAACCTGAACTATTAGAGGCTATGGCGTGTCAGCAAATATAATACAGTGAAAACTGGAGAATTAATACGAAAAATTATTACATTTAAAACAGAAACATACAAGTTTTAACCAGAAATTTCCCAAACGAAAATAAAAATAAAAAAAAGATTTATTATCATCGCTAAAAACCGCTAAGCGCATAATTTTGTTTGTGTGTGTGTCTGTTAACAGCGACTTTGTTATCACAGTGCTCAGTGCATCAGTGACGAAAGGAGAGGAAGAAGAGCAGGGACAGCGTGCACGTGACTCAAATGTTGGCAGCACTGAGCTTTTTGGCCTTAACGTGATTCATTTATGTGTGTGTGCTTATCAGCAAACGGTCGTGTCACTGCTAGCTTCTGATGACGTCATGCATCTAGGCGTCAAGATTTTGCAATAGACCTCCAACCATTTGGGCATTGAATAGCCCCAGAACAAAACCAAAATAAATAACGGCACACACATAACAGAGCGAGAATTTAGTCAACGATCATCATGTTAAGTTATTAGCGCAACGCTGTTAGGTATAGTGATGCTGTTAAGTGTTAATGAGCAATGTTAAATATGGTGCCAAAAAAAAAACCGCAAATCATCAACAACAACAACAACAAAAAGGTTTGCTCGTTACATTTGAGAAGCAATGAAAATCAATTAAAATTAATTGATTCAAAAGTCAAATAAAAAAAGGGGGAGGCCGCCTTGTGCTTATTGTTGTTGTTGTTTCGGTTGATGTTGTTGTTGTGTTTATTATTGTTGATTGTTGTAATTGGCTGCTTGTACATCAGTTGTTATTGTTGTTGTTATTGCTGCGCTTGTTGCTTGCAAATTAAACGAATACAATGTGCAGTAATTAGAAAATGCAATCGCCCCTCTCGCTCGCACTTGCACACACGCTCAGCCACCAGGCAGCAGGCAGAATTAGGTTATAAACGAAAAGTGGGTAAAATACGAGGAATTGTTAACATAATAAAGAAAGAGAGATAGAGAGATAACTGCTTTAGTCTAGTTGTATTTACGGTCTTTACTTACTTTCCAGCAGCCGCTGTATCAAACTGTCCACATTTAAATCAAAATCGCCCATTTTTGCGGTTCTTTTTTTCTTGTTCGGTTACAGCTGCAGTCAGCTGAGAATTCCAATTGGAATTGTTCGCAGTTCGGCTATGGCTAAACTTTACAAAAATATACACAAGCACAAAATGTTATTTGTTATTGCTGCTGCTACTGTTGCCGTGTACTTAATTTTTGTGTGCCGCAAAAGGCAATTTCACTTTGTAACACTTTTGCTACGTTGCGTTGCGTTCCGTTGCGGCGTTTTACAGTTAGAAGTGCCGCTTGTATTGCTGCTGATGTTGTTGTTTCGCTGCCGAATTTCTAGGCTATTTTTGTGCAAATGGAACAATTTGCTATTGTTTTGGTTGTCTCACTGGTTGCGATCGCACTAGCAAAAAAAAAATACGAAGCGTGGTATACGTTGTTTGAAGTGCAGACGCGATTTTTGTATTATGCCAAATCAAATTAGATTCCACGACACAGAAACTTTTGGGAGCGTTTACTTCAACTGGTGTGACTCCGCTTTAAAAACAAATAAAATAACCAAACATGGCGACAGACTCGCGTGAACTACAAGGTGAGTGTGACCGCATATATTAAGCGCTAAAAAATGCTGCATTTTGGACTTGTAAAAAAATACGTGAAATTTAATTTTCGATATCGATATAAATACCATGTTGAACATAGCATTATTGAAATGACTGCAGTCTAACCATTACATAATTGAGAAACTAATTTCATTAATATAATAATTGCTTATTTATTTACTTAACAAAATGTTCTTGATTTGAGATCATATTGCACGTATGACTATCGATAGTAGGCATGAAATAGGCGATAGTGCAAAGCGCGCTTTTTAAATTGTATACCAGCTATAACGTCAACTTGAAAATAAAAACAAAAATCACAGGCTTAACTTTAAATTCAATTAAAATTACATTTTGCTTACCAATGTTCCAATTTGCTCGATATTCCTGCGCTTCGATTACGAAACGGTACTCAAACTATCGCTGTGTGGGTTCGATAATTATTTTCTGCGTTCGCAGCCAACTTCAAACAGCTCAAGCATGCGCTGCCAGAGCTCTGTTTACTAACAAACCAGGCTTGGCGCTAAAAACGCAAAACAGCTGTTCATTTTTGTCAACGATGAATTACTTTCCAAATTATTATTCAATTGAAGACATATTCGTGACCCAGGAAAAGGTTGAGAGCAAGGTCAATACACGCCTACAACGCATGGGTATATCAGAAAATATAACATTTTGTCGTACCATTGTCATTTCTCACTTATAATTTTCAGGCTTTCTGGATGCCGGCGCTGAAACAGAAGATTTGGAACCCGGTCGCACCATCAATCTGCCGCTGTGGTACATCAAGGAGTTGAAAGTGAATAATGCATATTTCACGATAGCCGTGCCCGACATCTACAAGAACGTGCACAAAGCCGTCTGCGAGGCAGAGACCACACACATCGAACTGGGCCGGCTGCATCCGTTTTTCTACGAGTTCGGGCGCTACCTGACGCCGTACGATCGCAACCATGTCATTGGACGCATCATATTCGAGACGCTGCGCCAACGCGTCCGGCACCTGCTCGACATATCCAAGAACGACGCAGACAACAAGCCGGAGCACCGGCTAGACAACATTGAGGCCAAGCTGCACGATGCCGGCGTCCGCACCAATACCCTGGTAATTGTGTACCAAAAATTTGCATTATACTTCTACTGCTCGCACTAATCGTTACATCGCTAACATTCAGTACATCAACTGGCTGCAAATGAGCGGCAACAATATACGCATCTCGGAGCTGGTCGAGGAGCATCAGAAGAAGCGCAAACGTGCCGATCGCAGCGACGATGAAGGTGGCAGCGGTGTTGGTGCTGTTGCTGGTGGCAGTGGTGACATGGACATGCCCAGAGGCAAGAAACCTAGCTTGTAAACACGATGAAGGACACCATTTTGCCACTTGGAGACATTAAACAAAACTTTATTTCATGCTCACACTTACTCGTATTTCTAAAATAAATGTAAAACAGTTTCTTAAAAAAAAAAAGAAAAGAAAAAAACAAATTCGCAATATTAATTGAAAGCCAAACAATATTCGGCTAGCCGAAAATCAAAAGATTTGACAGACTCATTATATGATATATTAAGCTCGAACTTAACTAAACTCTGTTAAAAATCGAATGGTTTTTTTTTTCTTTTAGCACTTTTTTTTTTTGCTATTTCGAACTAATGGCTCATAAAAGTATTTTCAAAGAATTTAAAAATATATATAAGTGCATATGTACAAAGTCTATTTAGAATTATATAATCGTTGATTTTGATTCAATGTCTCGAATTTTCTCATTTATCATTTACAATTCAGTTTCGGGAATCCTGATATCGAACAGAACAGGAATACAAGCAATACAACCATATTAACATCCAAATTCGTATCAAACAAATTATTGTTTTTCATAAGCATAAATCAATTTGTTTTTAGTTTTTTTAGTGTTTTTTTTTTCGTTTTGATTTGTTGTAAATATGACGAGGGCTGCCCCCGATTTTCTCAGTGTCTCACAAAAAAATTAGATACATTTAATACAATATATATATGGCTTGGTATATTGAATAGATTATAATATATTAATATATATATATATATCTTTGTATATATGTTTATATCTCCTCCTTGTGTTGCAGCAACGTGGAACAATAAGCGCACCTCTCAAGGCAACATTTTTGAAGCATTTGTTGATTTATTTAGTTTTTAGTTTTGTTTGTTTGTTTTTGTGTGTTTTTCTTCTATTCATTTTTTTGTTTTGCCGCATTGTTGGTTTTTCAATTTGACTACTTATCAAATACGTACGATAAATATATATTCTTGTATATCATTTATATAGTTAACTCATTTGTGCTCGTTAAAATTATCGCTTGGATTTCGAAGCTCAATTGGAATTCGAGGCAAAACCAAAATTATACATATATATATATATGTGTATATATATAAAGAAAAACCCGACTATAAAATATTTAAAAATTACATATTTGTGTGTGTTGTGGAAATGCGGAATTACACTGAAAGCTATTTGATAGGTTTCCATTAATACAGATCGACAAGCAGAGGATCACTATGAAAGGATCTCGAGCATGTATTGATATATATATTGGTATATATATATATATCAATATAAATTATTTAAACAACTATCGCGGCTTTTATTATTCTCTGATTATTCTCTGATCTCCGGTTTCAATTTGTCTTATCACATTTTCGTATATGCCTTGCGGAGAAAATCTCTCAAATATTTTATATATTTCATCTGAATTTTATAGAGTATCTCATTTCTGTAGACATACGATAACAATGTGCCCAATTAAATCAAACTGCAAAGTTATGTAATTCTCGGAATGCCGAGATTTCTATAATTTCCAAAAAAAAAACAAAAAAAAAACATGCACGCTTTCCTCAGCTCACTTTTAATGTTGACAGGACGTGGAATCCTTTTGTCAGCTTTTCTACTACCAGGACACATAGGAAAGCGGGCACTATACATATTATATAATACATCGATATAGTGGCAATAACAAGGATTATATAGCGATAGCATTTTGTTCAATAGTCGAATACAACATTTACTCTTTGTTTTTTGCTTATAGTTTGTTTTTCTTACAATTTAAGCAGTTTATTTTTGTTTTCTCCATGTTTTATTCGTATTTTGTTCTGTTCATGTCTTTTTTATTTAGTTTTCTTTCCTTTTTTTTTTGTGTGACTTTTAGTAAGTGTTTTTAAAAGTAAGAATATTATTAACTAAAACAATTGTTTGGCTGCGCCTGTCTGCCTGTTTGTTTGTTTGTTTGATTGTTATTTCTTGTATTTCTGTGGTTTGTGTTCTTAAATAGAAAAAGAGATAGATAGATAGATACAGAGAGAGAGAGAGAGAGAGAGAGAGAGTTAGGCGCCTGCTCGTTCTCTGTGCTGGCAAATAACTTTGAAATGAATTATAGTTGTTAAATATGTATAAACAAGGGGCACGTGCCTCAAAATAAAGATGAATAAAAAAAGATATATATATATATATATAGAAACATATATGCATATATATAAAAATAGTCGTAAAAGCTATGCTGGAGGGCGGTCCGATGAGCCCGTCTCGTAAACTTTAACAAACGGTCGACAATTTGCACTAATTGATGCCATTTATTGTGGCGGTGGGCGTGGCCGTAAGGGCATTCGGCACCATCTCATTACTGAGCGCAGATGGGCGCTTCCGTCGCTTCGGCAGAAACACCTAAAAAAAAAGAAAACAAATAAATATCAAATCAAAATGAAAGAGAGAGAGAGCGAGAGCGAGAGAGAGAGAGACAGCTGACATACCTTAAGTGCACCCAAGACCATCAGATAAAACCAGTAGAGTTGCGGCAAGAACAGAATGGCAATGCTGATGAGACAACCGCGTGGCAGACCGCTCATCGCCGACCACATGGATGCGGCATCAATGGCCAGGCTATAGCGCCACATAACATACGGCCACATGCAGACGCGACACACAAAGAATGTGGCAAGCATGAGCAGCCCATTGACAATATATGTGCGCGAATCCTTCAGTTTCATGGTGCTCAAAATGCTGCGCATCGACACAAATGGCGTTGAGAACTCCATCATGAACATGTAGCTATAGATGCAATGACCACCGCCTCGTATATACTGCATCAGAATTAGGATTAGAAATTAGAAATCCGTATACCTCAATAATCGAGAGCACTCACCGTGACCACGAGCAGTCCGAAGGTGCCAATGAATACGTGATGTATCATCATGACCGGATGGGTTAGGACATACTTTAAGAAATCCCAACGTCCGTCCTTGGGTATCTGGACACTGGCGCCATCATAGTCGCAAATCTCGTGTGGTGTGCTCGGCGTGCTGCCATTGTTGTTACCCGATGATCGATGACCGGCGGCCTTATCGTAGTAGCTTCTGGCATGTCCATTGCTAAATGGCTGCGACTTGGTCAAACGGAGCAAGTGCAGCTTGTCGGCAATCTTCTGTGTGTGCACCTTGTACATCGACCAAATGTCATACATAAAGTAGGCGGTCCCAAACCAACCGTACGCCTCCATCAGAAAGTGTGAGGCATAAACAAACGATTTGCTGCATGTCGACTTGCACACGATGAGCCCAACCAGAAACGAGAAAGATGCCTGAATTGCCGATACGATTCTGAAATTCCAAACAACAACAACAAATGACAATTAGTGTTTGTGCAACATTAAAAGCAACGCCACAGAGATTTAAAATATTTATATTTATATATATTCGAATATTTGAAACCCTCACAAATCAATCAATTCATTTATTTTCCTTCTCAGAACAACTCAGTTTGCAACCGGTTGTTCTAATTAATTAATTTAAATTAATTAATTATATTTAAAGCGTTTATTAATTTAAAAAATGTACTTAAATATTCACGACAACTGAACAGATATTTTCGGTCTTTTTTATTTGATTTGATTTAAATTAACTTTTAGCTAATTTCCCAATAACTTTTCATGTTAAATTAGTTCTGACTTTTATTTTGAAAAATATAATTAAAGCAGTTATCAATTAAAAAAAAAAGATTAAATATTGTATGCAAAATTTAATTGTTTGCTTTAACGTGTTTATCGTGCATTAAATAAATGTTGTCTTTAATTTTTAAACTGAAACAATTTTCGTTTATCTGCTGGATAAGCAGAATAAATAAAGGCAAAGGTGTAAAAAGTTTAATCTCTAAAGGAGAAAATAGATAGAGAGAGAGAGAGAGAGAGAGAGAGGGGGAAGAGAGAGAGAAAGTTGGTAAAGTAAAGAAAAGACAAAATCAACTTGGAATTTGAAGCTAACTTGATTTAAAACCCAGAAAAGCACTAGTTGAACAAACTTGAAGTCAATTTCAAGTAAACTTTAATTATGGTTAATATTATTTATTTATTTATTTAATGTCAACTAAAGTCAGTCGACACAAAAAATGCAAAAAGTAAAGAATTTAATTAAAGTAAAGTTGAAATTAAATTTAAAATTATATATATTTAAAATTATGAAATATTTATAATTGAATGCAAAATGGTCCAAAATTTGTTGCCGGAATCGGGGAAAATCCAGGAAAAAAAACCCAATCAAACAAAAAAATTATTATTATAAGTTTTATATAATTAAAAACTCAACTTTTAATTATATAAATGTATGACTCTAAATTGTTTACATCAACATCAATCATTTTATAACATCAAATTGTTAATTGTGTGAAATTTTTGTACAATTGTAAATAAAGTATTGCAACAAAAAATTAAAAAAATAAAATAAAATAAAAAACAAGTATTAATAAATAACATTAATTAAAAATATTAACTTGTTGAACGCATAGCTTTTGACTTTAAAGTAATTTTTATTTTTTAAGAATTTACAGCTCCAAAATTGAGTTTATTGAACTTTCGGCATATTTCCAAAATTGGCAACGAGTGCAAATGAAAACACGAGCGCCCCCAGCGTTGAGGGTTTCATACTATGCAATAGCCAGCAATCAGTTGCAACAGCAACAACAACAGCAACAACAACAACAACAACAGCAATCGTAAAGAAAATATGAATTCAGAGACTGTGGAATTTGAGGATGTGGATAATCTAAATTGCCAGGAGCTGTTTGTGGCGAAGCGCATGGAAAACTATCCGCCAGGCAGTGGCGTTGACAAATCGACGCGCAACATGTGGCACAAGGAGGTCGGCAGTTGTGCACCGCCGTTGGCAGCGCAACAACGACGTGCACCGTCGGGTCAGCTGACCTTCGAGCGTTTGTTGTCGCATGAACGGAAAGAGGAACGATTGCTGGTGCCCGATCTGGCAACGGAATGGTTTCGCAAGCAGAAGATCTTCCTCGACAATGTGTCGCCGGAGGAGCACCAACACCTGCAGCAGCAGCAGCAGCAGAAGCTGGCCAAGCGGCAAACGGCTGAGTGGCCAACACTAATCGCCGATGCCTGCAATTGCCGCCGCTGTGGTTGCAGCAATGAGACCAACACCACCTTGCAGCATAGCGGACAATATTTAGATTATTGCCGGTTGCTGCGCAGGCGTCGCTTGTTGCTGCAGCGCCAGCGACGACAGCGGCGTCGGGGCGGCTACACCGAAACAACAGGCAATGAGCAGGAAAAAGAGCAGCTGGAACAGCAGCAGCCGCAGCCGGAGCCGGAGCAACAACAGCAGCAGCAGCAACATCGCCAGTGCAATCTCCAGTCCTGCGCCTGCGGCTTTCAGGCGGACGGACAACCGATGGGCGAGGAGTGCCGCCAGGCGCTGAGTTGCCGGATGGAGCCGTCGGTGATGCGCCTGCGCAACAGATCCAATTTGCGCGGCACGCAACATCGACGACTCGATCCGGGACGCTATAGACGCATATCGGCCGAGTTTTACCATCTGCTGAAGAGCTACGAAGATGGGATGAGTGAACGGTATCCGCTGTACGGCGCCCGCAGACGCTACAGCAGCAGCAGAAAGACAAGCGTTAGGGTTGCGTGTGATGAACTGCAAAGGAAAAGCCATCAGCGGGAGTCGGAGGAACAGCAGCTGGAGGAACAGCAGCTGGAGGAACAGCAGCTCGAGGAACAGCAGCTCGAGGAACAGCAGCTCGAGGAACAGCAGCGGGATGTTTGCGGCTGTTCGTCGCTTAGCGTTGCTGTGAGCAACAGCTCCCAGTGTGACCGGGTGGAGTGCGAGCGAAACAATTGTGGACAAATTGTTCAGGCGGATGACTGCACCAGAGAGTCCTGCTTGGCGCAGGACGTTGATGCTGCCAACTCTGCAACGGATGCAAAGCAAATTGTGCCGTGCACAGATGGCACTTGTCCAAGCCGTGCAGCAGATGCCGGAACAGAAGCAAATGTGCAAATCGAAGCCAGTCAACATGAGCCAGAGCCAGAGCCAAAGCCAGAAGTCCAGGCAGTCCAGGAAGCCAAGGAAGCCAAGGCTGTCGGCATGTTGTCATTGGAGAGGCAGGCGCGAAGGGAACGCCGTGAAGCGCATGGGACGCTGAGCAAGCGAAAGGGTATTTTGGGCAGCATGGCGGGTCTGTGCAAGCGTGTCATGCAACCGGGACGTCATCTGCTCTATAGCTTGAACATGCCGCAGCGCAAGTCAACGTCAACATTGCAACAACGACAACAATCGCCCAACCAGCAGCAGCAGCAGAAAGTGGCGGAAAGCGTCTTCTCGCGGCAACCGAAACGCGGCAACTGGCAACGGGAAGCGGAACGCGAACGCGAACGCGAACGGGAACCGGAACCGGAACGGGAACAACACTGGCAGACTGCACAGACTGCACCGGCCATTCGGTTCCACACAATGTGTTGCATGTGGCAAGCAACGCAAGCAACAAAAAATAGCCCAGACAACATGCAGATGCAAACGGAGCAAACATGCTTGGAGAACTTGGAGCACAATGAAGATGCAGTCCAGTGCCAGGTGCACCAGGACAATCAGTGCAACAGCAATCCGATCTCGATGGAGTCCATTGCCGCTGAGACGCAGCTGAAAGATGCAGATGCAGCGACGGAGGCCAACAAGATGGTGAGTCGAGCAGCTCCAGTTTGCCGCAAAGGCAAATTGAGACGAAGCTACGCACCCGGATCCGATTACGCCGAACTAATGCGTCTGGTGGCCCGCAAGCGGGCAAAGATGCGACACTCCAAACGCAAAGGTGACAAGCAGCCGTCTGCTGACCCTGCCACACGTCGTAGCACGAGTCCAGTCCACAAAAGCAATGGAAACCCATCATTTGATGAGGTCGATCGATTGGAGTTGCCGTTGCAGAGGTGCAGACAGGATTCGGATGAAAGCACCGCTTCGGATTGTGAACGCAACAACAACGAGTTCGGCTACAGCAGGGAATCCTTCTATGATGGCTATGGCAGCTGCTGCTATCAAGATGACTGGGAGACGAATGGATCACGTAGCTGCGACACTGCGAGAAATCCAAACAGGTGGAACAGCGACGCATCCTGGCCGCAAGCAAAAAGGACGCACCAGCGATCGACTCACCAATCCAACTACCTGGACCAGATCGGCTCTAGCGATGCACAACGTGGTTCGGAGCGGGAATGGCGTGATGTGAGGCATAGCGTGGCTAGCATGAGTAGCAGACGTGACTTGCAGCGATATCCAAGCAATGACACCTCCTTGGAATCGATGGAGCATGTGGCAAATATCACCTGTTTTACGACGCACCCGCAGTCGCCGTCAAAGTCACAGAGATCGGCCCGGACCAGCAACTTGCCAAAGATCTTTACGCGCAAGCCACCCATTAACGAGCAGCTGTTGAGGATGCGCGAGGCGACGGCGCAAAGGATCAAGATGAGGGTGCCACACGTGAAAATGCAGTGCTCGCTGCTCACACGTCGCCCGCCGCCGCCCAACAATCGAGTGCTGCGTCCGGATCCGAGCCAGCAATGGCATCGCCAACCGATGATGATGCAGCCGGAACAGGAGCAGGAGCAGGAACAGTTGGTGCCACAACAGCGTTATGATCGACCCCTACAAATACACACGGATCCGTCGAGGCTACAGAGAAACAATCAAAAGAGATACAATTGGGAAAACGATAGCGATAACTATAGCGATAACGATAACGATAACGATAACTGTGTGTATGAAATCAGCAGAGGCCGCTCCCGTTCCGGCTGCGATATGCAGTTCCGAGACGATGAACAACGCCCGATACCCGGCGAGAATCCTTTGAGCAAGTGCAGCCATTGCAATGGCAGCTCCATCAAGAAGAGCAGGTTGCACGCGAATCGTTATGCCACGCCCCGCACCTCAGCCAGCAGTCTGAGAGGCGGGGCCGAGCCGAATGAATTAAGACACAGGTGCAGACAGGTGCCAGCGGACGGACAGCAACTAGCAGCGAAGCAACCAGTCGAGCACCGCCGGAGACGCTCACAGGCTAAAATTGCATCGACACGCAAGTCCCTGGGCTACTGTGCTTTCCCAGCCGCTGCTGACGTGGCCGTGCAGGCGAATTGGAGGGGCACCGGCGGCATGGCTGCCAAATGTGGCAAGCAGCAAGTTTCCGAGAATTTCTATAACGCCTTCAGCGAATCCTTTGGCTGTCCATCGAACAAGAGCAGGCGCCAACCTTCAGACAGTCCCTATGAGTCCATCAAGCAGCCAACAAGTCCAACAAAACCATGCTCCATACTGAAATCCACGGCAAAAACGCTGAAACCCTGTAACGATGTGCGTCACGTGAACTTTGTGCCCCGGCAACAGTCACAGGTGTCCGTCAATTGCTGTAATCCAAATAAATTGGGTTGCAGTCGTGACCGACCCGGACTGAGGCGACCCGTGCCAGGTATCCAGTTCTTGGATCAACTGCAACGCGACGAGGGGCAGGCAGCGAGACCAGGAGCAGGGAGAGAAGCAGCAACAGCACGTCCCATGAGCCATCTGAGCAACAGGGAGAAGGTGCCGTCGCTCTTTGCGGTGCCCAGCACATCGAGCGGCAACGATGCCTTCCACAAGGTGCCGTACAACAAGGAGTTGAGAACGAACGATGTGCGTCTGTCGACACGGGCCAAAACGAAGCAGGAGCAACTGTTGGAGGAGAGTCGCTTGCCAATGAATTCTCAGCTATTCTCAAAGCGCAGCGATTTCCCAAACAAGCGCATGGAAAGAGCACCAAATAACAGTGATCTTTATATGCCACCGCCGGTGACGCTCGTCTCCGAGCTGGATTTTAGGACACATTGCGAGCACTCACGCAACCTGACGTGCGATGTGACGCGAAAAGTGGGCGGCGAGGGTGGTGGTGGCGGTTGCACGACTACAACCGATGTGCCTCTCATGCTAACCAAAATAATTGATAGGCGGCGGCACAAACCTGCCGCCAACTTGACACCAGCACTTGCAACACCAGCAACACCGCCATCCTTGGCAAAATGCAACAGTTGCAGGCACGAAAAGGAGAAGGAGGAGGATGAGGAGGCAGAGGCATATCCCTGCTATCCACACAATGTGTTGCATGGCGAAAACTATTATCCGAGGCGCACCTGCTGTCTGCGCCGTCTGCCCGCGGAGCCGCTGGTCATCGAAGCCACCCACAAGGGACTGCGGGAGCAACAAATGCGACAAAAGTGTCTTTCTGTCCTTTTCTATGCCCGCAAATACTGAGTTCCCCAAGAAAGAAAAAAATACATTTCCCAATCAACTGTTTTTGTTAATTATTTGTCCTCTTTTTGTAATGGAAATTTTATAAATTAAGTTCCAATCTGAATTTCCCTATCAAATTTAAGCGATTGAAATAAACACTTGAAACGTGGGCAACAAAGGGGCACAACTGCAACCCAATTGCTTGTTGCACTTGAAATGCACAATTCCACTTTCTACAAATATCTTAAAAATTTCCAAATATAAGAAAACATTATTAATTAAATAATAATAAAAAAAAAAACAAGAAAAAAACAAACCGACAGCGAAATACTCTGATTCGATAATTTGTGTGCAGTCAATAAATACTGTCCAAGTTTGCCTCTCAGATTGAGGTCGATATAAGATGGTAACCCTTCTTCGAAGTTTGGCAGCAGTAGCTCTTAAATTACGGAAGATATGAGCTCTTTGAGAACTTTGAGGCGGGAGTGGGCGTGGTTCAAAAAAGTTTAAGAGAAGATTCCTAATAATCTTCCTTCCAAATTTGGCAACTGTGGGTCTTAAATTACGGAAGATGTGGGCTTCTCGGAATTTTGAAGGCGGCAGTGGGCGTGGCTAAAAGAAATTCTTTGAGTTCGGTTTTAGTAATATACCATTTAAGTTTAGTAACTGTAGCTCTTAAATTGTGCGAGATATAGCCGTTTAAAAGTTTTAGGGGCGAAGGTGGGCGTGGCATATGCCGATCTTTGAAGGACATCGTCAACAATCTATCAACCAAAATTGGTGACTGTAGCCATAAAATTGTGGGAGATATGTAACTTTATCGATTTGCGAATATCGATTTTATCGATTTTCTAGCTCTCTAGTGGACGTAGGACTCCAATCTTAACGCTCTTTCTTTTGAGGGTACTTTCAAATATATGTTTAAAGTTTCAAGTCTCTATCTCTAAGGGTGTCCAAAAGAGCTGCGTTAGTCCAGACGGACAGACGGACATTGTACAAACCCAATACACTATTTTACCTTCTCTATCATAGTATAAAAATAGCTAATTTTAGATTTGTTAATCATGCTGAAAATTAGACAGATTCTTTCTAAATTCTAGAAAAATATATTCTGATATTAAGAAAAGAAAAGCTGCAGTTTTTAGAAATATACTTTCCGAAATAAATGATTTTATGGCGGTGGCTGCTTTGTGCAACAACAAAAAAGAGAAATGTACAATTTTCTGTGCCGGATGTTGCAGCTGCAGCCCGGATTTAGCCACATCTCGCTGGATGCTCAACATTCGTGTTTGCAAAACCGTCGAAACACTGCCGCCGAGTTAGCCGCAATCACGATACGAACCCGTTTTTGTTGGGGGCGATCCCGTCGTCGGCGATGGCGTCCAATCGCATGTTTATCGACGGTGGTCACTTTGTTGTAGAGATTGCAGAGGGCGCTGCACTGGGCGGATGTGTAGAGCCGTTGGCTGAGCTCCTCCTGGTTGCGTAGACTGCACACCAGCTGCCTCAACCCGATGCCTTTCAGCGTGCAAAGCAACGACTCCAATTGGACGGCACAGTTGGCATTTGCATTCAGTTGTTGGAGCATCCGAAAGAGATATTCATGCTGATCCTTGGTTAGCACCGATGCTAGAAATATCATGCGCACTATCTTCAATATGTTGTCCTTGTCGAGGGGATCAATTGGCAGACCGCAACGGTCGTACATGCTGTCGTAGATCTCCAAGTCGTGGAGCTCCGTGTAGGGTGCCTTCACGTGCTTCATCACACTCCAGACCCGATCCCGGGCATATCGCTTGAGGGGTCGCTGATATTTTTGAGCGGCGACCTTGAACAGGATCGATAGCATATGTTGCATGGAGCATTTGAATAGACAACTCAATGCTTCGACAACGTGACGATTGCGACGACAGATGCCCTCGGCGCATTTGGACCGTTTAATCCCCTCATAACAGTAGCAATTGGGCGCCTGGGCGACACCGATGGGGCAGCGCTGGAACCAACGATACTCATCCACGCTGCGCAGCCGCTCCAGCTGCGGCTGACACTGGCAGCAGTGCATCATTTGCCTGCAGCATCCGTTGCACATTTTTCAAATAATTTTGTTGCCTTTTTTTTTTGGCTTTTCCAAAATATACAATTTTCAATAAATTAGCCGACTTTTGTTTGACAATCTAATCTTTGACATAATCAATAATAACAATAATCGTAGAATTCAATATTGGGTTAGTTATATTCATTTATTGACGGACTCGATTTTATAGAATATTCATAATAAATAAAAATGCTCCAGCTTTGGTAATCTGTGGGTTCAACGGGGTCAAAATATATGAAATAGAACAGAATCAGAACTGTTGAAACTAGCGACACTCCAGAATTATAAATTGATCAATTCCTCTGATATCGCAGTAGACCTTGAACACAATTCAAAACAACATTTCCGATTCTACAGTTCTGGCAATATGTAACTATCAAAATAACAACAAAAAAATTCAGATAGGTTTTTTATTACTAAAAATTCTACGAAAACAAAAACAACCATTTGGAAAATTTTGTATCTGCAAATAGCGGAATGTCTTTGGATAAATCAAAATTCTTTCCCGGCGCTCGGTGCGTGGAGACGAATGCGCGGGGTGCTGGCGAAGATGTGTTCGCACGTTGTGGCGCCACCACAATGCGCAGCCAGCCACCAAACGTGGGCAAACGACGCATGCAACAGCCCAAGAAAGTCACAAAAATGCCCACTGGCTTGGATGAGCTGACAAGGAAGATTGCGAGTGGCAGCAAACGGGCTGCCAAAAAAACAGAAGCAAAAACAATTGCAACAGCAGCAGCGGCAGCAGCAAAAAGGATAACAAGAAAAGTCGATGCGATGGCGAGTAATCAACGCAATCGTTGCCACAATCCCGACGAAGCAATTGGAGCAATGTGCAACAACAACAGCAACAGCAGAAACCCCTTTCGAGGAGGACGCAACGAGGAAGCGATGCCAACAAAATGGTTGCTGTTGCCACAACGCAACTTTAGGCAATCGAGCGAATCCTCGACCTCCTGGCCACATCTCAACACAAAAAGCAGCTTCACGCAACAACAACAACAACAGCAGCAGCAGCAGCAACAGTTGCCGTTCGTTGACAACAGTGAAATTGGCCCAAGCATCAACAATGAAACAACAATTGGCAACAGCGACAGCAGCAGCGGCAATTGGTCAAAAAGCCAGTCATATGATACGCCACTTGTTGCCGTTGTTGGTGGCGTTAACAAGATTCTAAAGCTGACATCAACAGTTATTCAAATAGTGCCCGATGCAACGCCAGCAACGAAAACAACATCGCCAGCAACAGTTGCTGTAAAGAGACAAACAAAGACGCAGCCGCAGCAGCAACAGCAACAGCAGCCGCAGCAGCAGCAGCAGCAGCAACAGCAGCCGCAGCAATTGTTGCCCAAACGCTTGCCGGTCAAGCAGCAATCCCAACAAAAGAAAGAAACACAGCAGCAACACCAAACGCAACAGCAGCAACACCAAACGCAACAGCAACCACAAAAAACGAATGCAACAACAAAAGTTGCTGCTGCTGCTGCGGCAACTGCTGCGATGCCAAAAATAATTCGCGTTGATCAACACAAGGTGCCAAACACCGTTGAAGATGGCATCGATACAAGCTATCAGTATTTTGTGAACACGTCGGGGGGGCGTGGCAGGAAGCCACCAGTTGTACGCTATTTGTACCGGCCGATGGTGCGTTGCTTAAATCCGGCAACAGTTGCCGCCACGGGAACAACGCGACATGAGCGTCGCAGCAGCAAGAAGGGGCAGTCGGAGCAGGGCACAACAACAGAGGAGGGGGCGGAGCAACAGCAACAGCAGCAGCAGCAGCAACAGACGCCTGCCAGCAGCAGCAGCAGCAGCAGTGATGCAGCAACGGATCCGCCGCCAATTGTTGTTGATGCCAAGTATTTGCCGTTTATTGAGCAGCTCAAGCATCATCCAATGCCGCAGATGCAACAGCGTGGTAAGCGCACTGATGTTTCGCAATGGCAACAGTTGCAGCAACAACATCAACAACTACAACAGCAGCAGCAGCAAAAGCAAAGGCAGCAAATGCAAGTGTTGCAGGACCAACAGCAGCTGATACAGCAACAACAACAGCTGATCGAGGCGCAACGTCAGCAACTGTTGCAGGCAGAGGAGAACAAACAGCAGCTTGTTGCACGGCCCTTCCTAATCGATTATAAGCCAACTGCGACACGATTGGGCGCCGTGGGTGGCGCCAACATTTGCTTTCATGCACCAATACGTGTGAGCGCTGGTGTTGCAACCGCAGCAACAGCAATAGCAACAGCAACAGTTGCTGCTGATGCAGCTGAATTCACTGAGTCGCCACAGATTGCAGCCGTTACCTATGAGGATGTTGAGACAGGCGGCGGCGTCGTCGTCGTTAGCAACAGCCACAGCAAAAGCAAAAGCAACAGCAACAGTTGCTGCCAGCGCCAGAGCAACAACAGCAACAGTGTCTGTGATTTGGCAGCGTCGTCGTCGTCGTCGAAGAAAAAGCGCAAGTGTAAATCGCAGGGCAGCAAGAAGAAGAGCCGCACATAAGCCTTGTTGCAATGTTGCAAATGTTAACGTCACCAATTGAACACAATTCATATTCGATTATATTCAAAAGTAAAGTTGAAATCACAAATTGGCCTTAATTAAATTTGAAAACCAAACAAACCAAACGAATGTCTAACGACTTGGCACATATATATATAATATATATACATATATATATATATATATATATATATATATGTGTGTGTGTGTAGTATATGATGACTTCATTTGCAATGATTAATTGGCTTGCCCGCGAGAAGGTCAGGGTCAAAACGAGGACAAGGCCGCAACAAGGCGTCGACCAAAGCCAGGACTATTTCAGGACCATTCCCAATAAAAAGGGGGCGTGTTTTGGGGCGAGGTATTTGTGTGCTTCACGAATATAACTAACTAACTAACTAATACCCTGGACCTAGAACAGAGTCAAATTTCCGTCATCCAAATTCCATTATAAATTTATACATGAAAATAATCGCTGCTGTTGAGTTTTATTCGGATCTCTCCTCTTTCACCGATTGTTCCTATGGCAGCTACATAATATATATATATATATATAATAGTCTGATCTCAATGATTTTCCTTGCAAATGTGGAATGTTACATAACTTGGCTAAAAGAATAAGTTATTCAAGCCAGAACTCATCTTTTGATCTATCGTTTCTATGGCAGCTATATGGATATAGTAGTCCGATCTAGGTCGACAAATTTGATATAGTTGTGCACTTGATTTTCTGCTATATATATAGTATAGTGATCCGGTTCTATCGGTTTCGACCTATTTACTGCCTGCACCAAAAATAGCTTCAACTTAAGATGCACATTAAACAAGATTAGCATTTGTTTTCAAGCAAACATTTAAATTCGTTGATAACAATTCATTTCTCGGTCGCTTTCTACTCGAAGTGATTTAATCAAAAGATTAGCCGTGAAAGCAAAAGCAAAAACAAAATAATCAATGGCTATTTCGAAGTATACAAATTAGGAATTAATGATTATTCATTTCGTATATAATGTGTTTTCCCAAAGCAAACAATACAATTAATCTAATGGAAACTTTAGTTCCGCTCAATGCAGCATTTTTCTATTATATTTGATTGATTTCATTGCTAAATAGTTCGACAATAATCTGTTTACCAGTTGGATTTAGCTGGTTTTTAAGTAAATATTAATTTGAACAAATTGCAAATGGATAATAAGGCATCAAATATATAATCCGAATCGATCCTACCCTTCCGTCCTTTCGTCTAGACGGATCTCCAGGATTATTTGAGCTGAATTCTTCAATTTAACTTTAAATCATGTTATCGATAACTGTCATCGTATTGGCGATATTACGATACATCTCGATTTCGGATAGCAATATTAACAGGGCTTTATGCCTTACTTTTATTATAAGAAATAAGAGCACTTCACACCTGCATATAAAACTTAAAATTTGGCAATAAAACTAGAATATATTTAATTGGGTATATTTAATATGATATATCGTATTCTCACTTGCTTAATAGAAACTAGGCAAATTACATATATTATATATATATATATATATATTTTTTTAATTTGCTTACAGCTACAACGTTACCTCACCTATCTCGGATTCCTATAATTTTGTTTTAGTCTGTGGCACTCCTTTTATTTTTTGGTTGCTTGGATTTAGAGTTTTCCGCTTTTTGTTTTGTTGTGTGGAGAGCAAAAAACATGTCGTGCAAACTGTTCGTTCGTTCAACCTTGGAGGCTCCACTCGTTACCGCACCGGTTCAGAAGCCAAACCCATATCGAAATATACGCATTAGTCTCAATTGCGAACGCCCTTTGAACATTGTCGATTGTTGATTGTCGATTGTCCACTGTCCAAGTGTCTGTTGTCCATTGTCGATGGTTGCTAATGAATGGCGCTAGGTGCCAATGTGGGAAAGGCCAGTGTTGATATTTGGTTTGCGGATCGAAGAACGATTCACGATTCACAATTTACAATTCACTATTTAATTTAACATATCTAACAATCAAAGGCAATTGTGCTAAATATTAATAGCGGTTACTAGGCCACGCAAATAATCAAATGTGTATATATATATATATATATGTATGTACATATAGAAGACGCAATAGTAATAATAATAATAAAATGCCACAACTATGTCTAATTAAGATTTATGATCAAAGTCAAGGCTGGTCAAGGTGCGAGGTGCGAGGTGCAAGTTCCTCACTCACAAATTGCCATCATTCCCACAACGAGTCGTTAGTAAATGGAACTAGGCACACATCAGCATAAACACTCACACACACACACACACACACACACACGCACACACACAGTATACACTATATGCTATAACCAGGCAATTTAGTTAGATAAATAGTTTTTTTTTTATCATCACATTTTGTGTGGGCCTCTCAATTGTTTTAGCACAGTGTGCGCTGCTTATCTACAACAAAAAAGCCACACACACACACACATATATATATATATATATATATATATATATATATACACTTGAGTACACCTACGTTGAGGTCCATTGAAGCTTGGGTGGCGGGTGAGTAATGGGGTTAAGAGTGGGCTTCACTGTCTGCCACTTGACGCGCAAAGGGCTTAATTATTATTGCAACCGATTACGGCGTGCGTCATTCAATTTTGGTATATTACGTATCACCAATTTCGTATCGATTGGACAAAATATATTTATATATGTATATATATGTATATATTTACACTCAATAATTACGACATATGTATATGTTTTATATAGATATTAGCTATTTCGGTAAGGTTAGTCACCATCAATAAAATAATTATATATTATATTAAATAAATATATACATATGTGTATATATAATTTTAAATAAATATATATAAATTTACCCACTACGATATACCCTTAACACAGCTGTTAAATACGTTCAATGAGATCAATATACGAATACTTTTCCGACTATATCTTTAGGGGGTCGGAGATGCTTCCATCTTTTACATACATCTTTACCCATTTCTAATTGGTTAAAAATATGAAATGAGTTTGCCTTGTTCTGAAATATCACAGTTTAGAAGTCTGCCTGTATAACAGTTGTTTACATTTTGTTGCCTGTTACAGCTGACATATAACAGCTGTAATAAGCTACAAAACAATCCGTTGTGCAATGCTCCTTTCAAAGGCGTCGCAAGGGTTCGAAACTGATTTAGATTTAATTTAGAATTCGTCAACCACTTTTTAAAAACGAAAACAAAAACAAAAAATAAATCAATGTACACCTTTGAGTGTCTCAGTTAAAGATAGTGGCAAAGAGCTTGTCACATGATCTGTTGTGATTGTATAACACATTTTGTATAACACATTTACAGTGTTACTCACTCGATTGCGCCCGCCAAGCACAGAGCATGTAACAATTAGATGCAGGGAAATTGTGGAGGTGGAAGCGGCAGATGCGGAATGGAGGATGCAAAGTGATTCCATTAAAAAACACGCTAAGCAATTCTACACACAGTTTTATTAACACTCGACAAACCCGATGGACGTGGCTCGGTTCCGACAGTGCGGGGCAAAACCGAACCAGTTTCAGCGAACGTCAATTGACAATTGCATTACGCGATTTCGATGGGGTCTATTGTTTCTTTTCTATACGAATGCTTTTTTTCTTCTTTTTGCTTTTACACGGCAATTAGCTGAAGCACGTAACAAGGGAAGTTTGAAATAAATATATATATAAATATACGAGTATATATAAATATATATATATATATAAGTATATGTGCGCTCTAAACACAAATAATAAGCAGATAACTATTGAAACCCACAATTACCAAATGGGTACAGGGTATAAAACGTTAATTACATGACAAAAATACTTTATTTATTTCTTCTCTCTCCCTCTCTCTCTCTCTATCTCACTCTCTGTATCTGCCTCAGCTGCCGGGAATCCTTGACCTTGACCCACTGTTCAGCTGAACTCAAATGAGTGCATGAATGAATCAGCGAGTGTGAAACGAGTGCATTGTCAATTATGATTGAGAGAGCAGCAGATTCAAGGCTGCCAACCAACGATATTTCAATGCCACTGGCCTCTGACCAAAAACCGACCAACCCCCCTACCTTAAATATTATATTAAGGGTCAAGAGGCAATAGTATTATTCTTATTTATAGTATAAGTGTTAATATATATATATATATATATATATAGGATAGGATAGTGACTCACTTGTTGGTTATTTCGAGGACATCGGATATCATGAGGCGATACTTGTATCGGAATTGCTGTCCCCGCTTCGTCTCCAGCAGATACTTGTTGCAGAAATCGGTGAGAGAGACAAAATAGATGAAGCCCAGTGAGGTGAGGAAGAGACCGCGCTGCAGCGTGATGCGATCGGTGGTGTTCGGTATTTGCCACAAACTGCCGCAGGCTAAACTCATCGATCCAATTGAGCAGGCCAGCGAGAAGTAGCATCCACTGCTCATCTGCAGCGTGCTGCCTGCCTTAAGCGGAGCTGCTTCTGCTGCTGAGGTTGCTGCCACTGCCTCTGGTGGCGTTGTGGCTTCGGTTGCTGTCGGTGATTCTGTTGCATCCTTGCAGGCGCCATTGCCCACCAGCGGCTGACAATCGCCGTTCCGTCGATGGTGCATGGTCTGCCTCTCCTGCTCTGCTATGGGGGAGGGGAAGTGGTTGTTGTTGTTATTGATGTTGTTGCTGTTTGTTGTTGTTGATGTTAATGTTGTTGTCCTTGTTCAGATGTCACAACCTGTTGTTGCCTGGACGAAGTCGCTGCTGCTACTGCTGACGTCTTGGCTTTTATAGTGCGTTTGACCCTTGGACCATTTTTGCAGCTGCTGTTAAGACGAATAATAAGAAATGTGCTGGTCAGCAATGATCGACTAGCTATTACCCTATAAATAGCCCTATATAAATATATGAATTTGTAGTTAACATTTGGATTTTAAATATTAATATTAATAGTAGTTAGTACAGCAAATAACAAGAGAGAACGTTGCAGAACGTTGCGTAACCGACAGTTGCCTTTCGGATTGAGGTAGATATAAGATAGTAACCCTTCTTTGAAGTTTGGCAACTGTAGCTCTTAAATTAGGGAAGATATAAGCTTTTCGAGAATTTGGAGGCGGGAGTGGGCGTGGTTGAAAAAAAATATAGAGAATGTTCCTAATAATCTTCCTTCCTAGTTTGGTAACTGGGGCTTTTATATTGCGGGAGATGTGGGAATTTATTGGATTTGGGGGCGGGAGTGGGCGTGGTCTAACATTTTTTTCGTGAGATGGTCTTGTCTTATATGTTCTTATCGATTTACACCAAAAGGTGTATCGGTTTAGGTAGGCGGAGTGGGCGTGGCCATCCAATTTTATATCAATCTCTTGGGGGAGTTACTTTCAAAATTTGGTGACTCTAGCTTACAAATTATAGAAGATATGCACATTTCAGATTTCTAGGGTCGAAGCTCCTGGGGCGGCGATCACTCTATCTTTGAAATTATGGGAGATATACGAATTTAACGATTTACACTTTCCGAAATATCGGCATTGTCGATTATGGGCGCAGGTGTGGGCGTGGCGACAAAAATTTGCTATCGGTTCTTAAAGGCGACTACCAGTAATATACCTACAAAATTTGACGTTCGCAACTCAAAAACTGCGGAAGATATAGCCATTTAAAAGTTTTTGGGGGCGGGGGTGCTGGAGGCGTCTGAGGTGGGCGTGGCATATGCCGATCTTTGAAGGACATCGTCAACAATCTACCAACCGAAATTGGTGCTTGTAGCCATAAAATTGTGGGAGATATGTGACTTTATCGATTTGCGAATATCGATTTTATCGATTTTCTAGCTTTCTAGTGGACGTAGGACTCCAAACTTGACACTTTAATTTTTGAGGGTACTTTCAAATATATGTTTAAAGTTTCAAGTCTCTATCTCTAAGGGTGTCGAATAAAGTTGCGTTCATCCAGACGGACGGACGGACGGACGGACGGAAAATGCACAAAACCAATATACTATTATACCTTCGGTATCATAGTATAACAATTTGAAGGCTGGCAGTAAGCTTAAGTGTCAAATTTGAAATGATCAAATTATTTAAATCACCCAATTATTCAACATTAAAAAATTAGATTCTCCATCAAATCGGTTTGTAACCACGGTAAATACAATACTTTTTTTTAACTGCGTGCAGGGTGCAAAGCGCATGCTTATCGGCCAACGAGGCGGAACTCAATCAGTATTCTTATTATCACCCAATTATTATCAGTTGCGACCCCTGCTTTTTGATGTTGCTGCTGCTGCCGCTGCCGCTGCTGCTGCTGCTGCTGCTAGTGTTGCTGCTGTTGTTCCACATTCAATTTACACTTTTACACAAAATTAGTTTCGGACTTTGTGTGCCCATTAATTTTTAAGTGCAATGCATTAGTGTGTCTCTCTGTAGGTATGTATATGTCTGTGTAAGCGTCTGTTATCTTATCTACACTTTTATGTTAATAAGTTTATTGCTTTTTGCCAGCTTATTGTTCGTCTTGTTGGACATTTTTATCCATTTGCTTGAAATCTTATCGTGGGCGCATGAAATGATGGGCGCGCGCATTCTGTCAACAAACTGTTAAGGCGCACTGTTGCGCTCATTTACTGTTATACCTACATATATGTACAGTGACTCTCATAGGCTTTTGAACGGTGTCTAGAAAAAATTTCAATTGCCTGCCATAAACTAATTATGTAACATTTTTCAAAAATTCCAAAGACCCATGGCAGGTAGATATATGAACCACCAAAATGAATATGTGACCCTAATAAACTGGGATTTTCCCACCCGTTAGGTCGGGTTATGTAAAAAAGTACCGCAATTTATGGTCTCAAGACCTTTTGAACAGTTACTTTATGGACAGTTAGGTGGCAGAAAACCCGGGTTTTCTGCCTAAAGTTGAATATTTTCGGTAAGCATAGACCAATCCTTCATGGTCAGTTTAGTTATATTCTGCATCTCGAGTGGAACAAGCCTACAAGGACAATGGGCAAACGGACTACCATTGAACAACGGAAACTCATCCTGGAACACTTCAACAATGGATATTCACATCGCCAAATAGCTGAATTGGTCAATCTAAACACCTCAACTGTATTCTGCATCATTTGGAGTTTCGTGGACGAAAATTGGATGGAGGGCGAGGGCGGAATGGCACCAAACCCGATTTTCACCGAGCAGGACGAGCCGAGGATCATCAAGATTTCAAGGGGAAATCTGAAGCTATCGGCTCAAAAACTGACTTAATAGGTGCAGGATGAAATAAGGAAAAAGTTCAGTGTGGAAACTGTGCTCCAAGTTCTGCGCAACCATGACTTTGATGCCCGAGTACCACGGAAAACGAAATTTACAAGCGCAGAAAATATAGGGTCTGAGATGACGTTCGTCAAAATCCACTTGGATAAGGATTTGGAGTTCTGGAACACAGTCATATTTGAATATGAGTACAAATTCAACATTTTTTGCCAGGACGGATGGAATTATATGTGGCGACAGTCTAATACTGAGCTGAATCCCAATCACTTAAAGGCAACAGTCAAGCACGGCGGAGGAAGTGTAATGGTATGGGCATGTATCTCGGGAGCCGGTGGGGGAAATTTTGTGATTATTGAAACAACAATGGACAGGAATGTATACTTCGATATGCTAAAGGAAAATTTACTCCAAAGTGCCGAGAATCTCGAATCCGACGCACTTTTCGGATCTACCAGGACAAAGACCGCAAGCATAAGTCCGGAATAGTACAGTCCTGGCTTATCTGGAACTGCCCCCACGTGATAATTCCATCGGCCCAGTCTCCAGATTTAAATGTTATTGAAAATTTATGGGCTATGCTGAAAATTAACATCCAGAATCACAACATATCCAGCAAACAGTATCTCAAAACTGCTCTGCTGGAGGAGTGGAGCAAGATCAGCCCAGAAACTACCCGGAAGCTGGTATCTTCCATGAAAAATAGATTAAACGAAGTTGTTAAGGCTAAAGGATATCATACTAAGTATTAACATCCTTATTTAAGCTTTTATACGCCAAAAAATGTAACTTTTCTTAAGACTGTTCAAAAGGTTTGAGACATGAATTTTGGTTATGTTTTCAGTTTTTGACTAATTTTAATTAATTAATTAATATTTTAATAAAAACTAAAGTTTGTTTTTCAAATGTGATATAACATTAAACAAATTGGCATTTAAACATTTTGAATTTGTTTCCTTGTTTAAATTTTATAGCACTTTAAATTTTTTGCTAGACACCGTTCAAAAGCCTATGAGAGTCACTGTATGTATGTGTGCTTGTATGTATGTTGGGCTCTCATGCAAAGTACACAATTCAATTGCCAATTGAAATTCGCTTTTGTATGCAAATCTATATTGCTGCTGCCACTGTCTACGAGTGTAGGGCGTTTTTCGCGTTTTCCAAAAGTGATGGTAAAACTCTTGAGAAAATTAAAAAAAAAAAAAATAAATAAATAAACAAAAAATGTCATGACAATTCTAATGATTAATTAAGAGAATTGTGTTTTTTGTTGTTGCCGCCGTTTTATATTCGGTCTCTTTTTTGGCTTGTCTGACACGGGCCCATCTCTAATTGGACATGCGAGTGCGAGTGAGAGCGCAATGAAAACAAAAGTTTCTCTCACTCTCCCTCGCACGCCCATATACAAATAAGAAATGTTGAGAACTGTTATACATATATATATATATATATCTATATACACAGTAAAACAATGTAGGTCAAGCACAGTGCATTGCCCAAATATATAATTGGCATATACACACACACACACACACACATACACATGCACATTGCATTGGGCGCCAATTGTTGGCTAACATTTTGTGTAACTTATTTAGGCATAAGTTGCGCGCGCGCACATGCAACAACAACAACAGCTAGAAGAACGACAACAACAAACATAAGTTAATAACAAGTCCAAGCAGCTGATCGGTGAGGCAATCAAAACACATTCGTTTACTTTATATTTATAAGTTTTGTGTCACTTTCATTGACGCCCACACACAAACACACGCTTTTACACACACTAACACACACAGAGAGACACAGATGACGCGCGCGCAGTCAGCAGCCGTCGCAGCTGTTGCAGACGCATTTCACACGCACACGCAATAGCCAAAAAGATTCGTTGATTATGCAATTCCAAGAATTGCACAGACAAACTGCTTAAAGCCAAGCTTTTTCGCATCTGAGCAAACACTAACGACAACAACAAAAGTGATCTAATCTTGCGCACTTTGTTACATACACACACACACTCGCAGTCATACACACAACACACACACACATAGCGCGCGTTGTATGTGGCTGCATTTGCCGGCAACGGCGTCACTTTGCATTTTGTGTTGTCATTTCACAATTGTATCGACAATCGCTAAACGTTGACAGCCGCAATGCCTTAATATGTGCCAAACACAACACTTTTATTTCATATGTTCAAAAATATTACAAAAAATATTAAAAAAAAGAATATAAAAAAAACGCAAACAGCAGCGACTTTCAAACTGACCCACTTAGATTGACCAATAACAGCAGAGTGGCAGCTGTAAGCAATGTTATGCAGCTGTTATGCTTAACCAGGGCATGTTATGCTTTACATTTATATGTTTACTTTCATATATCGATGTTTACATTATAATGGATGATTTGATTTCCGCATGCCAGAAATATGTGTAACAAATATAATTAGACTTATATTGTTAAACTATATTATTCTAAAAAAGTAATGTGCTGCATAACCAATTTAAAAGTTGTCAATTAATATCGATAGTTGTATTCATTGAACTTTAACCCACCGTGGCACAATAAAAATAGATTACATAAAATGAAAATAACTTTTTGTATAACTTCAAATCGAATTTTATTAATAAATTACAATTACAAATATAATTAGACTTATATTGATATATTATATTGCTCTTAAAATATAATATTTTGCAAGCAAATTTGAAAGTTATCAATTAATATCGATATTTGTATTAATTGAATTTTAACACCGTGGCAAAATAAAAACAAATTCTGTAACATAAAAAGAATTTTGGTATGACTATTTAGTTGATTATGCATCGCATAACAACTCTTGTCAAATGTTAAAGTTGAGTATTTTCAGTATTTTTAGCTTACAGTTTTTTATACCAAGAACACGATTTTTTTTGTATGTAAACTGCAAGTATAATTAAAATGTTAAGTGAATTTTGCAATTATTATCAGCTTCAAGCAAAAATATTTGATATTCTTTTTCATATCTTAAGCCAAACGTAAAGTATATTTTAATTTCAAATTACTGCTCTTAAAGATAAATCATTATTCTGATATTAAAAAAAAGGTATCGATAAATAATACAAATCAGATCGAACATAAAAAAACTACAGGGAGACGGACATCACGAATAGTATTATAATGATAATAAATAAATTGAGTTCTAACCGATTAATATACCAAAAAATGAAAGAATTAAAATGAATAAAGTGGCAATACTAAAAACTACCACACTAAAATCACGAAATTTGGAGGAAATCAGTGAGGCCAGACTATGTGAGCGTAAAAATGCAAATAGAACTGAAAGCGGTAACATTTGTTTGCCACTAATATTTTATTTTTCAGTCACTGCGGACGTGTGCGATTGTCGTGTGCGGTTTGGACAACAAGCAAAATGGCGAAAACTGTCGGTCGTGCGTGCGCGCAAATCGCAATTATATTAACTATATACGGATCAATACAAAATGTAAAATCAATATGTAAGTGTAAAGACCGATTCACACTTCAACGCACCCACAAACACACACATACTCAAATTATCCAAACACGCATTTATGTACATATGATAGATCATCATTAAGAAACAGTTTTCATTATGATGATGATGTCGATGAAGACAAAACTCAAGCAATGGTGAGGGGAGCGGGGGGAGCCAGAGCGCGCTCTGCTGCCAGTTGGTACTTTTTTTATGGTGAAATTTTGCTGCCATGTTTTTTTTTCTTTTGTTTGTGTCTTTGTTGCTTTTAAAAATGAATTTGTGTTTTTATTGAAGTTGTTATTTTTGCTGTCTGGCAGTAAATGCGTTAATTGACAATAACAAAATATGTACGCGTGTATTTGTGTGTCTGTTTGTGTGTAGCGCAGCCGAATGTGAAAATAGGCAACAGCATAACTAAGAAACGAAACGTCCTTTCGTCTGTCTCGCTCTCACCTCTAATACAACACTGCCCACGTTTGCTTTATTTTTAAAATGTTTGTTTTTTTTTTCTATGCGCTACGCTCATTTGCTCCATGCTCCACTTAACGTGCAACAATTTTCTAAGCCCTTGCCCCCGTCCTCCCCCACCTCCTCAGCCGTCCGCATCTACTCCGCGCAATTGTAGAGCGACATCTCGTTCGTTGTTGCATATTTCAATTGAAATTTGTGGCGCATTTTGATTAAGGCGCAAAGAAAAATGCGAATTGTTTTTGTTTATGTTGTTGTCTTTGTTGTCACCACACGCCAGCCCCCTCCTCACGATGATGAAATTGAAATGGATCAAAGAACCCAAAACAGGTGGCAACCTTGTCAACAGCTGCTTTTGTTGTTGTTGCCGTTAACCACTCCACTGTTAAATGTCGTCTTGCAAATTGTATTTCCATCTCTCTCTATATGTTTTCGCGCATTTTAGCATAATGTTGCTATTAGTGTTGTGTAATTAGCCAATAATGTGATGCGTCTTATCCACTATCTAACAGGTATGCAATGCAGTAAACTGGCTGCGGTTGTCTGGCCGGGTGCCAGTGGCGGCAGCTTCGTTGTCGTCGCACTTCATTTACTTGTTTCAGCTAACTGCACACGCACTACTGCAGTATATATATATATATATATATATATATATATATATATATTTATATGTGTGTGTTGTTGATTCAGCTGCGATTGGGCATTGCTTTGTTTACCCCAATCCACGTTATCAATTTCTTGCACTTTGTTTGCCCCCCACCCTTTGTATGTGTGTGCGCCTGTTTTTTTGTTGCTATTGTCAATTAACATTTTCTAGAAATGAATTAAACTGTCCACTGCTTCTGCTACAGGTCAGTTTGCAGTCACTGTTAATCGATCGTTTGTATGAATGTATGTATGTATATATGTCTGCTTGTCGGTCCATAGTGGCTAATGTCCATGGGGACCGACACCAAGTGGCACAACAGTGCAGAGCAAAGAGCGCTTATCAAGGGCGCTACTTGCTGATTGCGTTGTTGAAGCAGTTTTTTTTTTGTAGTGATAAACAGTTAGTTTGCAGTAGCAAAGAGCAGAATGAGTGAATGCGATTTGCGTGCTCATTAATTCGTACGCATATTAATAAGAATTATTCATGCTTTCAGGCTGATTGGCTTATTGACACCAAAGATTGATAATTTTTTTTTATTGCATTTATTCACATTATTCATTTTCAGCATTATTAGCCTTATCCAGTTATGCAAAATCGTATGCTCCGTGTGAAAATGCTAAGCCAATTTTTAACTTAAAAGCTTTCGTTGCATTTTATATTCGTATGTAGTTGTGAATAATTGTTTAAAAGAAAAACAAAAATAATAAAAATATATACGAATAAATTAAAAATACAGTAAAAAAAATGTATTTGAAAATGTTATTCACGAGACAAGACGTTTAAAATTGAGTTCTTAATGATATAAATAGAGAGGGCTCTAAATTGATAACATGCTAGAGTCTATTTTAATCATTACTGCGTACTCGAATTAAGAGAAAGTGGGAAGAGGTAACGAGACGGTCTACAGGGAACAAAAAGATTCATTTGTCTCATGAGCGGAGGCGGAGGAGCAGTCTATCAGTTTGTGGAGGCACCGCAGGAATGGCGAATTTAACTGCTTAAAGGCAGGCTTTGTATTCTGTTCGAAGTCGTTATTTATTTTCATCTAAACGATTGCGAAGAAGTATACAGAACAAACACCGTTACCTCGTTTACACACACACACAGGGAGCTGATAAAAGCACGGTTGTGTGCAGAGCTTTTCTCAAGAAGCAATTATAACTGTGCATTCGTCGCCATACTGCTGACACAAACAAATGCAAAATTAACTTTCGATCGATGCGCAATGGGCATATTGTGCAAATTGTGCAATTGGGAATACGTTTGGCGATAAAGCACGAGCTGCCAATTGGATTGCATGTGCTCCAGCTGATTCTAATTGGGTGTCACGATTCTGCTAAAAAGCAAAAGAATAAAAATACTTTCGTATTCATTTATCACATTTGCTCACTATTGAATTCAATATACTATAGCAAGTATTGCAAAAACAAGATTTTATCGATTTTTTTAAATTTTAAATCTTAATCAACTTAATTCCTTACACCGAAAATAGAGTATTGCATAGTCGGCAACACTATTTTCTAGTTCTGCTTGCGTTGACCAAAATAGTTGTTTGTGCCCATTGAATTTGTATGTATGTATGTATGGTTATCCCATTCACAAGCCACAGTGCATCGTTTGTCTTGAATCTGCTATTACAAAATATATGTATGTATATATCCCCCACTACCTCCCTCGCACAAACACACACACACGCATAGACTGTTACAACAGGAAGCCTTGCCGTCAAAGTTAGCACATCATCAACATTAACATCAGTGACAAAATTCTCTCTCACCTCACTTCTTACTTCTCATTGCTTCTCACAATTTCTATATAAGTATCTATCTCGCTCGCACTGATTGTTAATCTCTCTCCTTCTCTCTCTTACCAGCAGTCAACGATACACTGTTAAATGTTGACTGCGTCATCGCCGCTGCCGTATGCGTTGCTGCGGCCAATGCATTTTGGGGTCTCTTTGCGCATTTCGTTTTGTCTCGTCTTGCCTTGTTTTGTTGGTTTGTTTGCTTCTGCTGCCACTATAGATTTGGCCCGATAAGCATGTCCGGCTAACGGCGCTAAAAGCCAAATAAAAAAGAAACAACGTCAACTGTACAATTGCTTTGTGGTTGACATTTGTGCAGGCAGCAACAACAAAACTTTATTTCAAGTTGAAAAGTTTGTCGAAACTTGAACGATAAGCACAAGAAAAAGAAGCAGGAGCAGCAAAAGTCGAAGAAGAAGAAGAAGCATTAATGCGACGCAAATATTCTAGTTATCAGCTGTGATTTTTTGTGCCTCACCTGAAGCCCTCTCTCTCTCTCTTTTGGCCCTCTTTCTACAACATGCTCTTTATCACAAGCACTGAAATGAAAGAAAAACTAATTAGTAGGCAAAAGCTTTCAATTGCGACGATAAACAAAAAAGAACAAGCAACAAAAACAATTTTGCAGTCGCATTTCCTTGGAATCAGCCAAAGCTAAATTGAAAGAAGAAGAAAAAGCAAATTGGGTCACGCTCACACTTCTTCTGCCTGTGTGTGTGTGTGTGTGTGTGTGTGAGGACGTTAACTTAGCAGAAATGGAGCAACAAGAACAACAATGCCAACAGCAATAACTTTCAGTTTTCAATCAAATGCTGCATTAATTTAAGCCAATTATTTGCAATATCAGCCACTACTATCACAACGAGAACAACAACAACAACAACAACGATGGACGGGTTAGCCATTAACATAACAATTAACACCGGGTTCAATTGAATCAAACACCGCACAATTGCTAAGAGGCAAAAACGGCAGCAGCAGCAGCAAAAGCAATACGTGAAGAGCACTTGCTGCTGCTGCTGCTGCTGCTGCTGCTACTGTAAGTGCGAGTGAGATAGCAGCTGCACTTGTGTGACTCAGTGTGACCGCAGCCCAATAATTATGCAAGGCAATGGGAAACAGACGTATGCAAATCAGATGACGTTGTTCCATCTTGTCTGTGTTGTGTGTGTGTCTGACTGAGTATTTTGCATGACTCTCGCTTTCCTTCTCATTCGCACTCTCACTCAGCATGCATTTTTGCGTCACTTTCTTAAACGCTATGCAACAAATAATCGGTAATTAGCCAAAACGAGAAATATCCAAATGACTTCAGTGGAGGGAGGGGGGTGCTCTTTATTAATTTCATTCCAGTCAATCGGTGCTTGCCACCCGATCTAAAAATTCAGCATTTTATTACATTCACTTGCTAAGCTTAAATTGCAATGGAAAAAAGTGTTTTTGCAATCGAAATGAGAAACCTGCATTATTTGCATTCAACACATTTTTTCCAGCTCAAGTTTGTGTGTGTGTGTGTGTGTGTGTGTGTATGTAGGCCTGCTCTATATTATTAGATCGTAAACGATATTGCATTTATTCCGTTATGTGCGCCGTGCTCTACTCTGCTCTCTGACCACATGCTATAATTCTATTGTAAAGCAGCGAGCAGCGAGCAGCGAGCAGCAAAAACAATAAAACCGTGCGATTAATGGCGCAGTACCCTTTGATACGTATGCTTACGTGAAAGCATACACACACACACACACAGACACACACACTCACAATCACACTCATGCATCCCAGCAGCGAAATAGACCGCATTACGAATTCCATTCGTAATCTATACTTTGTGGACGGCGGTAAAGTAAGCACAGGAATCGTAAGCGGAAAACTCTTCGATTCCATGAAACAAGATGAATATAGTTTCGAAATATATTGGTTTACATATAAATACATATAATGTTTACATATATATTGACAGCCAAGCGGCTATTAAATCTATTACGACGATATCAACAAATTCGGTATGGGTAACAAGATGTCGCAAATCTCTGCACGGGATGGCTAAACAGCATGTTAACAGGCTCAAATGGATGCCTGGTCACCAAAATATTGAAATATTGAACTGCAAGACTGATTAGTTAGCTAGGAAAGGTACTCCATTTTCCCTCCTCCCCCCCCCCTGATTAGGTAGATATATGTATGACTCTGGCCACCTGTTTGCTCAAAATGAAGAAGAGGCCAGGAAGCGACTTGTAATCTTGAG
The DNA here is from genome assembly GCA_037043585.1 of Drosophila mimica. Classification (NCBI taxonomy): domain Eukaryota; kingdom Metazoa; phylum Arthropoda; class Insecta; order Diptera; family Drosophilidae; genus Drosophila; species Drosophila mimica. The sequence goes on along the minus strand of JBAMBE010000312.1, from coordinate 1,859,278 downwards.
TAGCCTCTTACCAAATCTATCAAAGCTAGCTAACAAGAGTGCCGGAGAAATTCAAGTTAGATCCCATGTATATATATTTATATATATATACGATTTACATATATATATATATATATATATATATATATGTGTGTGTGTGGTCTGTGTGCCTGTTTATATAAACATATCTAGTTACTTGAATTCTTTGGGTATGTTTGCAATGGTATTTAGTGGTCTGCGGCCAGTAGAGGTTGTTGTTGTCGGGGTAGATGCCACATGTAAATGCAAGTGAAACACACTTTGAAAATAGAAAATCGATATTGTGCACCTAGCGTCAAATAACAGTTAACGCGAGCATTTACAACGCCAGCAAAAAAATAGGCACAAAATGCGGTTAAAAGTGGGGTAGACCCAAAGGAAAATGAAATTAATAAAAAGTGCAGCAGAAAATTGAACAATTTATGCAACTGCCGAAAGTTAAAAAAAAAACACGTTTTTTGTTGTTGTTGTTTTTTAAAGCATTTATGTACATATTTAATAAGAGTCACTGAGCTCCTTAACTGCTGCTTTTAAACACTTTTCGTACATCACGAACACTTCAAACCTATATATAAACATATTCATAAATATAATCTTAATCCACGTATTTTAAATACTTTATTTGATTTGACATCGAAGCTCATTTTAACCTTGTATTGTTCTGGTTGGGGCTAAACAAGTTTCCGTACGCAAAGCAATAAAATCGAGAGATGAGACTTAGTTTTAATGCACACCCACAAAAACACAACAAAAATCAGTTTAACCACAAATATAAGCTTAGTTGAGGTTCAGACAAACGATACCTAAAATGAAACAAACCACCGACTCTATAATTAAGCCATGAACCATTAAAAATGGTTAAACAAAAGTAGGGTATGATGACTTTGTGCAAAGGTATGTAACAGGCAGAAGGGGTAGCATCTTTGAATCCATAAACTATATATATTTTGGATTCTGGATCAGCAACAATAGCCGCCAAGTCGATATAGCCATGTTCGGCTATATGAACAATCCGATCTCAGTGACAACACAAAGCAAACTATCGATAACTGGCCCCATTTTGCGAATTTAGAAATATTTCGATTTTCGATAGCAATAAACTTATATATAGCCTTCTAATTGATTTATAATATACCCAGTAATATTATTCAACCGAATTGTACAAATTTCATTTGACGCAGATTTTATTAATTATAAAATATTTTCAAATTGTACAAGCGAATTAACAATACAGGGTATTTTCTTGTCGAGTTGTGTTTCGAGCATTCTAACTTGTTTATTTTGCCTCATTGTGTGTGTTTTTTTTTTTTTTTTTTTGTAGAATGTGTCACATATGTGCAAAACTAAAACACATGTTTTATAGAGTAAGAAACTTTCGGCACATTTTTTTTTTTTTGGTTACTTTTGTTGTAACAAAAAGATGTGCGTTGTTTGTGTGTTTTTATTCAAGAAATCAACAGTTTGCCAACAAATATGTTTCTATTTGTCATTGTGGCAATATTCTTTATACAGCTGCGGTCAAAATAATAGAACTGCACACAGATGAATTAAAAGATGGGATAGCTATAAGATTATCAACAAATTCAAATTAAAGTCCTTAAATTTAAATTAAACCAATGAGCCGTCAAAATAATAGTAGCTTTCTCTGGGGCTAAATAATATATCTAAAATCTAGTTATGATTTGGATTTGGATATATTATATATATCGATTGGCAATTGTTCGTTGGATTTACGTTAGAAACAATCTATAACTGAAGACTGTGCCGGCCAATCCATCACTCTAACTCCATTGTTCTTGAAAAAAATAAGAAAGTTTACTTAATTTGGTGTATTAAAAAAAAGAAGACTTAAACGAAAGAACCTTGGAAACTTTCAAGTATCGCATGCCCCAAAGTAAAAACCAACAGTTCTTTAAATTTGTGGCTTAACTTTTGTTTTGGCTTTCGTCTTATCGACGCATAAAGTTTGTATTATTAAAAAAAAAAAAATTAAAGATCAAATTTAATATCGCAAATATGTACTTTGGATGGTTACTTATCTTGTGCGTGTTATTTGCTTGCAGCTCCCGAAGTATACAACTTCGTCGGCACTCAACTCATATATCCGGATCAGATTGTTAGACTGACGCCAGCACAGTTGGTGGAGTCACGGCAGCGTCGTGCCGTTATGCCAGCAGCTCCGGCGGAATCGACACCAATTGCTACCACCACTCAGGATGCAAAGAATCAATATAGGAGCGTTAACGCCAATGGTAATGTCAACATAAGCAGCAGCAGCAGCAGCGGCGGCATCGTTTCACCCGCAGATGCTGCCACGGTGACAACCACCATGGATAGCAAGGCGTCTGTCACCGGCAGCGTCGCCTACAATGTTCACAATGTCGGCGTCAATGGCACCGGACAGCGCAAGGATCTGAGCAGTGGCAGCGATGGTGCGGCCAACAATAATAGCAACATCACCACTAGCATCAATGTTGCAACTGCTGGTGCTGGTGCTGGTGCTACTGGGCTTCCGACAGTTCCACTAAAGAAAACCCAACTGATGGCCTCCTTACAGCCATCGCAATATCCCAAGAAGGCCCCCTCATCCGTCCAGATGGCAACGGGATCAAGCACGGAGCGACAGATCATCGACGATGTCGATGTGGCCGACGATGTCATCAATGATCGGGCAAAGAATCAATCGCTCACCCGTCGCGAAGATCACTTCGACTTCTATCAGAGTCTCCTCTATGTGAACAAGACCGAGACGACGGCCATGTGGAACCAAGTGCGTCTCATACCTGAAAACGTTATGCTATCCTCTTCACATCGTCGCGCCATGACCGTTGAGCTAAAATTCGATTTTCCCTTTTATGGGCAATATGTGCGCAACATAACCGTTGCCACCGGTGGCTTCCTCTTCACCGGCGTCTACGTCCATTCTTGGCTGGCGGCGACTCAATATATAGCGCCACTAATGGCCAATTTTGATACCAGCATGTCGAATGATTCCTTTGTGCGGCTGCAAGATAATGGTATGTCTCATATATGGTATGTCTCATATATATATATATAAGGGCAGCTCCCAGTTATATCCCTTACCAATTTGATGACTTAAGCTCATGGGCATGAGGTATATATGGGCATGGCACGGGCCGATCTTTGAAGGACACACTAAAGCTTTAAAATTTTGGGAGGTATTTGGTTTTATAGATAAGTAATTATCAATTTAATTGATAGAAGGCTACGAAATCGATAAACTTAGGTATCAGAGTATAAAAAGAAATCTTACAAATATTTTATTATTATTATATTTTTATATTATTAAATGCCTCCAAAATACTGCATGATTTGAGGAAAAGCCACAAAACATATTTTATAAATTTCGTTGAATTATTTTATATTCATTAACTTTGTTTCGTTCTGTGATCCTGATCCATTCTACTGCACTCAGGCACTGCCTTCACAGTCGTCTGGGAGAACGTCACGTTGCAGGATAAGCCCGAGTATGGCATGTTCACATTCAGCGCCACGTTGCATCAAAATGGTGACATTGTGTTCGTCTACTATCAGCTGCCAACGGTGATCAGCAAAATACAGGACAATCAGCATCCTGTCAAAGTGGGACTCTCCGATGCTTACATCGTTGACAAGATGCTTTTCTGTATGTATATTTTGTGTTTACTTCTCATGCTCTATTCCTATCTCTCTCACTGTATATATCTTTCTCTCTCTGCCGTAGTTGCTCGCCGCAAGACCATCTATGAGTATCATCGGGTCACATTTGGCCAGAAGGAGATCACAAATGCCACGCTCATTAAATTGACAGCGCAGCCCACCTGCCTGCTCTACAATGACTGCGGGTCATGCCTTAATCACAATACAACATTTGAGGTGAATGCCCCTTCCACATCCCCATTTCCTATCCCCACCCACTCACTCTTCCATTTGACCAACTAATCTCTCTCATGTGCTCTCCATAGTGCGCCTGGTGCCCCACGCTTAATCGCTGCTCCACCCATAATGGCAATCATCGTGGCAAGCAGGAATGGCAGCAGAAGGGTATGTAAAACACTCACTACATGCAACATGTTGCAATATTATTGATGTGATTATTATATTAAAGTAAAAGAAATTGTAAGAATTTGATTGATTCTTTTTATTGTCGTTTTAGAAAGAACTTTATTTTAATTGTATTTGATTTATTAATTTTAATTTTGATTTGAACATGAGGGAGATCTTTTATTATTATAATAGATCAATTTTAACATGCTTAAAGTTAATAATTTTTGCTTTGCATTTATCGGAGTTTTCTATTCGAGTTGCTTTGAAAATAATTTGTAAACATAATTTGTAAATTCGAACTTGTTATCTTTTCACTGTTATCGTTATCGATATCGATGTATACTTACATTTGCGACAGCTTATATCATAATTGTTAATTATGTATAATGATTAATCTAAATATAGTAATTTCGATTCATTCAAATTGCAGGCTGCGATCGCTTGCTAATCAATAAGATCTCTGAATGCCCAGCGCTGGGCCAGAAGGGCAACAATGCTGCACAGGAGAACAATAGCAACAACAACAACAGCACTGCCAACAATAACAGCAGCAGCAACAACAACAACAACAACAACAACAACGCTGGTGGCATAATCAACTCCTCATCGACGTCGGTGTCAAATGCCGTCAATGCGGCCACAGAGCCAACAGTGAGCAGCACGCGATCGTCGCAGGCAAACGGCGAACCGCGGAGCAGCGACGGCGTCAATCTGGAGAAGAGCGAGCATCTCGGCGCCGTGCAGCCGCCCGAGAATAAGAGTGTGGGCGTGGCATTTGGGTTTATGGTGCCCATTTGCCTGGTGTTCGCCGTGACACTCTGGCTCTTCTATGCGTACCGAAATCCACACACACGGAGCGGACAGCTCCTCATACAGGTGAGTCTATCGATCAGTCAATCAATCGATGAATCTATCTATCCGATTCCAAATCAAAGCTTAACTTAAATGTGTTTATTTACATGCAGTCCAAGCAATTGCATCAGGTTGGTGGTTAACAGTTGCACTTAACATTAACATTAACATACGTTCACGTGTGATCAGTTTTTTTTTATTAATGTTATGTTATTTTCTCCTTGTCACACAGTTCCGTCCCAGTCAGTGGGCATGGCGACGCGGCGAGGCGCGCTACACGGCGGCCACGATACACATGTAACAGTAATGAGCAGTAGAGAAACCGTAAAGATGAGAGCGATATTGCCTGTTGTTGTCTTTGTCAGCCTGTTGCTGCTTGTTAACGAGTAGCGAGCAGCCCGCAGCGAGTAACGAATAAGGAGTAACGAGTCACTGTCTCTGTCACGTGTGACGCAATATCTGAAAAAAATAAACAGGTTATCCAACACACACTATTACACACCCTCTTCCCAAAATTCCCCAAAAGCGTAGCAAAAAGTTAGAATAACTGATAATTCAATAAATGGATATGTGCAGCTCAGCGTTTTTCATGGCAACAAAAGTTCAGATCATAACACAAGTGTGACAGCAGCAACTGCGTCTGCGTCTGCGTTTCATGGCCACAGTTTGAAAAGCGTTGCATCTTAACGGCAAATTTAAAGACCATATCAAAAAGACACCCAAACAACAAAAAAACAAAACAAAAACAAAAAACAACATAAAAAACAAAAAAAAATCCACACGTGTGCTTTGTGTTCTTTCTAGCATGCTCTTGCAACAGATATGTTCACATCTTTTATAAACTTTTTAAAATCACGCTGAAGACCGGCCACTCGCATCAATTATGGAATTTAATTTGCTCAGGCCCTGTTCCCTTTACACCCATCAAGCACACACACACAGACACACACACACACAAACACATACCCATACACATACACTCTCACACACACACACACAGAGATACGGGGCACAGTGCTTGCAATTTAGTAGTTCAATTGTAAAAACAATTTTTCAGTTTGTGTTTTTTTTTATTATCTTAATTTTCTTACTTCGTATTAATTATTTTTCTTCGTATTTCTATTGGCAGCTCGTTTAGTATAAAATTGCTATTTTATTCTATTCTATTCGCTTGGTATTAAAATGATTTTTTTTTTTTGTATTATATGGAGTACTACATACGGATGTTGTATATGCTGCACTTGAATCTGTTTATATGCAAGCATACATGCATATCAAAATGGATATATCCAAGACGACCTCTTCTTTTTGTTAGTATTTTTTTCTATTAATTAATATTATAAATATACGTATAAATAATTACATATATATAATTAATACAACAAATAAAACAAAAAACGTCAAGAAATGCGGTGTGCAAGTAAAAATGCTAAACTAAATACATAATTTAATAAGAGAACATGAAAAAACATGCAACTAAAGATCTGTAACAAAATATAAGAAAAAACAAACAACTAAGGAAATTGTATAACAATGTATTTTGATAATGAAATTAAATTTGTATTTTAAGCTCTTATTATATATACAAGATAATTTAAATAAAAACAAAAAAACGTATAAAACAAAAAAAAAACCGATTTTGAAATACCCGCCAACAGTTTTATGACCACTGCACAATAGCACCCACTGCATGCTGTTAACTCAAATTACACGTTGCACAGGTCAATGCAGTGCTGGCGCCACCTGTCGTCGTTTCATATAATTCACTGTCATCAGATGAGACTGTTAACTTCACAGTGCTTCTAAAAATGGAATGCACGCTGTAAAGTTTTTTGTTATACTAATCATGGTGGTCAACGCTCCTTTAACACTTAAATCGCTCTAAAATTAATTGAATTGCATTTCTCTTTACGTTTATTTTTATACTATTATACCAAAAAGGTATAATAGTATATTGGTTTTGTTCAATGTCCGTCATGCTGTCTGTCCGTCTGTATGAACGCGCGTTCCTCCGACACCTTTAGAGATAGAGACTTGAAACTTGGAAAGTATATTGGAAAATACCTTCAAAAGTTAAAGTGTCTTGGGTTTGGACCTACGTCCACTAGGGAGCTAGAAAACCACGAAATTCGATTTTAGAAAATCGATAAATCCACATATCTCTCACAATTTAATGGATACGGTCACCAATTTTGGTTGGTAGGTTGTTGGCGAGGTCCTTGAAAGATCGGCATGTGCCGCGCCCACCTCCGACGACCCCATCACCCCCGCCCCAAAAATGTTCAAATGGCTATATCTTCCGCAGTTTTTGAGTAGGGAACGTCAAATTTGGTAGGTATATTACTGGTAGTCGCCTTCAGGAGCCGATAATAACACACCTGCGCCTATAATCGACAATTCCGATTGTAAAACGATAACTCTGTATATCTCAGAAAATTTAAAAGATAGAGTAACCAAACTTGGAAGGTAATTTGCTGGTAACCTCCTCCAAGGAGTGTCATATCAATTTTTGGACCACGCCCACAACCGCTGCCCCCAGGAACTTCGTCCCTATAAATTTAAAGTGAGCATGTCTGCCGTAATTTGCAAGCTAGAGTCGCAAAATTTTGAAGGTATGTTACTGGTAGCTCGCTCAAAGATCGATAAAAAAAATTGGATGGCCACGCCCACTCCACAAACCTAAACCGATACACCTGTTGGTGTAAATCGATAAACCCATATATCTCACGCAATTTGACAACTTAAGTCACCAAATTTTAAAGGTATATTGCTAGTAACACCCTTCATAAATGTGGAAAAAAAATTTGGACCACGCCCACTCCCGCCCACAAAAAACGATAAATACCTTTATCTCCCGCAATTTAAGAGCTACAGTTACCAAACTTAGAGGGTATATTACTAAGATCGAACTCGAAAATTTTTTGGGCCACGCCCACTCCAGCTCCAAAATCGATTAACGCCCATATCCCCCGCAATTCAAGTTAGTTAGTTACCAAACTGGGTAGGAAGATTATTAGGAAACTTCTCTATAATCTCCCTAAAGTCTCGAAAAGCCCATATCTCTGGAATTTAAGAGTGAAAGTAGCTTATACAAATTTTTGTATGTGCTCTCCCCATGTAATTCTGCTCACCGTCTTTAAAAGCCACGCTCACTTATATGCAAATCATATACATAGTTATTAGTAGAGAATTAACAGAATGTGTTTCCATTCAAAAAGGCAAACTTGGACAGTATTTCTTGACTGCACACAAATTATGGTATAATAGTATTTCGCTGTCGGTTACGTCCGACTGCAACGTTCTATCTTGTTTGTATTAGCTTAGACTACAATTGAAGAATAAAAAAACATTCGAAATCTTCAGATAGTTTTCAATATAAGTAAATGTGAAATATTTATTTATGATCATTCGACGAAAGGACAAGAAAAGCGATATGCCAGAGAAATGAATAGGATAGTGTATAATGTGCTATATAGAGATCGAGGAAAAACAATTTATATTTTCAAACAACGACTTCAAACTTATTATTACTATTATAAGTTGGTGGTGGCCCCCATCTGGAGCTTATAGCTTCTCCATCGACCCCAGCAGCTCTTGCACGAATAATGCAAGGATCTTTGCTGGGTGGTTGTTGAGGGCTTCTATGTTATTGCTAGTTTATATAACACATGCATCCTCCTGGGAGATGATACACATTTCGCAAGGGGATGTGAGTTGAGGGATTCTTCTTCGTTTTCACACAAAAACCTGCATAGTTCGCTACTATAGATAACTAGTATCTATCTACAGTGAGCAAAGTCTTATTTCGCACAGTGCCTAGCAAAAATTTTAAAGTGCTATAAAGTTTAAACAAGGAAAAAATTCAAAATGCTTAAATGCCAATTTGTTTAATGTTATATCACATTTCAAAAAGAAACTTTAGTTTTTATTGAAATATTAATTAATTAATTAAAATTAGTCAAAAACTGAAAACAAATCTAAAATGCATATCGAGGCTTAGTTTGGCGTATAAAAGCTTAAATAAGGATGTTAATACTTAGTATGATATCCTTTAACCTTAACAACTTCCCTTAACTAATTATTCATGAAAGATACAAGCTTTCGAATAGTTTCTGGACTCATCCTGCTCCACTCCTCCAGCAGAGCATTTTGGAATCCCGTTTGCAGGATATGTTGTGTTTCCGGATGTTATTTTCCAGCAGAGCCCACAAATTTTCAATAACATTTAAATCTGCAGACTGGGCCGGTGGAATTATCATGTGGGGGCAGTTCGATCTAAGCCAGGACCGTACTATTCCGGCCTTATGCTTGGGGTCGTTGTCCTGGTAGATCCGGATAGTACGTCGGATTCTAGCTTCTCGGCACTTTCAAGTAAATTTTCCTTTAGTATATCAAAGTACACATTTTTGTCCTCTATTGTTTTAATAATCACAAAATTTCAATCGCGGGCTGCCGAGATAGATGCCCATACCAGGACACTTCCTCCGCCATGCTTGACTGTTGCCTTTATGTGTTTGGGATCCAGCTCAGTATTGGGTTGTCGCCACACATAATTCCGTCTTTCCGGGCCAAAAATTTTGAATTTGTACTCATATTCAAATATGACTGTGTTCCAGAACTCAAATCCTTGGCCAAGTGGATTTTGACGAACGTCATCCCAGACCCTATATTTTTTGCTTTTACAAATTTATTTTTCCGTGGTTCTCGGGCATTAAAGTCGCGGTTGCGCAGAACTTGGAGCACAGTTCCCACACTGAACTTTTTCCTTATTTCATCCCGCACATGTTGAGTCAGTTTTTGAACCGATAAGCTTAAGATTTCCGCTTATTTCCTTGATGATCCTCAGCTCGTCCTGCATTTTAAGTGTTCCAGGATGAGTTTTCGCCACAGTTTATTAGGGTCATATATTTATTTTGGTGGTTAATAACCCTTTATTTGGAATTTTTGAAAAATATTACATAATTACTTTATGGCAGGTAATTAAAATTTTTGCTAGGCACTGTGCGAAATAAGACTTTGCTCACTGTAAGTTAAACGACCTAGAGATTTAGACAGAGAGTTTAATAAAAGAAATAAAAAAGGACGGACCACTACTGTACATATATACAATATGACTAGAGAGATATACAAAGACAACTATATACAACAACTAACATCCACGCCTGCGTACTTGCAACGGGATTCGAACCCGTGGCTCATATGTTTATTATGTAAGCGGAAGCACAGAATGCAAAGAGGTTCAACGCTTACGACCAACGGAGCCGGCTGATTTCTGACTTAATTGACTCAGTTTGGATCAAAGTATTTGCAAAAATATTGTGTTACCTTATACAGAATAGCGAAATATATATATGTGTATATATATATTTGAAATTTTCCAACTTAGGTGCTTTTCTCAAATTAAATTATATGAATTTATAGCAATCTAAAATGTACTTATACTTATCTTTAATAATAATAATAATAATATAAATATTAAGAAAAATAAATAAATAAATAATTACCATGCCTGCAGCGGGATTCGAACCCGCTGATTGATGTAAACGATGCAAAGATTCAACGCAATCCTGCAAATTTTGGTGTTAATTTAAAAATGAATCGGCGCTTTTTTTACCTAATCAAATCCACAGTGTTGACATTTTTTTACCATTTATTTATTTTTCTTTTAAACAAAAACAAAGCCTTTATAATTTGTTTAAAATTTGCATAAAAAGAAGTTGTTTTAATTTGGTGCTGGCGCCACCTGTCGTCGTTTCATATAATTCACAGTCATCAGATGAGGCTGTTAACTTCACAGTGCTTCTAAAAATGGAATGCACGCTGTAAAGTTTTTTGTTATACTTATCATGGTGGTCAACGCTCCTTTAACAGTTAAATCGCTCTAAAATTAATTGAATTGCATTTCTCTTTACGTTTATTTTTTTTGTTGTATTTTGTTTCAGCTTTATTTTGGACTACATTTGGTCAATACTTGAAATATATGTATTTGTTAATGTTGTAACTTGATTTGTATACTCGTTATTCTGCTACATTTACTTAAACATTTACAAGGTGGTTTTATCTATGTATGTAATTATGTATGTATGCAGCTTTTTAGGCTATGAGAAAAACCGTTGGATTTAGCGTAATTCACCAGTATAGAGGGATGCCATTTCTGGAAGGAGGGTTGTGGAGTGTTAACAGCTGTAACAACTACTGTTGGGTGTTTTGTGTTCCTTTGGCTTGGTGGGTTCTTCTTGTGTTGGCGCCATCTACAATTTCTGCTGTGCCAGTTCCTCAATGGTGCGCGCATTCGTCAGCGTTACCCACAACGGCGACTGAATACTGGACAGCGAATGACTTTCCGCGGCATCCAATGACTGCGATTTCCGCATTGCTGTTGAGCCACTGGCGGCGCCGGCGCCACCACGGCGACGCTCACGTTTCGAGTCGCGTTTACCACCACCGAGGCCGAAAGCAATTGCTGCTTCGCTTGCCTGGCTGCTGCTGCCGCTGCTGCTGCTGCTGGCGGCGCGCAGTTCGAGGAGACGACTGCGTCGCTTGGCCAAGGCTGCCGGATCATGCGATTCACGCACGCTGCCCGCCTTGCGCAGCGACGGCGACAACGTTGACATTGACGTCGACGGCGACGTGAGCGTAGAGCGTGTTGCCATCGTCGTCGTCGTCGTCGTCGTCGTCGTCGTCGTCGGCTGCTGATGCTGCTGTTGTTGCGGCTGCTGCTGTTTTTGATGTTGCAGCTGTTGTTTTGCTGCTAACTGTTAGCTCGATGAGAAGGACATCTTGTAGGAGGAGTTGGTGTCCATTGGCGATTCGGGATTTAGAATTTCGGTTTGGGTCTGCTCCACGTCGCTGCAGCGCTCCTCCAGCACGGTGTCCAGCTCCAGCGAGGTGAAGCCCTGACTTAGGCTTCGTTCAGGACGTAGACTGATAGCTCGCGACGATCGGTAATCTGCAGGCAGCCAAATAAAAACGACAACAACACCACCAACAACAACAACAACAAGGAAAGCAATTAAAATTTTGCTGCAAATTCAAAGTTTGAAGTTCAAAATAGTCAAATGCAAAATTAAAAACAAATTGTAAAAAAAACGTGCGGCATGTGAAAAAATATGTATATGTAAATGTCAGAACGTGCAAGGGACACAGCCCCCTCTCCCCCACCCCCACACACACACTTTGCTGCAAGGATGACAATGTGACAATGCGCACAGTGGGTCAAAGACATGACAGACATGAACGAGTTAGTTTGCGACAGTAAAAACCAGCCAAATTTCAAAGACAGCCTTTCCTAATTAGTGACACACACACACACACACACACACACACACACACACAGACACAGACACACTCCCACAAACACACACACACACACCACTGCGCACAGTTTGCGTTTTACTGTGTGTGTTTTTTATGAGTTAGCGGTAAAGTTGATAATTGCTGCATAATTGTTTTCAAAACGTATGCAAAACCCTAAATTGGCAGCCCGCAATAAAGGGGCAACCAACAAGTGTGTTTTGTGGTTGCCAACAACTCATTACCGTTACAGCTAATCCTACATTATCATTATCATCATCGACATCGTCTACCTATCAAAGTGGCAATAATCATTGAATTTACTATTCAGTGTGCAGTAATCTCAAATGCAAAACACGACTTGAAGATACCCTCTTTTTAATTGTTACATTTATTCAAGCATATCCTTCAACAAATTTTTTGCATTAGCTTAGACTACAATTAAAGAATAAAAAAAACATTCGAAATCTTCAGATAGTTTTCAATATAAGTAAATGTGAAATATTTATTTTTGATCATTCGACTAAAGGACAAGAAAAGCGATATGCCAGAGATGTGAATAGGATAGTGTATAATGTGCTATATAGAGATCGAGGAAAAACAATTTATATTTTCAAACAACGACTTCAAACTTATTATTACTATTATAAGTTGGTGGTGGCTCCCATCTGGAGCTTATAGCTTCTCCATCGACCCCAGCAGCTCTTGCACGAATAATGCAAGGATCTTTGCTGGGTGGTTGTTGAGGGCTTCTATGTTATTGCTAGTTTATATAACACAGGCATCCCCCTGGGAGATGATACACACTTCGCAGGGGGATGTGAGTTGAGGGATTCTTCCTCGTTTTCATACAAAAACCTGCATAGTTCGCTACTATAGATACCTAGTATCTATCTAGGTTAATCGACCTAGAGATTTAGACAGAGAGTTTAATAGAAAAAATAAAAAAGGACGGACCACTACTGTACATGTATACTAATGACTAGAGAGATATACAAAGACAACTATATACAACAACTAACATCCACGCCTGCGTACTTGCAACGGGATTCGAACCCGTGGCTCATATGTTTATTATGTAAGCGGAAGCGCAGAATGCAAAGAGGTTCAACGCTTACGACCAACGGAGCCGGCTGATTTCTGACTTAATTGACTCAGTTTGGGTCAAAGTATTTGCAAAAATATTGTGTTACCTTATACAGAATAGCGAAATATATATATGTGTATATATATATTTGAAATTTTCCAACTTAGGTGCTTTTCTCAAATTAAATTATATGAATTTATAGCAATCTAAAATGTACTTATACTTATCTTTAAAAATAATAAATATTAAGAAAAATAAATAAATAAATAATTACCATGCCTGCAGCGGGATTCGAACCCGCTAATTGATGTAAACGATGCAAAGATTCAACGCAATCCTGCAAATTTTGGTGTTAATTTAAAAAAGAATCGGTGCTTTTTTTTACCTAATCAAATCCATAGTGTTGACATTTTTTACCATTTATTTATTTTTCTTTTAAACAAAAACAAAGCCTTGATAAATTTTAAAAATTTGCATAAAAAGGAGGGTTGTTTTAATTTGTTTTTTTTTTTTTCTTTTTGAAAAGGAATCTTCTTCCAAATGCAGACCTAAATCCAAGCAACAATCGGATTATTTTGCATTTAAAAACGCCCCACAGAAACCAGAAAATTGTCTGTTTACTTAAAATTAAATATTAAATTATATATTTTCAATTTGAATTTACTTTTGGTTGTTTTCTTTGTCGACAAAAAAATAAATAAAAATTTACCTAAATACGTAGTTTAAGCTTTAACGTTCTGTGACTAAGTTGTATAGAATGTCTGCTGGGTGTTGCATGCAACCGCGCAGCGTGAGAATTGGTGATATTAGCCGTATTTATGGGATGCAGGGGATGCCATAAAATGTTGCTGGCTGTGCGTGCGTGCATGAGGCAAGTGTAAGTAGCGTGCAGCAATGTGAAAAGGACAAGTTTTTATTTTTCGTTGTTGTCGCTGTTGTTGCTGCCATTGTTGTTGTTGTTGATGTTGTTGATGTTGTTGTTGTCGTTGTTGTTGATGTTGTTCATATGCAAACGAGGGCAAGCGCCCAAAGGTATGCAACGAAAATGTGAATGCTGGCAGCTGCTCCTGTTGTGCTTGACACACTCAAAACGGCAGACATGTGTGTGTGTGTGTGTGTGTGTGTGAACACTTGCTTTTATTGAGTGGCTGTCACAGTGTGTGTGCGTGTGTGTGTGTGTGTGTGTGCGTGTGTGTGTGTGTGTCGCAGCAGGCACTCGCCAGATTGACTCCTACTCCGATTCGCAAGTTGTTCTCGTTTTTGTTTTTTTTTGGCCAGGTTTCATATCCGGCTTTGTCCAAACGGGTATAATAGATTGTTACAGCGTGCTCTCGTTTGCAAGTGTGCCAAGTTTGTTGCACTGCAATTTAAATATCCCTTTCATTCCCAGCCCTAAACACTCGGCCACAAACCTTGCGCACAAAAAAAAAAACCGGTTTCACTGCTTCAAATAATTGCGGCCTTAAAGTCCGAAATTGCGGAAAATTGAGCATTTTTTCGTTCCGTTCGCTTAGGGAGATTTTCTGATGGGATTATTTTTTGGAATTTCTCTCAAATAATTGAGAACTATAAATAATCCATTTTTTTTATTATAGCAATCACGCTGTCAAACTGAAATTTAAATTGAAAATTCTGATATCGATTCTCGCACGTAAAGTATAAAAATTCAGGCATTTTTCCATATTTTTGTACGATTATGAATGGGTGTAATACCAGCTGATTTATATATATATATATATATAATTATATATATATATATATATATATATATATATATATATATCGAGAGAGTATTCGTAATTTCCAAATTATGCACAGATTAATGCTTGCAAATTTAATTGCTAGTCAACCTCAAAATTGTGGCAAAAAACATTTTAGGAATTCAAATTCTCGATTTTGGTAGCTTTGCAATTAGGGGTCGATTGCCAAACAGGTGGAAAAAATGGGGCAGCAATGAGCCATCAGGTGTTTGATGTGCGACCCTCAGCTTAAAATGCAATTTATGCAAGCAAAACAAAGGGGAAAAATTCAATTATATTTTCGAGGGGCGTTTGCTTTTGTAAAGGGTGCAAAATATAAAAAGACTACTACGAGAAAAGCAGACCCACAACAAGATTGACAAGATTGATATATGTATATAAAAAAATAGTGCTTAAGAGGGTGAGATAGAGCGAGATATATATATATATACTATATATATAAAAAGAACTAAATTGTGTGCGAAATGAATCTATATAAAAGTATGTTTACTGAAATTATTCGAGCTGCTCTTGACTAATGTAAATGAATGTAAATAAATGTTAATAGAAACCAAGGGGGAGTGGCAGATGAGGGGCGGTGAGGGAAAGTTAGATAGAGAAAAGTTAAGGAAAATAGTTCGAACACACACATTACAACACTCAAACTCACTAAGCCTATGAATTGGACTAAATCTGACCAGGCTGACAGCATGGTCCTGCATATCATAGTTGCGTCGCCTGTCCCGCTCCCGGGCCAGCTTGGCCCGCCTCCTCAAGCAGCAGATGACGATCAGCGCCAGGATGGGGAAGCCAAAGATGCACGATACGATCGGTATGACAATCGATTCGGGTGAAACTGCAAAGACAAAACAGATCATGTTCACAATTTGACACTACAAGTCGATTGTTGTCCAACTATATATTTGAACAATATATTTAAATAATACAAATTAAAAAAAAAATTTCAAATTGTTGCAAGTACACTCGCTAAAAAAATCATACTTTTGGTGCCAAAGGTAGCTCACCTTATTTTGCAGAAAGTATATTTCTAAAAACAAGGATTCTTCTTTTTCTTAATTTCAGGCAACATTATTCAAAATTAAAAAAATAATTGTCCAATTTTCATTTCAGTTTAACGTTAGCTTTTTTGTTGATTATACAAATACTAAAGATTAGTATTTTAAGATCTCGCATACAAACAGGACCGCTAAACTGTAATACAAAAAAAGGATTTAAAAAAAAATGGCATTTCTAATTTTTAAAAATGCGCTACTTAATAATAGAAAATATTTGTAAATGATAATAGAAAAAAAAAACAAAATTTTTGTGATTGTTGCCTTAAATTTTTCGAATTTTATTTTCTTACATCTGGAAATTATTTCGAAAAACAAGAAAGAATTCCTAGTCTACGGTGATTTTCTAATATTCATGGTGTATTTTGTAATCGCTTAAGCTGTATTGATATGTTAGCGATCTGCCAGTGCTTCCAGTAGAAAATTTAACAAAATCAGCACAGATTCAATATTATTTTTTTTCGTTTTCTAAAAATTGTATTGTAAATTTATATTGTATCAGAATGCAAATGTAATTTAAAGCGCATCTTTTGTGAGATTGCTTGTAATTCAGCTATATGTTATATTAGTTGGATTCTAACTACAGTATCGGAATACATTTTGGAATATAAACGGTCTGTTTCTCTTCCGATCTTGCTGTACAGTTACAATTGTGGCTTTTATTGCCATCGATTTTGCGTAAACTCATTATACCCTTCTTGCCATTTGTAATGAATTCAGGGTATAACTAAAATACGTTCTATAAGGCTATAAAAATATGTGTCCCTTTGTGCATATTGTAATAAGCTGGGCAATAATTCTAACAATTTAACTTCATATGTTCTTTATTTTTGTATACTTTATGCTTTTGCTGCCTAATTGCTGCTGTCAGACGTTAAATGCCAACCCGTCCACAAATTATTTATTCATGTGCTTACTTTACAACGGACACGCACACACACACACACACACACACACACACACACGCACACACACACACAACACACACACACACTTATATACATGTATCCTTTGCCAAAACAAACAGAGCTGCTGTCAAAATGCGCTCCAAAAGTAGGTAACAAAATTGATCGTCTTTTTTTATGTTCTGCTCATAATTTGTGGCTCATCTTGGGGCGGGTTCATCATACCCTTTAAAAACCCCTTAAAAATGAGTATAAAGGGTATATTGGTTCAGTGCAAATGTATGTAACTGGTGGAAGGAAGCATCTCCGACCAAACATATTCTTGATCAGGATCTAGAGCCAAGTCGATGTAGCCCTGTCTCAGAGAGTATAATTTTGACACATATGTTCTCGTATACCCCGCATAGGTCAAGTTTATTTAATTTGTCGAATAGCCATTTAATTTTGTTCCGATAGCAATTAGGACTTAGCGACTTCTAATTAATATATAATATAGTTTTCCTGCCTATATTTATTTTATTGGAACATTTGGCAGTTGAACTGGAATAAATTTAACAGCTGGATTTAGGGAAAATCGTAGTCGAGATCAGTCAACAACAAGAATTTTAACTTGTTTTCATTTTGGGTTTCAAATGGGGCCTCCGAATGTAGGCAGCACTTATTTGCGCTGACAGTCGTCGAGGACGAGGAGCCGTGGTTTTTTATCTGGGCCAGAAGCCTTTTGACCAAATTACAACCGTTGGCATCATTTGCATTTACATACCTACCTCTGTCCTGTTTTCTGTTTCTGTTTCCTTTTCTTATTTTATTTTTTGTTTCCGTTTTTTAATTTCATTTGCATCCGGTCGCGTGCAGCATTCAACCTTTTATCTTGATGATTAAGTGGTTTAGTGGCGCGGTGGCTGGCGTGGCTAGCGAGGCTGCTGGGCAGCTGCACCACCATCCACCATCCCACAATCGCAACGAAACACAACCACACTCCACTTAAGCCGTTGTTGACGTTATCGCTACTCTTGTTTCAATTTGTCTTTTGTTTATCTGAGACGGCAACTTCGTGGATGCTCAAAAATCAAAAGAAAAAAAAAAGAAAAAAAAGAAGTCACAACAAAAGACAACAATTTGTTGCGATCCTCTGAGGCGAACATTTTTATTAAAGTCCTTAGTCGATAAGCCACAAAAAAGATTATATCTTATAAGTACAATATACACACACAAACACACACATATATGCATATATGTATATGTATTATATGTATATATGAACACATATATTTGAAGCCATTCAAATGCTATGAAAACATTTTTAGCGCACACTGTGCGAAATAAATTTAAAGAAAATGGGTTTCAGCTACAAAAAAATGCACATCTGTTTCTGAAAGTGTACAGGACATTTATTTAAAATATAATTTTGCTGATATATTTAGTTAATTTATCATATAAAATAAATAATTCACACTTGACTTCTACTTGTCTTCTTCGTTTTTGCGGAGTCGTCAAAATATGTATATGGAATTTTTAGAAAAGAATTTTCACACATTTCTAAAATACTTTTAAAAATCAGCTTAGAGCAGACTGGAGGTAAAATTTTAATTTCCTAATATTTTGCTCCAATTAATTTTCTCTCAGTGTATGCTGGCGTTGTGCTGCTACTGCTGCTGCTCCTGCTACTCTTCAAACCGGGCACGCCCACAATCCAATCCAACTACAATCATGCCAAGGCGTCACACCTCCCATCCCCCCTCATTCCCACTTGCCCGCCCTTAATCTAAGCCACAAAAATCCATGGCCCAAAATGTTGTTGTCGTGTCCTAAATATAACTTGCCAAACAAGCACAGTACACCAAGAAGGAAGGGGGAAGGTGGAGGGTGTGGGGTGTGGGGTTGAGCTGGCTGAAACGGATTTGCGAGCGCTAAGAAGGGCAGAGCACAAAATGATGGCTGGATGGATGGGATGGTCGGATGCAGCACTAGCTCCGAACTGTTGATGTCTCGCACTCAGTTTGATTTTATTGAATCCAATTAACGCCTTCAAAGTGACAGTTCAAATTTACACAAATTGAACTCTAATGGGGTGGCTGAGAATACACACAATGGGGAAGAAGCACCAGCAGCCAGTGGCCCCTTTGGAGTTGGAGCATTCGGCAAAGAATCCCCTCACCGCCTGCGGGCAGAGTCTGTAATTTTGGCTGAGTCATCGGGCGGCAGAGTTTGATGCTGGAAAAATTCAATAAATACAACAAAATTGATGCGTCTTCAGCGAAGACTCCTCCACGATGTCTGCAGGCACTCCCCATCCCAATCCCCATCACCATCCACCAATGGAAATTGAATGTTTGCATATTCGAAGTCAACCGTGGAATGCGCTACAACAACAACAACAAGAACAACAACAACAACAACAGCTACCAAATTAATGTCAGCCACAAGCTAAAAGAAGGAATCAAGTGGAAAAAAAGAGATGAATATTTTTCGCATTCAGCTTTGAGATGAGAGATGAGCTCGTTTCGGGTTCACACAGGCTGTGCTACTCGAATACAGAGAAAAACCGGGAAGAATGCATATTATAAGAATATAAATAATACTGTAAGAATACAGAAATAATAGCGACGAATTATTTTGAATACATCAATAAGTTAAACAGGTGCTTATGTGGCTCCAGGTCGACTATTCTTGAATGAATGTTACTAACTTATTTATCTTTTATCTTGCCATATATTTCGAGTCCCATTCAATTGAATTCAAAAACTCTGCTATTTTATCTTTTACTTTTTATCATCCGATATATTTTGAATACAATTGGAATTCATCTTCAGAGCTGCACAAAAATTGCAACAACAAATTTTGTATTTTGAGATTTAAAAAATGTAAAAAGTACTTTAAGAATTACATAAATATTAAATCGATATTATCTATCTGAAATTTGTATATACATATTGCAGATAAAAAACAAGTACACATAAATAATAATCGCTATTTGAGCTCAGACCATGTATTAAAATAGCATTGGCTCTTGTTGCTCAAGTAATTCCAGAGGTTGGTTGGGGTTCACTTGGCAAGGATGTTAAAGTTGTGAAATACTAAGATTTGTTTCCATGGCAAAGGCATTCTGTGCTTGGCACAGTCTTTTATATATGTATGTTGTAAATACATATATGTATATGTATACACATATATATAGATTGAGAGTGTTGGTAAGTGCTAAATGAAAAGTCAATCAGCTGTCAATGCGGCTAATGGTGCGAGTATTTATCGGAGATGAGCTCGTGACCACGTCATGTTTTTGGGACATCAGTTGTTGTCAGATGTTTGTGTCTGTCTTAGCGTAGAATGACTGTTGCATATTTGTTAGCAAGAGCTCACAGTCCTTATTCAAAAGTTGATCAATATTTGCACGTGACATTTTACAAAAAAAAAAAAAAAAAAAAAAAAAAAACACTAAGGGAGACACTGTCCACAAAATACTTGATTACATTTCGTACAGAATTAACGTACAACTTTTGATATAATCCCAAAAACGTGCTTAAGCTCTTTACGCATTTTGAATTTTGGATATAAAGTTTTGCGGGTATTTTAAGTCCCATAATCTAAATTGATTGCTTTTTCAAATAGGTATTTTTCCGTCGCATTTAAATTCTTTTAAATGAAATGTGGAAGCGAACCCAACTTGATCGCTCTTTAAAATATAAAATAATTATATATATATATAAATATATATATATATATATATATATATATATATATATATATATATAATATATATATATATACGAGTATATATATATATAAATACATTTTGGAAAATGTTTAAAATGTACCGTTGTCTAATTATGTGATGCGCCAAAGTTCATCAATTTGCTTTTCTGACATATTTCCAAGCAATTTGGCTCCCACAGTTACACAACTTTTAAACGGTTTTCGAACAACTCTTATGTATATATTATAGATATATATATATATATATATATGCAGGATATACTGAGAAAATATTTGTAGCCGCATGCTGTGAACTATCTTGCAAAATGACAAGCTGCTGAATTTAAGAAAATATTTCAACACATGCCTTCGAGTCGAACAAATTTATTGCAGCAAATTTGCGCTACATTTTTCGTTGTTTTATGTATGTTGTTGTATGTATGCATGTATGTATTTATGTATTTATGTATTTATGTATATGTATATACATATTTTATTACAACGTTGTATTCGCCGTTGTCGTTGTTGCTGTGGAAATGGGCAAGTTTGGTAGCGTTCTCGGAAAGTATTTTTATGTCGGGCTCCCCCCTTCCACCCAACCCCTCAATGTGCTTGCCACGGACAACTGTAGTACACTCTCTCAGCCAGTTTCACGAGGGCGTATAGGGCAGGACCCCGCCCACAATTGCCAACCACAGCCGGAGGCCATTGAAAGCGCTGACATTGACATTGTCGCTTGTCGATGCTGATATAGCGAAGATAAGCACCATGATAAGGATAAGAGATATTAGCGACGAAACCGACGACGTCGACGATGACGATGACGACTATCGGATTTGCCCTAATAAGGACAACTGAGTCAGCAGACGGGAACTAAAAACCACATTTAGCAGGAGACAACAGCCAGCGGCATTTACAGCATTCACATTTGTGAACATCCTGCGAGTTTGGCTCCAAATTAAGCTACTGATGCTGCCTAAAACAATCAACGGTTTGAGTCGCGTTAATAGTCGGCCAATCTCTGCAATTAATGCGGCTTAAACTTGCCTAATTGCTGCGTTAGGCCCAAGGGTGGTAGGGTTCTTACTTCTTATTTCTGCCACTACCACACCCCTTCCCCACAAAAGTCAAGCGTATTTTGCAGTGGCACAAGTGCTTGACTTGAGGTTACCCTGTAGCCTAGAGTCTCTAGTCTACGAACACCCATTAGACAATAGTACTACTGCGCTACAAATGAACTTTAGTCCTGTATATCGCCGAGCCATCCCTCAATCTCTAATACAAACTTCAGTTGAGAAGAGGAGCACCGATATTGATGCTCAAAATATTGCTACATTGACAATAACTTTGTTACACTCCTGTTAGGCATTTAATGATCGAAGGGTATATTAAAAAAGAAATAAAAAAATAAGCAGGCAACACGCTTACTGGAGTTTGGGGGTACGAGCGGTTCACTCGGCAATCGGAGCTATTGCAGATAATGAGCTAATGGATGGCATCATGCAAATTAGACCCTAATTGGACCTGGCACGCGACTTCCCCATCTGCCCTCTCTGCCCTGTCTGCCCTGTCTGTCTTGGCTAACTTGCTAACTGGCTAACTGGCTAACTAGCTGACTGGCTGACTGTGCAGGGTTGATTTGATTATTGACAGGCTTGGTTGGCGATGTGGCACCTATTCCCACTGCCCGACATTAATCTGGCGAGCGTGCTAATCGACTAAGCGCCAGCCGAATACAAATTATGTATTTGACCAAATATTTAAATGCTCATTGACTTTGGCCCAAGTCACGATTATGATTAACTGACACCAGCAAAATTATTAGCCAAGGGCTTAAGAAATGAATGCCCATCCCAAGTACATCAAATTCTGGAGTGAAAATGAAGGTGAAGCTTGGAAGGCCAACAAATTACTTCAATCAGCAATTGGGGGTCAGCGTAGGAATTTTTGGAAGCCCAAACCCAAGCAATATTCTAGTCGATAAGTTAGAGCCGGGATTCAAGGCGTTGAAACTAACTGAACTAAAAGTAGATTCCATAAAAAGTATGCAAATGCATACCTCATTCTTATTACATATGGGAAAGAAAGAGACAGAGAGAGAGAGAGAGAGAAAAGGAGGAAGACTCACCCGTTGGATAGACAATGATGGTGGTAGCCCGATTCTTGTTGCCGGCCGCAATGAAGGTGGCCATCGTCTGTGCTGGAAAGGTGGTGGCTGGTCCGCTGCTCGCGGTTGGCAGATGGGTAATGGCGCTGCTCAACACTGTGCTGGCAGCCGTTGTTGAGGACTGGATGAAACCGCTCAGATTAGATGAGGACGCGGACAGCGATGGGGACGAGGATGTGGCGCTAAATGCATTGTACACATCCTGAATTGCATTGCTATCGCTGTTGTTGGCGCTGGTGGTTAGGATTGTGCCATTGCTGCTGATGGAGCTGCTGCTGCTGTTGTTTGCAATGGATGGCATTTGCCTAATGCGCTGCCCACTGGTGACGTCTGCGGCAAGACCACCATGCAGCAGCAGTGTGGGCAACGTGGCATGCTGGGCGGCAATCGTGGCCAGTGTGCGGTTGAGCAGCGTTTTCATATTGCCGGTGGTTGCCTGCAACAGCTTGGACGTGAGATTTGTGGCCGTCCTGGGATTTGGCCTGTCCATTTGAATGGGCGACGTGGCTGCAGCTGCTTCTGCTGTTGTTGCTGCTGTTGTTGTTGTTGTTGCTGTTGCTGTTGCTGTTGTTGTTGCTGTTGTCCCGTTGGCCAGATTATTAATGATTGTTGCTGTTCTTGCGGTCATATTGTTTAATAATTTCGCAGCATAATCGTAAATTTCAATGAGCATTTGGTGGCACCACCAACTCCCTCCTTCAATTCCAGCGTTTTCAGCTGTCTGCAAGAGAAATGAGCAGACATTTCGGTGGTATTGGCTAGCTGGCTGTTAATTGCTTTAGTGAATCATTTGGTTGAGTTGGCTGGTTTCTGGGATTTTCGAAAATATTTCACTTGAATATTCAGTGTGCAGTGTTGTTAAGCGCCTAATGAAGCTCCATGAAGCGACATTGCTTTATTCCACTTCTCCCTCGCTCATTGTTGACAGACAATTTAATATGTGTGCGAATGAGTGTGTGTGTATGTGTGTGTGTGTGTGTGTGTGTGTGTGTGTGTGTGATACATGAAAATCGCTTTTTCTTGTTCTAATCCACGTGTCTAAACTAAGCCGTCGCTTCATTTAATAGAATTTAAGTGTTGTTGAATAATGTTTGCATTTGACAAATTAAGTGGAGGCTCACAATTTCTGTATAGAATTAAGATTCCGTCTTACTTTTTGTCAGCTGCCTTGAATTGTGAATGGAGAGAGGAGAAGTAGAGAGTGAATGCAGTAGGTGCTGGCATCAAGCTAATTTAGCCATTAACAATACATTTTACAACACTTAAATAATGATATTTATGGCAGAGCCTTAAGTTATGCCATTGAAATCTTGGAATCCATAAAAATAACTACCCAAGTGTTTGGATACTAACTTTATAGTACTAAATGTGATACGTATGCAATGCACACACACACACACACACACACACACACACACACACACACACACACACACACACACACATACACATTGTTGTTATATTGCAAACAGAAAATCCATTGAAAATTGCATTAGACTCTGAAGTTTCGCCCAATTGCTGAATTTGGATTGCAAACTGAAACTGCTTTTGGTATTTGGCAAACACATTGTGCAGCACAATCAAGCCGGAACACTAAAGTTCCTTGCCCCTTGAGCGCCTCTTCAGACCCCATCCAGTCGAGTGGGGCCAATCAAGCGAGCAATCGAAAGTGGTCCCTTTCCCCTCCTTCCTCCTTCCTCCTTCCTTCTACCTGCCCCCTGCTCACTGCCGAGTGCCACGATCAACGTCAAGAGACACTAGATGCTGATGTTGATGCTAAAACTGAAGGACACTCCGGCGACAAAGCGACCATAAAAATATGTTAACTAGTCTTGTGTGGCTATCCCGAAAACTAGCAGAAACTAGCTTCATTACCAGTAAAACGAATTCAATTCAATCGAATTGTAACGAAACGAACCAAAACGAAACCAAAGGAAATGAAACGAAACAATACGAATTGAATCGAGTCCTCTCGAAACGAAAGGAAAATAAATGAAAGGAAAGGAAAGGAATCAAATTGAAATGGAAATCCAAACAATATAAGAAAAGCCCCGTCCAACAATACACTTCCATTTACAGTCATACACACACACACGCACACACACACACACACAGGCACACACACTCACCATGTTGCAGACACCACGGGGCACACACAATTAAATGGCCGGGCACGAAACATGGCTCTCTAATGGAGCGCTGCTTCCTTCAATATGGACAAGCACGGCCCGCAGCCGAATCAGCTGAGTAAATGAATGATTCGGGAAATGAGCAGATTTGGGCGTGGGTCTGGGTACGGTTACGGTTACGGGTACGGGTACGGGTACGGATAAGAGTACGAGTACATAGTTCGCAAACTGAATTCTAATTTGTAACATTACAAACTAATGAGTTATGCGAATTATGCGTTTCAATTACTAATTTCTCTCTATATTCGAGGATTGAATTGGTTTTGTGGTCTACTTATTTATTTTTTTTTTCTTAATTTGGAATCGAGATTCTCAGTTTAAATATTTAATTGCAATGCAAAACATGGCGTTAATTGAACAAACAAAAGTGCATTCAAGCATTCCACAGCGAAAAGTGTTGAGATCATCGGATCGGATAGCAATATACATATGTTCAGGAACAGCACAAGGTCCGTAAAAGTGCGCATTTATGAATTCAATTGTATCGAATTCCAGTCATTATGCAACAGCCTCCAAATATTTCTCTCATTCGTCTGATGTAATTAAAATGTTGAATTTTGAGACTCGCAAAAGGACAGGCGATTCATCCAAATGGAATTTAATTAAAGTTTCATTAAATTCATAGTTAAGAATAATTTCTGGCACTCTTGCTTCAATCGAAACTAATTAAATAAATATTTGTCGAGTACTTGTCATGGTTGTTAATTAATTTCATATGAATTCCAAATTTAGTCATTTTTTCCTTATTTTGTGGAATTGTAATTTTTTTTTTAAATTTTATTTTTAATGTCAATACACAGACAATATCGAGATACGATCATATTCTGTTTATTTTTGTTTTTCTTTTGGTCTCATTAAGATTAGATTGACTATGGTTAGTTAATGACTGTAAATTAGTCAATAACTTGAAATTACCATTGACAAATATTTAAATATTCATAAACAATATTTTGGATTCTTAGCAATTTTATGCAATATTATTGGTATAACTGGTTTAAGATAAATATTTGTATGTGTGGTTGGAATGTTTTTGGCTTGATCTTTATTCTACCAACTAAATAGTGAGGTGACTCCATTAATATATATAAATACATACATATGTACAATCACAAGTACATATATGTATATTCTAATATGGAACCAAGTCATAAATGTCAACTAAACTATTTTGTTTTGTCTTTGTTTTGGAGCGCAATATTAAAATAATTTATTCAAAGTTTTAAGGACATAAATCGTACTATTTCATATGGTATTCGAAAGCCAAAAATGTTGCTTTAAAAAATCGTTACATTTTTTGAAGCTTAGCTTTTGGGTGGGAAGAGGTGGTGCAAGGAGTGGGTGGGGGTCGGTGGTGGTATTTATTGTACGAACCGTCCTGTGGCCGCTATTCAGCTGCTAATTTGTGTCGCTGTTGCTCTGCTCTGCTCTGCCTCCGTCTCTGCTCTCAATGTGTCATTTTCACATGTGCCACATAATAAAGCACTGTTTTTTTGTTTTTGTTTTTTTTTTTTGTTGTTGTATGGCAATTTCAAAAGAACAACAAAAGTAACAAACACACACAGTGTCACTCAAAAAAATGTTGCATATGCTGTTGCCTGAGAGCGTCTGGTTGCATTCGCCTGAATCGCTGCTGTGGCCAATGGTATGTTTAACGGTTGTTACGTTTTACGTCTTTGGCCGCACGCTCAACAAACGTTCGTTACGTTACGCTACGTTACGTTACGACAACTGCCGCGTCGCGTTCGCCGTCGCTTTGTGGGCCGCCGCTGCGCTGCCAGCGCGCTTTTATAGCCAGCGCCCTGCTTAAGGGAAATTCTCGTTTGCCATTTCCCAACAGCAAAGAGACGAATTTCCCTTTGAGCACTGGAAAACGGCACAAGTTGTACATTTGTGGTACGTTTGCTCTTTGCTCTTTGCCCTGGAATTCTGAATTCACTTCATGCACATCACTTTTGGTGGCATTGTCTCATTCCAAGCAAAATGTTGCAACCTTTGAGGCAACGTACATAAATGCAAGTATTCTTGTCCCGATCTGTCTTACGTGTTACGTCATTTGCATTTTCACATTATTTATTTAATATTTACAATTACATATGCAACATACAGTGGCTTAAAGCTTATTTCGACCAATGTCAAGCAAAAAATTTAAAGTGCTATTAAGTTTAAACAAGAAAAAAAACGCAAAATGTTTAAATGCCAATTTGTTTCATGTTATATCACGTTTGGAAAAGAAGTTTTAGTTTTTTTTAAACATTATTTAATTAATTACACTTAGTCAAAAACTGAAATCATATCCAAAATACATGTCAAAGCTTATTTGAAACAGTCTTAAAAAATGAACATATTTAACGTATAAAAGCTTAAATAATAATGTTAATACTTAATATGATATCATTTAGCCTTAACAAATTCCCTTAAACTATGATTTATGGAAGACACCAGCTTCCGGGTAATTTCCAGGCTGATCTTGCTCCGCTGTGTTCCAGAACTCCAAATACTTGCTTCTTCCGTGGAACTCGGGCATTCAAGTCATGGTTGCGCAGAGCCCGGCGCACAGTTTCCACTCTGCACTTTTTCCTCAATTCATCCTGCACCTGTTGAGCCAGTTTTGGAGCCGATAGCATTGGATTTTCCCATATTTTCCGGTGAAAATCTTGTTTGGTGCCTTCCTGCCATTGTTCTCCATCCGGTTTTCATCGATGTTGTTGAGTTGAGCTTTTTGGCAATGTGAATGCTCAACGTTCATTGGCAGGATGCCCATAGTCCTTGCTGGCTGGTTGCACCCAAGCCGATGATAGCATACTTTGAAGGCTTGGTGCAATCGAAACTGAATACATAAATAAATAAGATTTTTCGGCAAAACATGAGCATTGAGATACTTGTCATTATTGTTTTGAAGCTTCAAATTAGTTAGGAATTCAGTCAACTTACAAAACTCGAAGAGCAAACATCATAAAATTTATATAAATTTCTTATTTAAAAAAAATCCCTTGTTTATATTGGACATACTTAAATATATATACATATATATACGACGACAGTGGTTCTGGTGAGTATTGAATATATCAAAGCAAACCAAAAGACCACAATATATTGAGATTGGTTTTTGCCTGCTTAATTAGGGTTGGTTATGTTTGGCTTAACTTGAGTTGGATTCGTCTATGATACTCATAGTAAATCCGTAGCTTCTGTAAAACTTCTTTCTGTGTTTGTTCTCATCCTGAAAAATGATGTAATTGTTTGTGCAAAAGTGTGTAAAAGGCTGAAGGCAGCTTTTCTGAGCCCTAAGTTATATATATTCTGGTTAAGAATCAACAGACGTCTGTTCTGAACACGCGGATCTGAGAGACTATAAGAGCTAGAGAAATTTCAAAGATATAGTTATTTTTTACAAACAGCTGGGTACAGGGTATCCCGAAGTCGAGCTCGACTCGACTACAGCACTTGTGCTTCATTTTGCTATCGCTAGTAGCTAGCTGAGTGTGTCTCGGTGTTGCACAAATTGAGAATTGCATTTCTGTTATGAATGCAATCAATTAGAATGTATAAATCCAAACCCCACAACAGCAAATGCCAAATGCAAATTCATATGCAACAACTTTTTGTGGTACAACTAACAGAAGAAATTCTTAGCTCCATTTAGTTGCTGTTGAATGCACCCAAAGCAATAATGTGGGTGCTCAGCCAGTGGAAGTTGTCTTCAAAAGCATTTAAAGTGAGGAGGGGCAGGTGGTAGCTGGGGATGCTGAAAATGCGGTAAGAATATCTCAAAGGCAATTGAATATTGAATTGTTTGTGAGCCTGTGTGTGTGTGTGTGTGTGTGTGTGTGTGTGTGTGTGTGTGTGTGTGTGTTTACTATCCAAATTAAATATTTGCATGGATTTGTGCAATTTGTTTATCCAACGATTGCTGCGACAGACACTCACTTGTTGGGCTCAGAATGTTCTTTTCAATTTGACAAAACAAGGAACTCTGTTTATTTTTATCGGGCACGGAATTAATCTTTGGGATTGCATCACTAAGCATACAATAAATTTAATGGGCATATTCCATCTCAGAAGAGTTACAAATTAAATACGTTTATGTTTACCATCTACCATTATTCGATAATTTCCATTCGCAGTTCTTGCAAGTAAACAAAATAGAAAAATACAACGATTTTGGATCTCGTTTATTTCTACACTTTGGTTTGGCATATGCGAAATACAGTTAAAGTAAGTAATTAGCTCTATTTAAATGTTAGCACTGACTTCTTTTTTTTTTTGATTTCTAGAACAAATATTGTCGAATTCTAGTGCATAGTGAGCAAATACCCATAAATAGTGGTAAGTAAGCAGACTCGTAAAGAAACCCACACCATTTCTAATCTCTCTTTTTTATTAGCACAAAAATTCAAAATCTTATTTTGGAATACTTGTTACAGTTCAGTTCCAGAAATATGAGCAACAAAGGGCAAAGAGCTATAAATGTTGTTGTGACTCGCAACATGAAGACTCGATTTTCAAAAGACAACATCCTCAACTGGGTCAATCGCACCTTGGGAAGCGACTTTCAGCGCATTAATGATCTGTGCACTGGGGCTGCCTATTGCAGTTTAATGGACGTATTGTTTCCGAATGTGATTCGGATGAAAAGGGTGAAGTTCATGTGCAATCAGCAAACGGAGTACATCGCAAACTTTAGGCTGTTGCAGCAAAGCTTTGACATGTTGCAAGTCGACGTGGAGTTTGAAATACTGGGGCTGATCAAGGGAAACTATCAGGACAACTATGAATTTGCCAATTGGTTCAAATTATTTTACGAGCGCAATTTCAAATCGCTTCGCAAGGATTACTGTGTGAAGCAAGCGCGTGGTTATCAGGAAATTGGAATTGGTTATCCCAAAATGAATCGCCCTGTGCCGAAACGGCAAAAGGATGAGCGGTCAATCGGTTTCGAGGAGCTGAAAGTCAGAATTGTGTCGCAAGTAAAATATTATGCGCAGAAGATAATAAAATCAATTGGACTAATGCTCTGGGGCTTACAATAAAACGACGATTAATCCAAAATAAATACCTCTAATTAACTGTATTAGCAAAAAAAAAAAGAAAAAGAAAATAAACAAATAATAAAAAGAGTCTTAAACTCCAGGCAAAATTAATATTGTGTGCTGTTTCCTTTTATTTCTATATATATATATATATATATATATATATATATATATATATATGTATATGATTAATATGAAAATATATTTTCAACTATAACTTTGGAGTTTCTTATCCTATCTTAATGAAATAGATCAATAATATGTATATGCATATTATGCATTCTGCCTCTTGAATTGTGGAATTTATTGCTATCGAAAATCGAAATGTTTCGATATTTGAGAAACTGAAGCAGTTATCGATAAAATAAAGCAAACTTGATTTGCGCCAGGTACACGAGAACTTATATTCCAAAGTCGCTGCTCTTATAGTCTCTGAGATCCGCGTGTTCACACAGACGGATAGACGGACGGACTCGGCTGTTGATCCTGATCAAGAATATATATACTTTATGGGGTCGGAGATGCTTCCGTCTGCCTGTTACATACATTTTCACAAAACCATTATACCGTCCTTACCCATTTTTAATGGGCTAAGGGTATAAAAACAAATTGGTATTATTCGCAAACCATGACTTCGAAACTATGGCAAATAATATGCGAAATTATTACACTTTATGAACTTCGTCGGTTTGTGAATTAGCTAGGTACACAACAATGGGTTTATGGCATCTACCTAGGTCATGAACCCGGCGAAGTTAATTTGGTTCGCACACACTCTTAGACTCATTTAGTACATGTCCAATGATTAGCAAAGATCACCACCCCGTAATAATATATTTTGTACACTTATAAAGTGCCCTACATTTTTTATTATTGTTCTTATCACATTGAGCAAACGGGTACTAACTACATTACTAATGGCGCCAATCGAGCGAATTTCTCTCGCCGTTAGCGAGAACAACAACCGCCGGCGAAATTAACATAGTAAGTGCATTGATTTTAGTGCTTAGCTCTTATACGCCTGCCATTTAAGCATTATGGAATTTAATTGATTTCAAGCAATTTGTTAAGCGTTGTTAATTATATAGTTTACTCAAAAATCGATAATTGCAAATAGATAAGGGCTCATAAGGACTCTGAAAATTTTAAGACTATATTCAGCAAACTTGGTTGATAGGTTGATGCCGATGCCCTTCGAAGATCGGCATATGCCACGCCCATTACCGCCCCCAAAAACGGTAATAACTTGTCTCACACAATTTAAGATTTACAGTTACCAAAAAATGCTCAAAAGCCTATTTATGGCCACATTATAACGCCAAACTTTGGGAATTGGAGATACTACGAACTTGCTTTAAAGATCTGCATTTTTTGGCTGTTATTAGATGGTTCAACTTATTGGTGTCAGAGTATTACGCAGTCGGTTACACCCGTTCTCAATTTTATTTTAACTTGTTTTTCAGCCGAAGAAGAATGCTCGCTGCAAATCATTATTTGGAGTCTTTCAGCAGGCGCTTCGCATAATCGGAAATGTGGATGACCCCATATTTCAGGGAGGCTATATGAAGATTCTGTCCACTGCAGTATTCAGTGTTAATATGCGGATTGTGCAGCTCTGTAATCAGAGTGGAGCAGGCTGTCGAGGAGTCTCCTGTTGATTTCAGCATTTTCTGCAAACACAAAACATTTGAGAAGGTGCAAAGAGAGGGGGAGTAGAAGGAGTAGGAGACACTTACCATCCAGAACTCATTGCCAGGCAGAGCATTGCCGTCCCAGGCATAGGAGACAACCAGCAGCATATTGTCATTCTCCGGCTGGCTGAGCTTCTGCGCCGGATTCCGTTTCGACAGACGCACACGGATGCCGCCCTTTGGATGAGCGGAGCAGTTGAGCAGAACGCCATCGTGAAGGCCACCACAACGGGCAAGCTTAAACCACGAGAAGTGAACGACACCAATGTGGGTGAGGCGACTGCTCAACGCACGCAGCCTCTGCTCGAATGTCTCGAGAAAGATTTGTTCCTGCTGCGGCGCCACCTTCCACACGCCCAGGCCAAAGCCGACGACATGAATGTACGCCGGCTTGCCAGCACTGGCTGCACGAGCCTCCGCCTCTAGCAGCAGCAGGTCAAAGCTGATGGCATAGCGACGCTTCATGACCAGATTATCGAATACATCCAGCTTGTTGCCCGAGCAGCCAAAACGCTGGCCATCAATGCTAACAGTGCCGTGGAGCTTATCGCGCGTCTCATAAAAGTTACGCCACAAGCGGCGATAGTCTTCGGCGCGAGTATTGGCGGACTCATCTAAGGCCTGGCCATAGCCATTCGCCTTGGTGTTCTGTGTGCGCGCAATGACAATGTCCTGGAATTCCATTAGATTGCGGCGGGAGAGGCGCGCTCCTATCAGGCCAACAATCACACCAGCCGGCTCCAGGCTTTGGCGATTACGCGTCACACGACCGCAATTGGTGCGCTCGCCCTCATTGATGAACTCCGTGTGCGAGCTGACGGAGAGCAACGCCGACATCTTGACATCATCGTAGCTCAGCACATGCTCCAGGCATAGCGGCGCCGTCTCCTCGAGCGTACCAATCGGCTCAAAGCCACTCGCTCCACGCTCCCCGCTCAGCAACAAATATTTATCGTTGCGCGCAAAGAAGCTGGCGCAGCGCTTGGTCAGTAGACGCTGCACGAAGTCGACCAGCGACAGTTTGCGATAGACGCGCTGCTCCACATCGTTGCCTGGCGATGGATTAATGACAAAATAAACAATAATAAAAACCTCCTCCACCCAGATACCCTTGCAATAAGCTTACCCCAGAGTCCCTTGTGCTCTAGATACTGCAGATAGAGAGCCAGCGTGCGCTCGTGTATTGCCGGATAGACGGATGTGATCTGCTTGCCAATACACTCATGACGCGACTTCGGCTGACTCTGGACCCGGCAGGACTCCACGCCAAACTGCGAAAGATTAGCACTTGAATTGGCCATCAATGGGCAATCATTATCTGCAAATTGCGCACCTGCAGCGGAAAGTCCGTTGATCTCTGCATGAAGGCAGCCAAATCCACAGTGGCATCTGGATCGGGCTGCTTCAACGATTTGCATTGCTCCAGCAGCCGTCGGCTAAATGGGGTAGTTATTGGCAGTGTATCTCCATCGACTGGCGGCCAAATTGCATCCACTTCAGCTCCAAATGTTGACATGGTGTTTGCTTAACGTGTTTACCGATTGATTTCACAATGATATTAAACAGGGAATTCGGTTGCGTGCGTCATTTTATTCAAAAAAATACCCAATAAGCCGCACATTGTTCGAGTATTTCGAATTGGTGCACACTGATGCACAGTCAGCTGTTCCAGGTGTGACCAGGTTATATGTCTATTTATTTATTTGGTATTAAATACGTACATATATAACAGACTGGAGGCACGCATAAATCGTACTATAATGTGAATAACGTGAGCAATTGAAATATCGCAAATGTAAAAAGGGCATTCCTGAATCGATATATGCTGTGATCTCTAGGGTATTTACCCGTCAATCATAAGACTGCTTACAAGCCATACACATCCACATACACGCATACATGTAACGCTTAAGGGCTTTGCACTATTGCCAGTGCTGGCGAAATACAAGTCAAGCAAACTTTCTACAAAATCATTGTTTAAATAAACTGTTACACAAATAAGTTGGCTAATAAGCGATATAAATTTGTTTGTTGTTGTTCTAAATTGGTGCCCAAGGTTATTATAATTATTATTATTGTATTATTTCTGTTAACCATTGTCTCCTTCTTCACAAACTAAACCTTATAGTTTTTCCTACTAACTTTCTTGCATGGATTTCGGAGTATCTGAGTAACAGAACTCAAACAATTTTATTTAAATCTGTACTTTCTTATCCTATCCTAGTCACCTCTGGGGTACCCCAGGGTAGTCACCTGGGCCCAGTGATAGACTGAACGAAGTAAACGATTTAGGTTTACTTCTTGATCACAAGCTTAAATGTGATAAGCATATTAAATTCACTGTTAACAAAGCTTTTCAAGTTCTTGGTTTATTAAGCGTTGGTCAAAGGAATTTGATGACCCTTATACGACCAAGTTAGTTTTTACTTCTCTTGTACGTCCAATTCTGGAATATGGATCTTGTGTGTGGTCTCCGCAATATCATATTCACCAAAGTAGATTGGAATCTGTGCAAAAGAGCTTTCTACTTTTTGCGCTTCGTCCCTTTGACTGGGGTGTACTGCCTCCATACTCAAATAGGCTTCTTCTTATTAACCTTCCTTAACTAATCGTCGTGTTATGTTAGGAGTTATGTTTGTTGTAAAGTTACTTAAAGGCGAAATCGACCCAACTGCGTTGATGAGCCAAATACATTTTTCGATACCCTCTAGACAGTCTCGTTATTACCTCCCACTTTCTCTTAATCGTTGTACTACTAACTATTCCTTGCATAAACCGTTTCGAGTACTCTGTAATGATTATAATAAACTATATCATGTAATCAATTCAGAGTCCTCTATTTCTCTAATTAAAAACTCAATTCTTAATGTCTTATTTAGAGATTAACTTTTTTGCACGTACATGTGGTGGATCTTAACTAATTCTTATTAATTACTTTTGGTCTATTGGGTTTTTCTGGGTTTTCCCCAATTCTTGCAACAAATGTTGGACCATTTTGCTTTTTACCCCAGAAATCTTAGAAATCTAAAATAAAGTAAAAAATAAAATTATACATTCTTATATATTCTTATAAATTTTTTATTATTTTTTAATTTATTTAAATTTTTAATTTTATCATACATTTAATTTAATTATAATTTTTAATTTTTGTATTCTTGGTGTCGACTGACTTTAGTTGATAAATAAATAAATAAATTATCATTATTATCATAACAAGAGCAAGAGCTGCATACCAGACTTTTTCTTTATAACAGTTTCCGGCGTTTTCCAGCACTATTTCCTTCAAATCCGAGCAACAAGCAGTAAAAATAAAATAAAATATGAACATGTACTGCTGATGCGTATATTATTTAAGCAAATCTTGAGAGTCAACAAAATGAACGCAGTGTGCGGCACAATGCCCTTTTGGCAAGGTGCAGATGCTGGCCAGCTGCCAAGCCTCAGTAATTTTGCTAAGCAACAATTGGAAATGTGCAAGCAGCTGAAGAAACCGAGCACAAATGGCGACGACGTAAACTTGGACAAGTTTCTGGCGGCTTCCCGGAAGTTTCCTATAAAGGTAAGCGTACTGGGGCGCAGTGGAATTAGAAACAAATCTTTACTCGAATGTCTGCTAACAGTTTGGCACGAAAAGCTGCCGGGTGAAATCGCAACCGAAGCACCGCAGGCAAATGATACGGAAGCAGATTGCATCCGCCTATCCGATCATACACGAGCTGACCCTCCTTCTCTTCATCAACTTTCTGGAGCATAAGCAGAAGTATGGTTAGTTGATTGTCCTTTGCATGTGAATAAATATGTGAATAATAATTGTGTCTACCTTTCTCATTTGTGGCTGACAGGAACTACCCAAGAGTTGAGTGTCTTTGGAAACATTTCGATAGCAGAGTTCGTGCAGCGCTTGCTGAGCAAGCGTTGCGTCTACTTCCTCGGATCGGAAGACTCATACCGTCTATTAGATGGAAGCAGAGGCCACGGTGGCTTCGAGCAAATTGGCAGCAGCAGTGAGCGTGCTCCACTTCTGCTGAAGAACGTGCTCAGCTATGATGAAATTAAGCTGTCGGCTCTTTTATATGTGTCCACGCACTCGGAGTTCATCAACGATGGCTCGCGCAACAATGAGGGAATAGTGGAGCAGTGCAAGTCCAAAATTGAGCCTGAAGGTGTCATCATGGGTCTCATTGGTGCCCGTTTCGAGCGTAGCAATGTCATGGAGTGGCAGGATATAATGATAACGCCCGAGCAAAATATAGCAAGTCGAGGCTACGGATCCAGTGGCAATGAAAGCAAGGGACGTGCGGAGGATTACCGTCGCATATGGCGCGACTTCTATAACGAGCCCAAGGATTTTTGCTATGATGACGTCGTCGTCGCATCGGATACGAAGCGCTTCATTAAGCTGACTGGAAACAGGAACTTTGACAAGGTGGTCATGGGCAAGCGCTTTGCCATCACCTTCGACACTCTGTTAGTGGAGGCGGAGGCGCGTGCCGTGAAAGCCGGCAAGCCGGCGTATGTCCACGTTGTCGGCATTGGATTGGGCGTGTGGAAGGTGACGTCGCAACAGGAGAAGATCTTTTTCGAGTCCTTCGAGCAGCGACTGCGTGCACTCAGCAACCGTTTGACACACATTGGCGTCGTACATTTCTCGTGGTTCCATCTGGACAAATGGGGTGACATGTACGATGGCGCACGCATAGCAGAGCCCAAGCATCCATTAGGTGGCATTAAGGTGCGCATCTCTGTACGCAATCCTGCCGACAAGCTCGCGGAAAACATGCTGCCCATTGTCACATACGCCTGGGATGGCAACGCACTGCCTGGCAACGAGTTTTGGGCGGTAAGCGTTTGTGTTCATTGCCCCAAAAATTGTATATTATTATTTTGGCCAATTTTAGGGAAGTCTCGACGGCAGTGGCGATCCAGCAGCAGCCTGCTCCACGCTTATCGCCGAACTACAAAATGCACACATCAACAAGGATTACATGTGCGGCAACAATCTCCACATTGCGTCACTCGAGCACGGCGTACTCCACATTGCCGACTATGCTGAGAAAGTGCTCGCTTAGAGGCAATTACCAAAAATGAATTCTCAATGCTCGAAGCGGACACATTTGCAAATTATTATAAATAATATTTTGCTTTTTTATACGTATCTTTCTCATATTTGTTTAAAGGTAACTACACTAAGGTCTCTTAACTGTGCCATTTATATAACTGTCTATATATTTATATATATATATATATAAAACTTTTAATACTCTCTTATTAATGTGCTTATGTAATTACAATTTGTGAAAAAAGCATATTTTATTCCATTATTAGTCAATTTAATTAGCCTTCTTTTGTGATAGTTTCCTGGTGTGACATGTTCTTCGAAGTTGATGTTAAGTAAGCAATAAACTTTAGCTTTAAGGGTTGTAAATAAGTGTTACTTAAAGTAAACTCAATGGATGTTAAATTGCTGAACTAGAAACAGTTGTAAAATTTGTTTTTATAAAATTGACTAATAAAATTATATTTCAATTAATCCCTTTCATGATTTGAGTAGCTTACAAATGGTTGGCGAAAGAAAATTGTTGATTTTGGATATTGTGGCCATCGTGGCACTCTATCGAATGGAGTACTTCGGGTATTCCCAATCCTTGTATGCCAGGCTGCAAGAATATGGAAACGCCCAATTTGTTCCGGAAAGTATCCAGCATTAACCCCTATCCAAAAGCTATAATTAAGTAAAGTAGGCATTGAAAATGAGTCGACGACGGACGCTTTTAAATTTCTAAGAGCGATAAGCTTGTCAAACCTCAACCGACTAAAAATAAAAAAATGAGTAATTTTTAATCATGGTTTGACTTTTATATACAGTGAGCAAAATCTTATTTCGCACAGTGCCTAGCAAAAATTTTAATTGCATGCCATAAAGTAATTATGTAATATTTTTCAAAAATTCCAAAGACCCATGGCAGGTACATTTATTAACCACCAAAATGAATATATGATCCTAATCAACTGTGGTTTTTCCACCTGCTAGGTAGGGTTATGTAAGAAAGTACCTCTATTTATGGCAAAGGCTTATTTCGCACAGTTACATTATGGAGACCTGGGTGCCATAAGGCCCGGATTTTTTCGTCAGGTTGAATATTTTCAGTATAAATAGACCAATCCTCCGTAGTCAGTTTAGTTTTTTCCTGCATTTCGGGTGCAACAAGTCAACAAGGACCATGGGCAAACTGACTACCATTGAGCAAAGGAAACTCATCCTGGAACACTTAAAAATCGGATATTCATATCGCCAAATAGCTAAAATGGTCAATCTAAACACCTCAACAGTATTCTGCATCATTTGGAGTTTCGTCGACGAAAATCGGACAGAGGACAAGGGCGGAATGGCACTGTGCGAAATAAGCTTTTGCTCACTGCATATAAATTCCACAAATATAGTTGCAAACTAATACCCAGTTATTAAAAAGAGTAAATTTACTGTTAAAAAAAATTTTTATTGATTTTTCTTTAATACGTACAATGTTTTCTTTATCCACTGATAATGTAATTTGTGTGTGTGTGTGTGTGTGTGTGTCTGTGTGTGTGTTTAAATTGTTCTTTGTCAATTGACAGTTGACATTAAATATGTTTTGCTATAGCATATGTGTATATAGATATAGATAAATATGTTTGTGTGTATATGTTTAACTATTCAAATGTAAATACGGATGAACGCATTTACTTGTCAGTGTTAAAATGCACACTGATACAAAATTACATAATTTGATTATGCCTTCTATCAAACGTATCAAAATTTGGGTTAATTATTTTATAAATAATTTGCTATACGTGTAATGTATGTGTGTATGTATGTGTATGTATGAACTGCATGCATACATATGCATTTGTACATAAGCATGTCTGTATGTATATTGAGTAATATTAATTTCATCTTTTATTTTATACATATACGTATATATATATATATATATATGAATCTAAATCGTATATATGTATGTATGTATGCATAGATGTGCCTTGCTTGAATGATCGACTTGGTAAAAATATACTTCCCAAGTGTGTAGAAATAACGAGTAAAAGAAAAAAAAAAAAACATTGCTTTTAATTATTTGTTTAACAGCAAAGACACAATATTTACGAGAACATCGATAGCATTATTTTTATAAGCCTATTTCTTTTTATGGTACATAAGGAAAAATTTCCAGCCCTAATGATATATATATAAAAAAAAAATAAATGTATATAATAAAAATAATAATAATAATAAACGAAAATAAAAACAAAATGCGCAGCAATCATAATTCCTATTCTGCAATGCGTTTGCAATGAAAAATAATTCGATTAAATAGACAACAATATCTTTGAAAGCTTGAAATCGACTCTAGCGAAGCTACTCATTGTGGATCTGTGCCCTAATCTCGGTTCAAGAGTTCCCTCGATTAAACTAGTACTTAATGTATATACATCATTTGTAGCTTGGCTTTGCCCTCCTTTTTGTTTCTCATTGATTATGTGCCACTCTCTCTCTCTCTCTCTCTCTCTCTCTATATATATATATCTCTATCTCTCTCTTATAGTTTTTTATATATGCATATGCAGTGTTACTACTGTAAAAAAGGGTATATTTGGATATTCATTTCATATATTATATTTAAATACATGTGTACACATATATTTAAAAAAAAAAAAAAAAAACTTAAATCTAGCGTGTACTTAAAAAAAAATGAAGAGAATTGAAATAAGGCGCAGCAATTGGTATTCGACAAAGACTAGCTAAAGGTTTGCCCCGATCTGACAGATACCAAATGTGAAATGGATGCTCCAAAAAATAGTATTTGATGTACACCAAAATGAATAAAGTGTGAATGCTCCAAGCAACTCTACTGGCACATCCCATCTGGAATATGCACACTAATCCTATGCATATCCCATCTGGAATATGCACACTAATCCTATAAAGTACACATGAGAAGAGATGTATACATATATATATATATATATGGTATATATATATATATATATATGGTATATATACATTTTGGCAAACGATGCCGTGCTGCATTTTGTGTTTAATATTTGTTTTGTGTGGCATCGTTAATTGGACAGATATGACTACAACTAGAACTCCTTGAGGCTGCCGCCCCGCTTCAGCTTCGTTAGACGCTTCAGACTGGCGCTGAGCATGCCGCTGCTGCCGCTGCTGCTTTTGCTGCTTGCTGTTGCAGCCAATCGCTCACCATCCGACCGCCAGCCGCAACTGCTGCTTGTGTTGTGCTCCCTATTCCGTTCCCGATCGCGATCGCGATCCCGATCGCGTTGCGTGAATGTGCCACGAAAACGGACACGTCCACGTCGCTGCTCACCGATCCGGCGCCAGAAGTCGGTCAGCGGCGGATGGTGCTGGTGGGGGTGCTGTTGCAACGTGCAGCAGCACACCAACTCCTGAGATTATAACTTTTTCTCCCACACCACAATGTGAGCATCATTCGAATTGGCCGTCAACGATGCCAGACTGCTGGCCGCACCCGATCCAGAGGCAGCGCCCGCAGCACCCGAACTGGTGCCCGTGGCGCTCTTGTGACCCGGCGAGTTGCCACTGCTGTTGTACCACACATGCCGCCAGTAGCCGCGCCCGCCCATCAGCGTGATGACCGTTCGTGGTCCGTCCGCGTTTTGCTGCTGTTGCTGCTTCGTGTTCTGCTTCTGTTTGCGCTTCAAGGTGGCGACGGCGGCGGGCGCCGCCTGCTTCTCAGACGACTGGGCGAGCATTTGCTTGAAGCCATCCTCCGACTTTGGGGTGCTGTTCGACGGCAACTGTTGCTGTTGCTGCTGCTGCTGTTGCTGCTGCAGCTGCAGCTGTTGCTGGTGTATGTCGGCTGTGGTCATGAGGCCGTTTTCGGATATGTTGCCCAGATCGCTGCCGGTGCCGGAGGTTTTGTGGCTGGCGCTGCTGCTGTTCCGTGACACAGATCGTCCGCCAAAGAGACGGATGCCCATGCTCTCCTCGCTGCCCGATGACGTGTACAAGCTGGATGACTTCGAGTCCACTGACCAATTCGATAGATCCAAGGAGCGCGGACGCGAGGCCTTCATGCGCAAACGTCGATCCAATGTGCACACCTTGCCCGGTATGGCAGCCAGCTCTGGATCGGAGCGACGCATGCCCTCGTACATCATGTCCATGAGATTGCCCTGTGCTCCATCCTCGGCATCGTAATCCTCCTTAACAAATATCAGCTTCCCATATAGCCCATATACATCACAAATGCCCTGCTCGATTTGATGGGGCAGGGCGACTGTGTACGATTGAAGACCACCTGCACCTGCTGCACCAGCCGCTGAGCCCAAGCCACGCGGCAGCGTCTTGGACATCCGTGAGCTGGCATCACTGGAGCCAGCGCCCAAATCCCGAAAGCGTTTGCGATGAAACGCCGGCGAATTGGCCAGCGAGGCACGTATTTTGGCCGTGAGGCTCTGGTCCAGCGAGTGCTGTTTGTCCAGCTTGGAGCTGCGAGGCGACGAAATGGTGGTGGCTGCCGTTGAAGCCGCCGGCGGCGCCAACATGTTGCTGGAGTCTGTGGGCGGAGACGCAGTCGTGTGCTCCTCTTTGGCCAGATCACGACGCAGAATGACGGTGGATTCATCTAGATCTGATTCGGTAAGCTTCTTGGGATCCGCATCGATGGCTGGCAGCTGCAGATCATCGCCCATGCTGGGCGGTACAGCTGGCACCAAGGGTGCTGAGACGGTGGCGCCTGCTGTTGGCTTATAGGCCGGATACACTTTCGGTATCAGCGGCAGGAGGAACGTGATCGGACCAAAATGGGCGTGACAGGACATATTGATGCCACCACTGATGATGGGCACGCCCTCGAGACGGGGCAACGGTATGGTTACAGCGATGCCCACATTTGTGCCCACCCAGAGCAGACCCTTGCAGGCCATCAGGGCAGTCACATAGATGGAGCTATTGTTAAGCGGCTGCTCCTTTTTGGCATCGTAGCGCAGCACACTGGACGCAATATTGATGTCCTGCAAATGCTTGAATGTCTCCGTGTGATACAAACAGAGCATTGTCGAGTTCTTCAGCGAGATCCACAGTCCGATGCCGGAGTGCGCCATAAGATTCACCTGCTGGCTGGCGCCGTGCTGCACCTCAAAGCTGCGCTGCAGCTCCCCGTTGAGGGCATTCAGCACATAGACACGATTCGCACACGATGCATAGATGTTCATGTTGATTGGCAGCATGCTGGGAACGGGCATTCCCGTTTCGCCTAGGGTCACCTGCTGGGGATCTCGCAGCTGCCAGACCCCGTCGTGGGCACGTCGATAGATCAGCACAGTGGCATTCGAAAGGGCAACATAGACGGCATCGAAATGATAGAGTATCCGTTGTACGGCACCAGGCACCGCATAGCTGCCCAGTTGTTCCTCCTGTTCGGGATTGCGGGCCGAGTAGATGAGCAGCTTGCGGCTATCGGTGCCCAGCCACACAAGATCACCCAACAGGCTGATGTGCTCTTCGCGCGTCCGGCACTGATCCAATCCCTTAACAAACTCCAGTGCCGACACCTGCGTCTCCACCAGATCAAAGGCGCCCGCCTCGCGCAAATTGCCCGCCTGCTGCGGATGCTGGGCCAGCACGGTGATGTGCGATGAAGTGCCATCGCTGCTGCACATCCACAAATAATTCAACTGCTTGTGCCGGCGACGCGCATTCCCGCTCTGCTTAGTGTCATTGGCGATGCTATAGTAGCATCCACAGCGCACCTGAGGAGTGAAGGGAGAGATCGGTATATCGTTATAAAATGAAGAAAACAAATCCACTGCTGATGCCACAGAACTCACCTCCGTTTGATGCTGTGACCGATAGACGGGCATCGCCTTGACAAAGAGGGGCATCTTGCGCGACTGCTTCTGCTGGACGGCCTCTTGGAGCTGCTGCTGTTCGAGGGTGTGCAGCAGTGTCGCCTGCGGACTGCCAGGTAGCTGCTGGGCATGCGCATTGGGATGCGGATGATGGGCATGTGGATGATGTTGCTGTGAGCCGGAACGCTCCCATGCGGGCGAATTATTCGGATCGAGGGCAAGCTGGGCGAGTCGCAGCTCGGTGATCCACTCCTTCTTCACATTCGGCGTTTGCGTTTGGAATGTGAAGGTCTCCTCCTTGCCGGACTTGTGGCGACCGGTTAGCTGCAGACAGCACGAGTCCACCCAGGCCATCTCCTCATCCTTGCGCTGTATGGAGCCCTGTATGGTATTGAGCACATTTCGTGTCGTATTCGAGTTGAGCTCCTTGTAGCTTCCCTTCAGTGTGCCAACCAGGTCGTGGATGCGCGATATCACCTCGTAGTCGAACATCAGAGTGCTCATCTCGTTGCACAAATTATCCGCACCATTCGTTAGCTGTGCAGCTGGCGAGCTATGGGCATCCACAGTGGCAAAGGGTGAACCCAGTCCGCCGGTTCCATGGCCAGAGAGCGTTGCATTCGCATAGCAAACACCGCCACCGGCGCCGCTGTTATTCCCAGTGCTGCCATTTGATTTGAGGCTGCCGCCACGATTTAGGCCTAAATGATAAATGATA
The DNA here is from genome assembly GCA_037043585.1 of Drosophila mimica. Classification (NCBI taxonomy): domain Eukaryota; kingdom Metazoa; phylum Arthropoda; class Insecta; order Diptera; family Drosophilidae; genus Drosophila; species Drosophila mimica. The sequence goes on along the minus strand of JBAMBE010000312.1, from coordinate 1,815,904 downwards.
ATTATTAATAATACAATAATTTATCGATTATCGATAGTCAAACTTACCTGCTGTCAAGATTCGGGATAATGTTGCAGATGCGCTGTTGTCGACAATCTCCACATCGTTGACGGGGAACATCCACTTGAAGGTGAGCTTCTCGGTGGCGCCAAAGTCATGCGATTGTTTTGGAGCCACAGACACACAGATGACCTTGTCGTTGAGGAGCAGCAGGCGTCGCTGCTTGCACTTGACTATGAAGCCGGCCTGGTTGAACTCCATGTGGGTGACATTGTCCTCGCGGAGCAGATAGCGGGCCCGACTGCCGCAGCTGTCGCTGATGCTGTTGAGGGAGCGCGTATTGAAGGTGCCACTAATGTGGCCGAGCATCTCCTTGAAGGCCTGATACTGTTCCGCTTCGCGTTTGCTCTCGTTGAGCAGCTCGGCGAGCAGCTCCAGCTGCGACAAGGCCAACTGCAGGGACATGCGATCGTGATGGCCCTGTGGCGTGTACTTGAGCAGATCCTGCAGAAATAGTATGAACTGGGGAAAACGCTGCACCGGCTTCACCATCAGCCCAAAGAAGGATAGGCGATCGTGAGCGCTGATCTGTTTGACCTTAAAGAAATCGGCAAGCGCCGATTTGCGCTTCTCCTCCATTTTGGCCAGCTCCATGGCTGTCGAGAAATTGTTGATGAAGCCCGAGTATGTCTCCAAAAGCTGCGGCTTCCCGAAGGCGCTCACAAAACAATCGCCGATTTTCTCATCCCGATCCCAGTTGCGCACACACTCTGCCAACGAGATGCGGAACAGCTTGTGCGAGTGTAAAATATCCGGCAAGCAATGGAACAGCGTTGCGATCTTCACTGGATTTAGCACCGGTGGGCTGCACTCCTCCAACGGTTTCTTGTAATCCTGCCAAATAGAAAACGATATCAAATATTAGTTCATCTTTGTGCCCCAGTCGCATTGCGTCCAGTTCAGTTGTCGATTCTTTACCGAAAGTTGAAAGATGCTCTGTTGGCCATTTTAATGCTGGGGTTCTTTTTTTTTTAATGGGTTTTTTTTACATTTTTTTTTTTATTTTTTTTTTTTTGTAACTAATTTTGCAACTACTTCGTTTTTTAAGGTGGTTAGAATGGTTCAATGATTGATGCTTCATGTTAAGGTGGTGTGTGTGTGTGTGTGTGTGTGTGATTATGGAAGAAATGTACAAGTTAGTGCGCATGTGTGCGTGTGTGTGTGTGTGTGTGAGTGTGTGTTAATATTGGAATTAGTTATGACGGAGAGTGGCGGCATATGACGTGGGAATTGGATGGCATGTAAAGAAGAAAACAAATGAATTGACATGAGAGTTAACATTAAGATTAGTCGGTGGTGGTGGTTATTAGAGCCATAACGATTTGGGAATTGACGTCAACAGCGCTTTTTCTCGAAAATTCGATGCCTCTAAAATGCTTTTACTCATACACAAAAAATAAAATTCTAAAACAAAATCAAAATTTGGATTTGGAAAAGTATAATTCAGAGTCTGTCATAACTTTTCACACACAGAATTATGCATAATCATAATTGGAATCGAATTAAAAATATATCTATTTATACATATATACATACATATATTTATATATATTTATATTTGTGCAACTTGATTTGATTGGTTGGCAAACAATTAACTGCATGATAAGAATGAAATTCTGAGTCTGGACAAGGACAAGATGTGGATGGTGAGCGATACAAGCAGCCAGGACAAGGACGAGACGAGGTGGTGTTGGACGAGGACAAGCTATTGCTGGTGACCAACACGTTTCGTCACTTGGAGGTGTTTCTGCAATCGGACAAGCAACCCAGCTACGCCAAGTGTCTCACCCACAACGAGGAAGATGACACTTTGAGGCGATTGCCTGATTGGGGTCGATCTTGTAAGTGCTGCGGACGAGGCACAACTCGGCGTACTCCAAAGGGACGGGAGATGTTCATGCTGTTGCCAATGGAAGAGGATGTGCTGCTGCAGCCCGATCCGGATGTCAACGTGCCCGATCTGTTCTGTTATCAGTTTTGGCTCAATCGAAAGCTAACTCTGATTTGGATGTTGATGTTGCTGCCATTGTTGAAGTGGATATTGTGCATCGCAGACAAAGCTGCCAGACATTCCAGCCAAGTCCAAAACAGCGGAAACGGAAACGGAAGCGGACCAAGTTCTGTGCAGCGTTGTGCTGCCAAAGAAGTGTTTAATCTTTGATCTACTCGAGATTCGATCGTTGTTTAAAACCGAAAAAAAACAAAAACAAACAAAAAATAAAGGGAAGCCCCGGAAATTACTTTACTAACGAGATACACAAAATTAGCTAACGTCATTTTTTATTTTAATTACTGCAAACTAATGAAAATTATTGCATAATTTAGTTGATCAAATTAAATAGTGAAAATCGAAGAACGAAGAATTTCGAATTTACAGAATGATTTTGATAATCCTAAAAACGATAGATAAATAACCGATTCAAGGAAGGATAAGTTTAATTGAACTCATCTTAAGACGGTTGCATTCGGAAAATATGTTTTACAAGATTAACAAATTTAATTTAAGGTTGCAACTAAAAAACTAGCTAAATCAATTATTGAAGTTCTTAAATTAAGAACGAGAACGAAAACGAGAAAGGTATGAATTGTAGTCGTAATTGTAATTGCTTTTCTTCAAGTGTACTCACATTGACTAGACGTTGTAATGTGGCCACATATGAGTTCTCGCTTTGAACGATGGCCGCCAAAATGAGGCGCCTCTTGATCTGCTGCTGCGAGAGGCCTTGTGGCGCCGGTGGCAGCAATGGCGCCATTACCCGACCATGGCCGATATTTGCCGTGAAATTGTTCCGACTGCCCGGTGGTGGTGTCATCAGGTCCATATCGTAGCGTCGGCTGCCCGCCGTCGAGCTCTCATCATCCTCATACTAAATAGAGAGATTGCATAAATATTAATTGTCACATTTGGAAATGCTGGAAGGGATGGGATGCAAACATACCTCGGGCACGCCGGGCATCATTTTGCTGGCACCCAAATTGGCCAGCTTCTGTGGCGAGGCGGCGTCCAGCGTCGCTATCGCTGCACCTGCGGCATTTGTTGGCTTTGGCATGGATGTGCTGCCGGCGGCAGATGCATCCGGTATATCGAAGCTGGCATTGATCGACTGGCGACCATCGCGTCCACCCACATCGTACTGATGCGATGAGCCGCGTCGTATGGAGAACCAGCGTGACAAACGTCCGCCCGGCGATTCACCCGGCGTGGTAATATCCTCGCGCTGTCCCGATGCCCCCCCCGAAGATCCGGTGGTGGGCATCGTACAGGCGCTGGCCCGACGCATTATCATGTTTGTGTCGCTGGGACTACACTGAGTGTTTGTGTTATGGGAAGTGGAGTTGCTGGTGGCGTTGGCGGCGGCGGAGGCGGAGGTGGAATTGTTGGCAGCCGTGCGCCATTTGTCAAAGGACAAATGTTGCTTGGCCTTGTTGAAGGTGGAACGCAATTGCGAATTGCGCTGATTGCCGGCACTTAACGAACTCACGCTGCTGCTGGTCTGCTCCTCTTCGGTAAAGATCTCCTCGTCGGAGTGACTTGCTTGCGGCGCCTCGCGCCTCTCCCCACGCGACGGTGACTTTGTGTCGCGATCGCTGCTGCTGCTCGCGCTGCTTGCACCAACGCCGACGCCAACGCCGACTCCGACACCAACACCAACGGCAGCCTGGCCACCGTTGGCGCTGAAGCTTCCGCCGGCAATTGTGGCGCTGTCTGCCTGCTGGCTGATCTGGCAGCCTTTTATCCGCTGCTGTTGTTGTTGCTGCTGCTGCTGCTGTTGCTGTTGTTGTTGTTGCTGTTGCTGTTGTTGTTGCTGTTGTTCAGCGATGCGGCGACTAAAGGCGCTGTGCAACTGTGCAGTTGTAACGCTCGCCTTGTGACTTGCCACCCCCTGACCGGGCGATACAATGAAGGATGATGTCTGACTCAGATGCGGTTGCTGCGTTTGATGCGGATGTGCATGAAGTTGTTGTGATTGTTGTGGTTGTTGTTGTTGTTCCGGTTCCGCCAAGGTATCCTCCCATGAGCCAGAATTTAATTTGTGCTCATCTGCAAAAATAAAATAAAATGCAATATTTTAGTTTTAAAATATTCAATTGAAATTCCTTATTTTGTTGTCGTTTAATTCAAGCAAAGCTCACTTTGATTTGAGCTCAGTACATTAATAAATATCACATTAACACTTAAACAGGAAAAAAAAAAACAATCGAATCCAATTAGATTTATTTCTCTTAGATAGATCAATCATAGTTGATAGTTGATTTGTGTGAAGTTGGAGCCGATGACGCCATGTGCAAATGCTCGCAATGATTGGCAATAATAAGGCGACAATTTAACGCCAGTTGGATTAAGCCAAGTGGCTGTTGGCCGCAGGCGGGATAATGCCACTGCCACCAGATACCATTTGGCCATGGTCATGTGCAGTAAGCGTGGGCAGTTCACGCTGGAGAGGGGGACGGGGGGCACAGCTTCAAAGACAGCGCACCGACGCCGCACCAAATTGGTTAGAACAAAAAAAAAAATAATAATAATAAAACTAAAGAAAAACAAAGAAACGAAATTAAAGTTCTGGCCAACCGCACACAAGAACTGTCGTCGTCGTCGTCGTCGTCGTCGTGGGGCAACTCGTTAGCGCCGACGGCAACGGCGTGTAGGCCGTGTTGAGCTGGCCATGGCCACAGGCAGCACTTACAGCCAGGCCAGCAAATAGCAAATAGCAAATAGCAAATAGCAACCAGCAAATAGCAACTCCCACACTTTGGCAATAGTTGCTCTTTGCGTTTGCCCCTTTGGGGCAGCCACAATGTGTGTGTGCGGAAAGCAGCATTTGTCATGCCAAATGCAAACAACAACGATCCATGACGGGGACAAGAACAAGAACAAGAACAACAGGGACAAGCCACATGCCACATGCCACAAGCCACAATTCGCTCAGATTCGTGCCGATTCACGTGCTCGTAATTAATCATTCCACAAAATTATGCGATAACTGCGATTTAAATATTTTCCGGGCTTTTATTGTTGTTGCTGCTGTTCCTTAGTACAGCACGTACACTCAGCAAAAAATTTACCTATTTTTTTTTTTACAAATATAAGAAAACATTTTTCTCAGACTTCGTATATTTTTCCATATTTCAGACTGATTTTCATCTTTTTTGCCAATTCTAATCGCTGATTCTTAGAAAAAGTTCTTTCTCAAATTCAGAAAAAAGGTAATAAAATTTGTTCTCTCGACTGATATTTTAGAGTTGAGCTGTTGCCTGTTTTGGTGGCCAAGTGACTCTAATCTTGGGTTCGAGTTGGAGTTTCCCGTAAAATCCCGTAATTTTTTGTGAAATAAAAGTATAGAAATTTATCAACTATGCAATGTAGTGTAGGGGAGTGTAAAGGCCTTTAGTGCTATCATCAATAACACACAAGGGGCACAACAGGATGGGGCCGAGACAGGCAGGAGACAGGCGACACTCAGCAGGCAGCAGGCAGCGGGCTTCTGCGTGCAACAAAATGGCTGATGAGGCGCGTGGGCAACAAAACAAAATGCCGGCAAATAAATATTTGCCAATTTCAAGGCATCTCAAATTGCCAGCATGTGTGTGCGTGTGTGTGTGTGTGTTTGTGTGTGTGTTTGAGTGTAAACAGTGTCTGTTACTGGCAAGCTATCCCCAACCCATTAAACCCCTCCATCCTCCTTTGCAATTCACGCCTCACCCCCCGCTTTTCTTCCGATTTTTTTTTTTCTTTCCAAAAATCCGCTTTTACAAAATTGAGTTTGTGTAACTTTTATTTGAGACTCAAGGCATATTAAAAAAGCATACCCTGTGCTTCAGCAACACATGCAAGCGGGTATATTGACCACTTGCTTCCTGCTCACCTCAATTGCTAAAGAACAAATGTGTGTTTGTTGTTGGACCTAATTTGCAATCTAATCTGCATTTCAACAACTGGATTGTTGGGTATCTTGTAGTCGAGCAGCTTGCGGTTTGCTGCCTGCACTCGCTCGAATTCATATTAGTACTAATATTGATATTTTTGGGCCAAAATTGGGTTTCTTTTCGAAAAGGAACTGAGTTGGTTAGGACCAGAGCTTAATTTGATTGCTGAGTTCTGTCTATGTATGTATGGGTGTGAGTGTATGAGTGTGTGTGTGTGTGTGTGTGTAGGAAAAGAAAAAAAAGTAAGTATTTTTATGCATATATTTTTTGTTAACATATGCCTTGATTCTGGCCTAAACCATATTACGGTTTTCTGTTCATAATTCATTTGAAATAACTCTCCTCAAACTGGAACTAAATTGAGTAAAAATTCAGATACATGAAATACGATGTGAGAAACTCAATTCGAAATTAATACATTTTGTGCTTTTACATAAAATAAAATTTTTTTCCCATTTTTTTTTTTTTTCAATTTTGTCGTAAAGTTTTGAAAATGGAATATTTGTTTTGCTTCCAAAACCTTCTACAAAATTGAAGTGCAAATTAGACAGACAATTTCGACTTGGAACTAATTTCTAACCAAGTTAAAATTTCTCTCTGCTGGAGTATGAAGAGGGGGGATGGGGGGGGGGCTGCTGTGTTGCCCCCAAGTCAATCAATATTCATCGAATGAAATGCGAATGATCGCAACAAATGCGGGTGCCAATTAACAGCTAACAAGCTAACAAGCCAACGAGCCAACGAGCCAACTAGCGCACAAGTGATACACGTAAAAACAGGCAACAAGCAGCAGCAAACAGCTAACAGTCAACAGCCAACAGCCAACAGCTAACAGCTATCAGGCAACAGCTAGCAGCCTGATGGCTAGTTGAACCACACATTGCGCATACGCCCAGTGAGCGGTGCATTGTTGAGCCACTTGCTCTGCTTGTTCTTGTTCGCTGTTTGGGTGTAAGTTGTGCAGTTCTGTGGTTTCGCCTCACTTGGCTAGCTTGGCTCTGGCTTGGCTGACTTGACTTGGCTGACTTGCCCTTGGCCGAGAACAGCAGCAGCAGCAGCAGCCAAAGTCTCCGCCTCATCGACCTACAAATAAACAAGCGTGAAGCAAACTCTGTTTGTTGCCACAATTTGTATTGTAAGTGGTTTTTTCTTTGCGTGTCCCATAGCTCATAGCTGTCTCCTCTGTCCGGCAGCCCACACACACACACACACACACACACACACACACACACACACATGGGCAGCAGCAAATTGTTGGTTATTTTTTATATTTTTTGTTTTTGTTTTTGTTTTTCTTTGAACTGCATTGGCGCTACCTACTACAAGAGTGGTGGCCAGTGATGGTGGTGCTGGTGGTGGTGTTGGTGGTGGTGGTGTTGCGCTGTTTTCTTATACTTTGATTTGGATTCATGCTTTGGATTGTGTAACGCTCACACAGATTACGTATACGACGTATACGACGACGTGGTGGTGGCGATTGTGATGATTGCACATTAATTATGATCAAATGCAACTCCTGGCACGCGATTTACCAACTATTCCTCTCCAGCACTCCTTTTGCATAATGCGTCAATTTGCACAGCGAAATTAATCATACGACACGTGAGTCGCGGAGGTGGCAAAAAGCGCAACATTTGCATAACAAACCCAGTCAAGTCAGTCAGTTTGTCAGTTTGTCAGCCAGTCAGTTAGGCAGTTAAACAGTCAGACAGTTAGTCAGTCTGTCAGTCTGTCACCCTGTCAGTGAGTCATTCAGTTAGACAAGCCGTCAGTGAGTTGACAGTGTTTCATTCATTAGTTGGGTCGATTGGCAATTGGTTTGGCATGATTAATGAGCCTCATTAAACGCGGCTAACACAGAATGCCCACAGAAGAAACACAAAACACAAAACACAAACGCACACTGAAATATGCTAATGACTCGACTCCGCGCACTTACTTAAATTATACAAATTATATTTCATTGTTTGGCAGCTGAGCACGGCCCACACGCCAGGCGAAAAAGTTATTGTAAAACGTTAACTTTAACATACACAAATGCGAATGCGAATGCGAATGAGAAAAACACACACACACACACACACACACACACACACACACACACACACAAACACAAACATACACTTAACAAGAAACGGCCAAGCTAGCGGCTGTGGCTAATTGAAATGACAGCACAAAGTGGCCACAATGTTGGCAACCAATTGCCTTTTGACTCGGCTAAGACTGATTGAACAAACTGACTGCATTTTTTTTTTTTTTTTTTTTGGCTATATATATATACATATATATATATGTATACTTACTTTTTGTTTAAATTGGCTAACAATACTAAGAACTAGTGCAAATCTATGTTAGATATTCTAACGGGATTTACGCATTTTATAGCGGCGCTTCTTCGTACACTGTTATGATGCATTGAAATGCAAGTTCCGTTAGATTTTCTTCCAAGAATTTTGAATTTATTTTTTTATCCGAATAAATTTGGCTGGCATAATTAAGTATATATAATTATTAATTATTAAATATTTGTATATTTTTAATTTTAAATGGGAAACGAAAAACACTCCAGCTTAAGGAGTAAGCTAAGATCCTTTCTTACAAGGATACTGGAATTAAAAGCTGGCAACTATCAACTAACGATAAAAAAAAAAAAAAAATTAGCAACAATGCTAAAAAAAAAAACCAACGGCAAAAAATTATGCCACAGTCAAAAATCTGCTACGGGCTGGATTAGATAAAAATGCTACCACATCTAAAATTCTATTTAGTTTAAGGTTAAGTGATCCATTAGTCATTAGAAAACGAAGTTTTCCCCATAAGTGGTAATATGTGATATTTTCTGATGAGATAAAATTGAATTTCGATGGTTTAAATTATTACTGAATAAGTCAGAGAGATTTACCCTAGATCACCCGACCTGAATCCCAAAGAAGACATGTGTGGAAATCTGATGCGTCGCTGCCAAATCCCACTACCCGACTTCCAAAAAAGGTGTTTAATCCATCCCAAATCGTTACTTTTAAGTTATAAACAAATCTGGAGACTGGACACATTATTAGTTTGTTATTTTTATGCAATTTCAATATGTTATTTTCTATATGTGCCTTTAATCGAATTTCGCACCTTAAAATCACATTTAAAAAATTTAATTTAATTCTTTTTTATTCGACATGTATTTATAACAGCTAACTATTGTGGAGCGAAAAGATAAAAAAAAAATTAATTTCAATTTTTTACGGTGACACAAAATAAACACAAATCCATACAAAATATAAAGAAAGCTGCTGCAGAAAAAATAGCAATTTGACTTTGTTATTTTATTTGAATTGGCTTAATGGAAATTTATAAAAAAAAGAAATAGAAATAATTTAAGCTCGAAATTGGGAAAAGTGACATTTTCGTATGTGCATCTATTGTTGCAAGTCTGTATATGATTCGCTCCAGGATTATGAATAACATTGTTCTGATGTAGATAAGAAATAAAACATATTGATTTTCCATACCCAGTTTTTTGAGTACATTTTGTTGGTTAAGAGAGTTAAGGCCACGAAACATTCACATTTATGCTGGGGTACTGATAGCCGATTTTAAGCCACATCCTCAGCTTAAGAACCCCATAGTTCCTATCTCAGTCACCGACGACTCAACTGTATCCTTGTATGTTTGTGAAGAGGAGAAAAGTGATTCAAACCAGTGGCGAAGAGTTTTGGGCCACTTTTTGACATTGGCAGTGGCAGTGGCAATTTTCCGATTGTGTCACTTGCTGTGCTTCATATAAAGCAAGCGCTCTAATGAGGCCACAAGGCGTCTTTATTCGCTGTCCGTCACTTGCCACTTGCCACTTGCCAATAACCACTTGCCAGTTGGCGGCACGAGTTGCAAAAGTTATTTTGTGTGTCGGAAAATGAGAAGCATGCGGCGCACATGCATTTCAAGCAGCGCAAAAGCTTAGCCAAGTTACTCAAGCTGGCCAAGTTTGTGGGTTGCGCTCCTGCCTGGTTAAATGTGTGGCTCATTATGCGCCCGCGAAGGAAAGCAGCTTACAGTTGTGTGCTCGTGTGTGTGTGTGTGTGTGTGTGTGACGTTCTGCCTGCTCAGACAGACACACACACATACACACACACACACACGTGTCTATAATATGTGTGGAAATTGCTTTCTATTTGCAATTTTGATTACGATGCCTGCAGAAGCAGCGCGTGCCTTTGCCATAAACTAATTATTATAATGTAAATCACACACTCGCACACACACACACTCGCACACACACTTACACACAGACGAAACGATAGATGAAGTGCTTTTGGAGGGAAGCTGCACAGGAAGCTGAACCCGCAATGGAAACTTCATGAAATGGCAACTGGCTTATCCACTCACATAATCATAAGTGCCGATGTGCGTGGGAAATGAAAAATGAGAAACACGCATCGGTGCACAACACACACACACACACACATATCTGTATATATTCGTGGACTGGATTAGCTGACAAACTTATCGCACTTATTAAAATGGCCAAAAAAAAAGAACTCATAACTTCAAGTGATGCACGCAATATTTGCTTGAATTACACATTTGCCAAAGTGGACCCAAATTTACTTATACAAATTACATTATTTATGGGGCTTGTGAAGTCCCAAGTTAAAGTGCTCAATATTAATATTGAACATTTACCGTTAATCTTTAATCAGCGTTTTAATTATGTTAATTAGAATTAAAATGAGTTTTGCTGGAATTATTTTAATGGGGAATTCGTTGACTATGATTCAGTTTGTTTTTAGCAGGTTTTTTATTATTTATTTATTTATTTATTGTCAACTAAAGTCAGTCGACACCAAAAATACAAAAATTAAAAATTAAATTTAAAATAAAATTAAAATTATAAATAAATTAGAAAATACTAAAATATTTATAAGATATATACGATTTTTGTTTTTTAGATTTCCAAGATTTCTGGGGGTAGAAAACAAAATGGTTCAACATTTGTTGCATGAATTGGGGAAACCCTGAAAACCCCAATCAGACCAATAATAATTAGTAAGAATTAGTTAAGATCCATTTAGAATTGAGTTTTTAATTCACAAAATAATGTTTGTATTCTGCTGAGGCAGAAAATATGCTGTTTACAAATACAAATAATATAATTTGTGTACTTTTGCAAAATAGCAAACTACAACAACATTTTGAGAGTGTCTGACTAACAGATGCCCGGCAACAGGCAGATTTGTATTAACTGTTCAGTTTGCTGAATTATATATGTGTATATTATTATATATCCTATAGAATAGGATAGGGTTTGAGATGCTTTCTTTTCTGTCTGTCTGTCTGCAACAACAAGAAGACGAACACGATAACCCTTTTACATATTTTGCACTGATAAAATAAACATTAGTCACAAGTTTGACACATTACCGGGGAAAGCCGTATCCAGAATATGTATGCATATATATATATATATATATATATATATATGTGTGTATGTGTGTGTATTTATGTGAGTCAAGTTTGCGTGCCGTCATCTCATAGTCATCAGCATCAACATGTGCAACAGTGGGAAAGTAAGTGCAACTGAAACTGTGTCAGGCAGAACGAATGGAACGAATAAAGAAGTTGCAGCCGCCTAATAATTAATGGCATCAGAATTGGATTGGATGGTAGTCAGGTGAGGGGTAAATAGAAAATTATCGCTGTAACTGTGAAAAATCGCTGTCAAGCGATAAACTCGTGCAACTTAACGACGTCATTGACAGCAAAAAGAGGCATTCAAATCAAATACCAAATAACACAAAGAACTGGGCTGCAACATCTGGCAAAACTGATTTTTATTTGCTGATGAGAATGTGTTAAACTTAATTTCTTCTTTTCTTTTACTTTTTTTTTTTTTTTGCAACAGCAAAATCCAATTCACAGTTGTTGATTAAAATTAGTAATCTCAAAGTTCTTAAGCTCACCCATGTATTTCGATATCCGGGAACCTATTTTGAATTTTGGCAGTCTTCGACTAGAGTCTAAACAAATCTAAAACCCTTTTGTGAGCAATATTCACTTTGCAGTCGTATTATTCATGCATTAACTGAATGACCAGGCTGAAATGACAACGTGTCTAAAAATGACCTTGCTACACACACACACGCACACACACACATACACACACACACACGCACATCAGCACACATAGTGGAAAATTTTGTTGAACTTTCGTGGTTTGAAAGGTGGGCGCAATTAGAATGAATAAACAATGGGACGCTTAGACAGTTATAAATCGAGCTGCGAACTAGTTTACATCAATTTTGTGAACGTGCTACGTGCAACGTGCAACGTACATTATACAATGTACAATGTGCAGTGTGTCCCACATGAATTATTTTACTGTACAACGATTGGATTATATGTACATACATACCTAGGCATGTGAAAATGTCAGAATCAAATTAAACTGTTTGGTGCGCGTTGCAAGTGCCAGCGAAATGCCACAGAACTGACTATGCCTCTGTGCAACCATCTGACGGCTGTACTTGCAGCCCAACCAGCCATCCAGCCAGCAACATACTTAGAACAGACCCTTGTCAGCCACAGACCGAGCTCTCAGCTCCCAGCTCCCAGCTGCAGCCCAACGCAAGTCAATTGCTTTGCCAACTTGACGCAGAGCCGTCCACTTGACTTGCCTCTGTGGCGTGTTCCTCCGCCTGTGGAATTGTCACTGCCACTGCCACTGCTACCACTTCTACGGCATCTGCAACTGCATTTGCAGAGCATGCAAAATGGCACACAGTAAAAATACAAAAACACCAACACTCAGAAAAATGGGAATCCTTAGGAAAATTGCAATTAATTTCGATCGTCAATTGTTTTCAATAAGTTTAATAAAACTCTTCCAATTTGGCAATCTATAATTAATGAAAATTAAAAATTATAAATGATTTAAGCTTCACATTTCAACCGAACTGTAAATCTCTTCTTGAAGACATTTCCCAAGGAGATTCAAAATATATTTTGGAGTATATATAAAATGAATGCAAAATAAATTGTTTTTTTTTTTTATTTATAAATTTTTAGCATTTGAATAATTAAAGGAAGTATTTGATAATAATCTAATTTAACTGGTTTTTTTTTAAATAAAGATACCCATTTTTAAAATGTAAAATAAATAAATAATAAAAAATTGTAAAATGAGTAAAATTGTGCTAGCTTTGGTGCAACTTTGGATAATCCCTAATCTGACTAGAAAATGCTGTTTTTTCTGAGTGTACCACCTGGACGGACACACACACACACACACACATTGTACACACTCTCGGACAGAGTGTTTGTGGCTCGCTAGCTCTTGGTTTCTTAGCTATTTTAAGGAATTTTCTTGACGCTTTTAAAAAGGAAACTCGTCTCGTCAACGCTGCCACTGCCGCTGCCGCTGCCCGGTTGCCAATAGAGAGTTGAGGCGATGCTATATGAATGTGAATGTGAATGTGGGCCCTTAAATGCCACATGTCTTTGACTATTTATAGCGGGCGCTGAGCTGCAAACAATGCGGCAACGTCAAGTGCCCTGACTGGCGCTGCTCCCTCCCTCTCCCTCTCCCTGTCCCTGTAACGCACCCGCTTTTCCTACTCCTGCATCAGCAAACATACAATATACATCCCCAGGCAGGCAGGCAGGCACATCCAAGCAAGCAGCCGCAATCTCGACAACAAAACTTGAGCAAAAGGCTTGGTTGCCAGGCTTGCGGCAACGCCCACAACAGAATGGAACAGGACGAGGCATCATCAGGACTTGAAAAGGCGCTACGGCTACGGATACTGGCTACTGGCAACTGGCTACTGGCAACTGGCTACTGGCAACTGGCTACCGCTATAGCTATTGATGGATGTTGGTCTTGATAAGCTTTTGTGAACCCTTTGAAATGAAGTTTGACGTAAGCAGCTGCTGCAATTGCTGGATCTGAGGATCTTTGGCAAAAAGCTGCATTCCTTTCAACAATTTAATTCAAGACGTCATTCATGGGTCAGCTTAAAGTGTTCGCTGCTTTTGCTGCTTTTGCTGCCAGTGCCTATTAGTTTAAGACTTGTCCCGCGTCCACTTACAAAATTGACAACCAGAAATACAAACATAAAGCGATCAATTCAAAACTTTAATCAATAAGTTGTGGTGCTGCTGGTGGTTCTTTGAGTATGAAAAAAGGCATTCCCAGTTCTGTTTTGTGGCGCATCAGAGCACCATTAACGATAAACTGCACAAGTTGCAAGTTAATTAAAGTGAAACCCGATTGCTAGCAACAAATAAAAACCTTGACTAAAGGACAACTCTCCATATATTTTTGTGCATAAGACCAGGTTATATCAAATCCGTAGAGCCCTCTACATCCCCGGAGAGAGCAGGTATGGTATGCTATTATTTTGAGTAAATTATACACATGTTCGAGGTTAGCTTCCGTTGAATTTTGCTTTAATTTCCACGGTCATCGTTTGAATAAAAATCGTATCTATTTTGTATTATTTCTTTTTTTTTTAATTTAAGACGCTTTAATTTTTCCATGTGCATTTTGCATTTTAATGTATTTTAATGGAATCCTGAATTTTAAGCAAAACTGGACAACTTTTTTTTGATTTTGTGTTTATTTTGTTTTTGTTTTTTTTTTTTTTTTAATGTAAGAGACTAACTTTTGCATGTGCATTTTAATGTATTTTGAAGGAATATAATTATCTTTTTTGATTTAGTTTACTGTTTACATATAAACACAGTAATTAAAAATTAATTTATTTAATGTAACAAAATTGAGTTAAATCTATATTTTTTTGTTCTGATAGAAATGAGTTTTGGTCAAGTCGCAATTGTGGATTTAGAGTGTTGTTTAACGCAATTTAATTGGGTTTGGAATTTGAATTGGCTAAAGAGTAACTGAGAGTCGAACACACTAACTTTAGTGGGAAATGTAATATTGCGAAATGCAAGCGGTCAACATTTGTTATTTATTTATATATATTTTTTTTATTATTATTTTTTTTTATTTTTTTTTGTGTTTGTACTTGTTTTGGATTTTCCGCTGTGCTTTTCTTATCAAATGGAGTCACTCCGCTCCGTTTGCCAGCGACCCTTTGGGTTGTTTGTCCGCGCTTTTATTTATTTATGATATGCATACACAAGAAACTCAAATGCAGATATAACAACCCAAAGGCGGCTCAATGTGTGTGGAGTGTGTGTGTGTGTGTGAGTGTGTGTGTGTGTGTGTTAGTGTGTGTGACACAGTTTCACTTTCATTGGCGCTTATCAAAATTTGTGCTCGAGAGCGTTAAAGTTTTGGCTAAACTAAATTCATGTTTATTGTTGCCACCGCGTAAGCGCAGTGGCCCAAACAAAGACATGGGATATGGCTGTAAATATGGATTTATGTAGGTATATATGTATATATATATATATATATATATGTGTGTGTGTGTGTGTAATTGGAGAGCGTAGCGCTATCAAGTTGCTGAACTGCATCAAGACGGGAGATTTGGAGTTGGTCATGAATACGGACACGGACATGGACATGGACATGGGCATTAACATTAACATCAACGGACGGACGGGCGGACGGACGGACGGACGGTCGCTCGCTCGCTTTCTTACTCGAATTTGGTAATTGCAATTTACATAAATTTTGTTGTCAGCTGTCGGCAACCGGCAATTTGCGCACATTTATAAACATTTTGTTTTCTGTTTTGGCTCTTGCCATTTGCTTTCGTTGCTGTTGTTGTTGTCTCATTCGGCTTTAACGCTTAAAGAAAAAAGCAAAGCGACGCTATAATTATGGCCAACAACATTATTTATGAGGCTACTTGATGAGCAACTAAAACTGGCACTCGCCTCAACTGCAGCCGATGTGACTTAAATAAAATAATAAGCAATAATAATAATTGATCATAAGCGACTCTCGATCGAAACTATTCCAAAAATGTAAAAGAAAAAAAAAATGTTTAAAAAATGTAAAAAAAAAAAATGCCTCTAAAAGGCAGCTGGCAACGGCGTAAAATGCAACATCAATTTGCAGTTGCCAAGAATGCGCGCAAGTTCAAAGTGAAAGTCATCAACAACAACTTGCAACTTGCAACCTGCAACTTGTGACAGCCAACAATCGAGCGGCCATTTCAAAGTAAAATGTGCTTTAAAACATACCAACAAAAAGTGCTTCAAAATCAAGACCAGCTTCAAACTTGCCAAATCGTTTCACAATTTTTTACATAACTAATTATGTTCACATCTAATTTTGTCACGGCTGAGACAAACTCTGTTCCCACCATCAGCTAAAAATATTCTCGATGAGTAAGCATTTTTTTTGGGAACTAGTTTCCCCCAACTTAGTCTTCTAACTTTGGCCATATAAACGACGATCAGTCCAGATTATTAATTTTTCATTAAGAAACAGGAATTGTACTTTGGACATGATTGCGATATCGTTAGAAGTTTATTTTAGTTTCGAAGAGTTTGTGTGGTTTACATCAGATATATAGTAGTATAATTCTCTGTAGAATCAAAGATAACTTTTCTTTATTTCGAAAACTTACAAGTGATCGTCTTAACACCTATTTTACGGTCCATGAATATATATAATGGAGATTCATTTAGTTTTAAAAAAAAATTTCCAAGCTCAACAATTTCAAAGCAAATCATTGCGATGTGTGGCTACGATCAGAAAAAAATATCGTAGCATAAAAATGCAATTTTTGTAATACTGCTTCAACTTTAGGCATTAAAGTAATTTAAGTAATTAAAAATCGATAAAGCTACAATTAAAATGAAATTGTAATTGATGAACACACTTTTCAATGCCTTGGCAAGTGTGTCTGGCAATTGAATTTTGTAAACTGCTTTCGATTTGAAGAGCAACGGAAGTTGTGTGTTCATATGTTGTGTGTGGTGTGTGTTGTGTGTGGTGTGTGTGTGTATATGTGTGTGTGCGGGTGAGTCCAACTTCCCGTTATTACGTGAACCAATTGCAGCTCAATATCAAACACAAAATGCATCCAAATGTCAAAGCTTTGCGGTTGACAGCATTTTGCTCCCCTGCACTGGCCACCGCCTCCTCATCCCCCTCCTCCACCTCCTTCTGCCACAAGCTGTTGCAGCCGCAGTCGCAGTGCGTGTCGCGTCTTGTTGACTTTTGAGGAAGTCTGCCATACGGCCAAAGACACGCAGTCTGCTGCTCCCACCCAGCTCGATGCATCCGTTCCCCTCCCCCCATTGAGGATTGAGGCAATGCCCTCTGCCACTGGTTGCTCTGCACATATGGAATTGCAACTGCAACTACAACGCAGCTTTGGCTTCATCTGTTTGCCTTGTTTACGCGTGTTTCTTATTTGTTTGATATTGTCTTCCCCCCGCCCAACAACCCACCCCCGGGCATCACTCATTGTTTTTAGCCACAGCGTATGATCTTGTGCATATAATTTAATCATTCGAAAGTGCGCACACACACATACTCACACGCACACACACGCACACACATACACAAATGGACACCCACCAGTCACGAAGTTTTCCTTGCCCCATAACCATCCCCATTATTGTCCCCAGTCCAAACCCAAACATTGTTGTTTCTGTGTTTAATATTGAATTTCATTCATGTATGAATTGTTGTTGTTGTTGTTGTTGTTGCGGCTGCTGCTGCTGCTGCTAATGTTGTTAATGTTGATGTTCGTATTTCTCATTGTTGTCTTCTTTCATGTCATTCATGCATTTCCATTTACATTTGCATTTTTCTTTCCATTTCCATTTCGATTTGAATTTCAATTTTTGAGCTTGTATTTTTCTTCTTTTTTTTCTCCTAACAATATTATTATTATTATTATTGTTGTTGTTGTTGTTGTTGTTGTTGGCCGGCCATCTGTTAAATGTGTAGTTTGTTGCCCAGCGGATGTGTCTAGTCTTTGGAGGAACAGTTCAATTATTATCCCAAAAACATTATCCCCAAGATATGTCATGGAGAGAAACAGGTACGGATTTGATTGAGTTTTTTATTTTATTTTATTTATTGTAAGTGGATGTGTTGCAATGTTTGATCACATCATCGATTGGATTTAGAATCAATCATTGTATACAAATATATATATATATATATATATATAACAATATATATGATCAGCAGCAGCCTCGTTTCTCTTAATTAACAGTCATGATCACATTTTGACGCATTTGTTTCACATTTCCGCCAAAACAGACGATGACTGAAACGAAGCGGCGAACTTAACTCAAACTTAATTGAGTACGAGCCGAGTTCAGCTTGTTGAGGTGGATGGGGAGGGGGAGGGGGGCAGTGTTTGCCAAAATAATGCCATTAATAGGTTTCGGCAACAGGTTAAGCGACTTCAACAACTCAGCGGGTGAGGGGCGAGGGCAATTCAAATGTGAAATGTCACACGGCAAAATGGTTAAAGCACCAATAAAGCACAGTCGGGATGATGACTGTGAACGACCTAACGATACCCTGTACAAAAGGAAAAAACATATAGATTTGGCTTTATAACCCGTTTATTAGGCTTGTTGTTGCCATAATCACATAACCATAAAATCTAGATCGTAACTAAGATGGTGAAAACTCAATTAAAAAATACATTTGGTAAGTTGTAATTGCGCATAACGATACTATATCTCCATGAACATAAACGGATATATAGGGTATAATAAAAGGGTATTAAGAATAGCAACAACCAAATCAAATAACAATAATTTATAGTCAGCTTAGCAAACTCGTTTTTAAAGCTATTTAAAGCCGTCAAGTAATACCAAAATACACACACAGACACACATAAAGGAATTTATTTATGTATATATATTTATATATATATATATATATATATATATGTGTGTGTATGTGTTTTTTTTTTTGCTAATACGTATTCATTAATGGATTTGCGACACTTAAATTTCATTGGATTTTGCCGCTGCGCAGAAGCTGTCACAAACAGCATCAGCAACAGAGATAAACATAAAGAAACAAGGCACATAGTTTGTATTTATGATTGATTCTGTGGCGCGCTGGATGAATGCTAGATGTGGCAGCCCACGATTGCAACAGACGACGACGGCAACAACAACATTGCTGGCACGCACAGGCGACAAACTTGACCTTAATTTGGCAATGCCGATGGCGCCGTTGCGACCATTGCGTGTGGCCCAAATGTGTGGCGTGGAATATGTTTGTGCTGCCCAGTTGCCTATCAACTGCAGCTCCAACTGTAACTGCAACTGCCACCTGTGAACCGTCACCTGTCTACATCTCTAATTCCAACTTCAACCCCACCTCCAACTCCGACTCCTCCGCCCGCCCACAGCTGGAAGTGCGCACAGCGTGTGGCCAAGAGGCAAATGCAATAAATGTGTACAGCAAAAGCAACAATAACAACAACAGCAGCAACAACAACAACAGCAACAACTATGTAAACAAGCCGAATGTGTAACACACAACCTTGAAGTTGTTAAGAGCCTCAGACAAATGCATTGCGCAACTGGCCAACTGGCCTGGCAAATGGCCCAAACGGACAGTCACCAGCGACCAAGTACACAAAAAAAAAACCAAAAAACTTTTGCACAGAATAAAAGATATTAAAATTGCCGTTGAAACCAATATTTGTTTACCATATCAATAATTAAAAATTTATAAACAAAAAAAAATAAAAAATAATAATAATAACCATTTCTTTTTTTTTTGCGAAAAAGTAACTAGTAAAATACTAAGAATGTATCGTGTAAATTAAAAATTATAAATGATCAATTAAAAGCATTTAATGTATTTGTTTTTTTGCTGAGTGTAGTTTGTTGCTGGCTGATCTAATTTGTAAAAGAATTAACAATCAGCAGCGATAAAAAACAACAGAACCAAAAACAAAACGAGGCGCCAGATTTCTTCAAATAAAGCATAGGTGAAATATAGAGTATTTAAGCATAAATGAAATATAGTGTATTTAAGTGCTCGGGGAATTATCGGCATGCTGAATCTGTATTGTTCAGTATCTGTATCTTTATCTGTATCTGTATCTGTATTTGTATTCGCAACTAGATACGAAACGACTGGCGAATGCTAACTGCAGTTGCATACTTAACATTCATGAGCAACTCTCGACAGCAACATCAACAAAACAACAGCAACAAAAAATAAATAAAAAAAGAGAGAAAAAACAGCCGCTTACTTTTCATCAACATCATCAGTTAGCTGTTGACTTTAAAAGTGCCGCCAAGGGGGGGAGGGGGGGAACGGGTAGGAGTTGAAGTTGGAAAGGGGTTGGCATTTCACCAAACATGTCAAATGAGCAATGCAAACGGCACATGTACACACTCACACACACACGCACACATATACAGGTGCATATATGCACCTAGTCGTATTACCATTATTCATTAACAAACGGCAAAAAAAAAAAAAAAAAAAAACTGGCCAACAGGTGGCTGGAAAATGCGTGCGTCGATTGCACAAGTTGAACAAATCAAATAAATTGCAGCTGAGCTTTAAATCAAATACAAGCACACACACACACACATAATGTATATAAATATAAATATTGATACATATACAGATACACGTTCATGAACATGAAATTGAAATCGTCATTTTTTTTTAGACATTTTGAGATACAAAATCCAAACAAAATTGCACAATTTTTATGGCGGCCTTTAATTTACAGATTAATTTCTCTCATCAGGGACAAAATCAACAAGCTAATCGAAGCGACAATAAGATACCCTGTACATGGCAACAACTACTTCTATTGTGCTACTAACTGAAAAAAATATTGAATTTTAATTGCAACTAATTACAACCAAAGTCAGTTGTGTTAAATCTTTGTATCGAATGTAGATTGTAGAAATAATCATTAAATACACATAAATAAATATATTTAAATACATTTTTAATAATGGATTTTCTCGCTAAAACATTCTTCCTATGATAAAAAACTTCTTTCTGGCTGCGAAATCTCAGCGGTTCCCAGTTGTTAACGTCTTCTCGAATTAAACCAATTTTCATAAAAACAAAAATAGTTGATTTCACAAAAATTTCTAAATTTTCTTACAGCAATTTGAATGTAAGATTTCTGTACTGTTTTCGCTTTCACTGACTGTTGAGTTGACTCACACACACATATGCACAAGTGGATGGATGCATTACAGGGTATCACAAGAAAACGCCCAACCGGTGCAAATTGAATTGGTAAGCGGCAATTACAACAGCATCTCGAGCCACACTTGGAACTAACTTGGCGCCAGGAGGGAGTTATCGTTTCAATGTGAAGTCGAAAAACGCAACAGGTTTTCACAATGATTAGCATATTTTCATTTTCCATTTGCCACTGCCTGCAATTGGCCCACAAAATGGATGCGCTAAATGTCTGGACAAACCGTTCACAACTCAGCGCGCAGTTGTTGCCACAACTGATGCTATTGATTATTTAATTATTATGCAATTTGGGGCGCTTAGCGTAAAAAAAAAATTTATGGAGCTGGTGAGCTGGGGTGAGCTCTGGGAGCCAGCTGACCAGCTGAAGAGCAACTAGTGAGCCGATTAGCTCAGAGCTCATTCATAATTCATGGCTGGGCGGACGCCCACGACAGCTTCATTAGTTGTCCCGGCGCGTTTCTTAATGAAAATGCAAATGCGACATTTTCCACATCGTTAAAATCTGCCTGATCGGTTTCTCTGCACCGTCGCCAGCTTTCGGCGCGCATGACACAATTTGTTAGCATAGTCCCCAGGAGTGGGGAGTGAGGAGTGAGGAGGCGATGATTAACTGTGGATACAATCGGTATATACACACACACACACACACACACATATATATATATATATATATATATATATCTCTGCAGAGACGCACAAATTATCATAATATCCAGTGACATCATGATAAAGCATACCCAGCATTACTGGCATACCCCTATTGCAATCCAATACAGCAAATGCAATCCAAGAAACGATTTCAATTTTACTATTTTACAGTGGATGTGCTGGGGCCAAACAACATATTTGAATAACACTAGAAACAACAACATTAACAAATTATTATTTTTATAAACCAATTTAACTAGCAAAATGTGAAGTTGAATTTGGGAATTGTTGGGCATAAAAGTCAGTACTTTAATTACTAACTGAACAACATTATGCAACATCCTCAATAATATATGATTGATTAAAACTCCGAATTGTGGTAAATTAAGAAGTATTGTTCCAAATCAAACATTTCGCTTAAGTAATTATCCAAATAATGGGGAGCTCGAGAATATTGTTGAAACAATAAGCACTCAAGGGCCAAAATGCCGCTGACAGATCTTTAAAGTGGTGGGCTTACATATATCCAATAGTCTTTTGAGGTGTTTAATTGTTTGTTTGTTTGTTTGCTTACCTTATCAACTTACAACGCGCAACATTTGTGGGGCACTAAGCGACCTATTTGCTATGCTCGCCCCGTCGGGCGCCCCTTTTCCGTGCCCCAACAAAAGAAAAAGCGGCAACGTCTTAAAATAACTAATTAGTTAAAGTCTGTAATTGTCTTGACATTTTGGTATTTGAACGAAAATAAATATTTTGGAGGCCATTGCCAGTCGCATTACTCATACGCCGTTTTGGCCAGCATTTACATATGTACATGTATGTGTGTTACCCCATTGAATCAATATCGGACTTATTTTTTGGTCTATCTTCGCAATGACAATGACAATGCAATCGTTGCCCGAGCCCTGGTTTTGGTACCCTTTTCGGCTAATTGGTCCCATTATAATTACAACCCAATTTTTCAGTGATTAAATTCTAACGTATTTCCAGCGATTGACTCCGGCAACAAAAGCAACAACAACAACAACAGCAATAAGCAAACTCTTCTTCTTTTTTTGTTTTTTTTTTAGCTGATGTGGGCCACATTTCGACTTTGTAAAATGCAAAATGATTTCATATTAGGTTTAATATAGCATTATATATGTATGTATGTACGTATGTATGTACGTATGTATGTATGTGGGTGCTGGGGACCCATTCGCCAAGGGCTGTTGTAATTTTAGAAAATGATTTCAAAGCCCCTTTAGACGAACAAGATTATTTGCCATGCGGCAAATGCATAAGCAACAGCAAGAAGAAGAATTTGAAGCGAAAAAAAAGCAAAGAATTTCATTATTATTAAATAAAGGCAAAGGGGCTAAAAGAGAATCCTTTAAGCTGTTCAGCTGTGTGCAGATTCAGCTTCTGGTTCATAATAAAAGGTAAATTTAGCCAGGCCAGTATGGGCATCTACGAGTCGGGTAGCGGGTAGCGGGTGGCAGGTGGCGGGTGGCGGTTGGTGGTGGGTGGTGGACATAACAAACATAAAGTCCTAGCTGAAGGCGGTTAATCTTACAAAATGAATTTGCTGCTGCCTGCCTCGTTGTTGGCAGTTGGCAGTCGCTAGTTGGCCGTAATTTGGTCGTATTTAAAATATGCCCGTAATTTACAGCACATTCTTCGAGCGGAGCGACAAGCAATTAAAACATTGTGCCAAACGCGCCCACAAAATGTTTTGACAGCCAAGCGACACAAGCAACACACACAGACAACAAATGACAAAATGACGATAGGCAAACAATGAAGAATGCAGGGTACACGAGGTATTCCAAGTTGAAAACCCAAAAGCCAAATAGACCATGACGACAAGCGTTGTTATTGTTGTTGTTATTGTTGTTGTTGCAAAGGAAACTTACATTTGGGTGTGTTCTGTTCTTCTGTGCTGCTGTTGTTCTGCTCCTCACTCATGAGACAATAAAAAAAAAAAAAATACAAAAATAAATAAATAAATAAAAAATAAAAAACAATATTGTATTGTGTATAGTCAAAGGCAACGTGCGGCGCGGCAGTTAACTAAAACTTATCCATGTATGCTGCGTGTGCGCATGTACTTAGATAAACAGGGGCAGGGCAGGGCCGGGCCGGGTAGTGTAGGGGGCAGGGGCGGGAACGAGGCCGAGGCAGGGGTAAGCATGTGTGTCACACAATGAACAGCAGCAACAGCAGCAACAGCAACAGCTGAAACGCATTCAGCACCGTGGCGACATTCATTTGGCTACAGCGTGTCGCATATCACATTTCAAATGCGCAAACATTTAAACGTGCCAAACGGCACGGGAGGCATGTCTGGTCCGAGACGTAGACGGAGTCGGAGTCAGAGACGGAGACGGAGACGTTGCCGGAGCTGTTGCTTTTGCTTCTTTGCTGCCGGAAGGTTGGCAAAGACGGGCCTGACGCAGGTGCGTGCTGCACTTTTAAGCTGAGTTCTTTTTTTCTGTTCCCATTTTCGCTTTTATTTCTGTCATTGCTAAGGTTGAAAAACAAATAAAATCTGTTTTGTATGCAACAAGTGGCAAACACGTTGCATATGGGACCTAATTAAGATACGAGTTGTGCTATTCAGTTAGAATGCTCACAATCAGGGAATGGGTTTGGCTGTTGTTGGTTGTGTTGGTTGTGTTTGTTATGTTTGTTCAGCTCAATCGCAATGGTCTCGTTTGAATGCACTCGACATTGACTCACCTGAAAAGAGATGGAAGGAAACACAAAATTTGAGGTTAGTTTTAATGTAAACTTATGGAGACCACTTATACATATATTATTTATGCAACACAGCAATTTGCTTGAATGTCAAATTATCAAATACATATTTCCGACAAATTAACAGATATTTTGCGATCCGCTTCAATGGATCGATTATCGCTGAGGCTTAAGAGTAAAAGTCCAAAGTAGTCAAGAAACTCAGATTGAACAATATTAACGGAAAAGTATCTTCATTAAAATGTTATTTTTCATATTATCAATACAAAAATAAACCCTTTTTTAAATGTTGTACATTTATTTGTCGATATTGTAAATTTATCTTATTTAGATTATTATTTATAGCCACATATTGTGTTCATTTAATGTGATGCTGTTTCAGATCGTATTGATTTTATTTTTATATTTTTTAGTATTGCTCGTTTGACTAGCAATATTTGATTATTTTATATAACAACATGTTGCACAACCGACTGTGAAATACTCTGATATCAATGATATCAGGTGGAAAAGAAGACATTTTTTTAGCTCCCGATTTTACGAACCAAAAATATATATATTATCAATTTGCAATTATCGATTTATCGATTTTCTAGCCACGTAGCAGGCTCAGACAAAAATATGTTCCATGTTTTAGGTTTCTAGATTTAATCCAATCAGAGCATAAAAA
This sequence comes from Drosophila mimica, assembly GCA_037043585.1. Classification (NCBI taxonomy): domain Eukaryota; kingdom Metazoa; phylum Arthropoda; class Insecta; order Diptera; family Drosophilidae; genus Drosophila; species Drosophila mimica. The sequence continues at coordinate 1,790,717 of JBAMBE010000312.1, read as the reverse complement.
ATCCGTTAAATTTTGTCAAAAATCGATGACGTCTGTAAAAAAGAGTGGACTTAACGACTGAATACTGAAATCGCTGTGTTAATTCACCTTGATAAGTCGGAAGCAAAAGCTAGTTTCCCCGTTATGCGCTGATATCATCGTGTGTCGCTTAGTCGAGTCGCATTGTTGTGTCTGATGTTCGGGGCTGCTGCAATTTCTATTCGAATTTCTAATTATGAAGCTGCATCAGGTGGATGTGGGCGCAAACGCCCACACTCCAAATACAACAAACACAACAACAACAACAACAACAATAATCAATGAAAAGCAACCAAAATGCCGACAAACGAAAGCGAAAATTGCCGTTGCTAGTTTCGTTTTTATTTTTTTTTTTATTTATTTTTTTTAAGTTAAGATAAATTTGCAGTCGCTGCCGGCTTAGATTTGAGGAGCTGCGTCAGCTTCGATGTCAGCGCCATTGTTTGTGTCTAAGGCGCTTAAAATATTTCACGCTTTTCTTTGCCCCGTGGGCGACATGCAAATTGAATGCGAGACAAAGCTATTAAACATGCAACACACACAACAGCACACAAATAGTTGTTTTTGGTAGCGGCTGGCTGCGAGGGCAGCTTATAAAGTTACATAAAAAAAAAAAACAAAAAAAAAGAGCAGGTATCTGCTAGCTTCTATTGCTATTATTATGTATTATTATTATGTATTATTATTATGTATTATTATTATGTATTATTATTATGTATTATTATTATGTATTATTATTATGTATTATTATTATGTATTATTATTATGTATTATTATTATGTATTATTATTATTATGTATTATTATTATATACTTTATTAAAAATTATTATTATATATTATTGTTATAGATTATTATTATAAATTATTATTATTTATTATTCTTGTATATTATTATTATATTCTAATATTTTTTTGATTGTAAAATTGTATTTAAATTATGATTGTATTTCCAGTTTTTCTATATTACGACTATTGCATTATAAAGTCTGGCATGTCTATCTACCTCTATCTTAATGACACAACTTAAGAGATATATATGATATAGTAGTCCAAACCGGACATGCAAAGAAGTGTACCCTTTTTGCATATTTTGAATGGACATAATTTAAGCGTCTAGACACAAATATATGCAAATTAACAAGAACAATTATAAAATCTGAAGTATCGTTTCGAGCTTCGTTTCGTCCTGTTTAACAAAACATTGGTTAAATTGGGCTTTTATCGTTGGGTCGTTGGCCAATAAAACCAAATTACTTAGGCCAGAATTGGCACATGGTGCTACAACGAGATCAGAAGGGTTTCAACCGGATGCGTTAATAAAATTCGCAATTTTGGTAGGTTCTAGATTTTGTAGTACACATATACATATATATAATTTATTATGCCTCCATTTTTGTCAACGTTTAATGTAACTATTTATTTATTTATGCATTATATAATTTGTAAATTGACCAACTGTCAGATTTTAATAGAAATTGTAAGATTTAATTGGTTTTGATATTTAACTTAAATTACTAAAAATGTATGCACAAAAAACTGTTTAGTTGTTTCATATGGAATGACCCTCGCTATGTGGCAAATAGATAGTAACATTGAATGACATGTGCATGTTTCAACAGTTTCCGTTAATTTTAGCATATTTGATATGTGGCCACAATTTATGACTCCCTTTTGAGGGCCTTTATGCGGAGGGATGGCGTCATAATCGGCCAACTGAAAACCAATAGATATTTATTCGAAGAAAGAAAAACAGCAGTAAAAACCGACAACTCATTCAAAAATTTGCATTTTGAATATTTTTATAGATGTTGAGTTGCAGTTGCATTCGGATTTGCATTCGAAATCATATCCAGCTGGGGACCCATTAAACGAACGTAAAATTTAATTATAAATTGCCCATAAGCTGTCGTAAAGAATTAATTAAATACATGATATAAATAATGTTTTGCATGTTCAACTCCCACGACAAAACGCCCCCGACTTTGACATTGAAGTTGCCACAACAATAAAAAACAATACAAAAAAACCAAGACACACACATATATTTATATATACATAGAGATAAATATATATATATGAAAAACATGCTCCACACTGGTTCGATGCTTGTAGAATGGCTTTGAATATCGTTTATCGAGAGGACAACGTCGACAGATTCGTGATGACAGATTGCGACATTCGTGTAGTCAACAGCCTTAACACGTTGCTGTCGATGGAACAACACAACACAACACAGCCTCAATTGTCTCGTGCCTCATGTCGCATGTCTGAGTGTCATTGCCACGAAATACTCGAACTTGACTGCAACTGTTGCTCTATTAATAATCTAGAAGGGAACTTCTAGTTGCTTGAAAACTTTACAACTTCAAATGTTTGTCATGATTTTAATACAGAAACATTCTAAATATGTTTGTGCATAAATTTTAGATGTACAATTGAATTGAGAACAGATTAAGAACCAAATGGAGTTGATCTTCAATAGAAAAGCCTATCAACTGGAAAATACACAGAATGTAATGTTGTTACCTGTACATTTTACCATAAGGGGCAAGATACTCCATTTCGTGATGATTTATTAAATGTTGTATCGATTTTATAAGTATGGAAATATCTTTGGCGCACAGAGTTCATATTTCTCAAAAGTTAAGCGCTTCTTCTAAAGTACAATTATAATTTAATTTATTGATTATAATTTATTGGCATTTAAAATAGGAAAAATTAAATCATTTCTCGTTTTAAATTCTTTTTTATTATTATAATTACGCAAAAGTCAAATTTAAAAATATACCAAGAAACTGTTTTATTTGAATCAAGCAAATTGAAATTTTGGCTATATTGAAATCTGGGTATAAGCTTAAGTTGGACACTAGGAACATGGTAACATGGTATATATTGGCTCAACTATGGATGCTGATCAATATTGTAGCTCTAAGTCATTAATATAGTTATTATGTACATTACTTTGCTTGATGTTTAAATCGGAAAATTTAATTGTATACATAACAAATTTTCGGCCTAAAGCGAAAAGGAAAAAACAAAAAACAGCTAATTCTGTTAGTCAAATAATTTCACCTGTAACCTTCTTAAATTTAGATACATTAAATTTGATGAAATTAATTGGGGGCGGGAATAGGGGAATTGTAATTGGAAGCGCCTCAAATTCAGGCACTAATAACAATTATACAAATTGAACCAGACCGAGAATAAAAGCAAGACGCAGAGAAGATAATAAGTCCCCCCCCCCCTCCCACAACCCCTCTCGCTCTTCTTCTGCCTCCTCTCTCTCTCTCTCACTGTTTCTCTAAAAAAAGACATATTCCAATGAAATTGAAGCTAAGCAGCTACTAAGGCCAAGTTGAAAGTGAATTTGAATTTGGAAGCGTTTACACAGCCAGCGACTGCAAATTAAATGCTCATTAGAATATTCTAAGGAGCCGAGAGAGAAAGAGAGAGGGAGAGTCAGACAGAGAGTCAAAGAGACAGACAGACAGACAGATGCGGCCACGCACGATTTCACAATAGGGAGAGACTCCATTGGCTGGCAGGAAGTCGGTTCCGGTTGCGATGACGACGCATCGGCCTCACTGAGTGAGGTAAAAGCCGGGGGGAGACAGACAGAGAGAGAGAGAGAGGGGGGGGGAGAACATTAGGTTGAAGTTGACAACAACAACAACAACAAAGGTTTGAAGCCGCCTCAAAGCGGTATAGCTTAGCTGTTAGCTGAGCGGCGGCGGGTTTGGGGCCTCACTGCTTTTGGGACAGGCGAAATAAATTAATTTGCTTTACTTTACGTTATATTTATGCCCCCCTACAGCCACACCCCCAACCACCAACCCACGACACTCAGCAGCCCCTCTCCTAGCGGGGCACACAACTTGGTTTCGCTGTGTAGCACATTGTTTGGCATATTTTGTCGTTGACTCCATTGCTCCACAGCTCTGCGACAGCGAAGTCCTGGCCAGGGACTTGAATTTCTTTTGCGGTACCGTTGCGTGTCATTCAATTTACATTAATTTAGCTGATGTTCCACTTGCGACTCGGGCCACAGCTTTTGGCAGTGGGTTGTGTTCTTCTTCTGCCAATTTGATTAGCCAACGTGGCAAAGGGCAGAGTGGGAGGGGAGGTCGAGCGAACGAGAATAGCCATAGCAACAGATTGAAGAAAGACAGGCCGTCAGTGAAGGGTAGTTTGTCAATCAATCAATGGGTAAGCGTGACCCATGTACGCCTGTCCAAGTCCAAACACTTCAAAGGTGTATTAAGAGTCGGGTGTCGGGTTGAGGGATGAGGGATGCAGGTCTCTATGGCAACTTTTGGGCACAGTCTTGATAAATTCACAGTGGGTTCAATGCACCTCCAATCTCTATTCCCCAAGATAGTGGGTGGGACGCACCCACAAGGAAACCAAGCAGTTAACCAACTAACTAACTTACTAACTGACTGACTGACTGGCGATTCAAGTGAACTCAGCCAATTCAAGAGAATCGCGATTTCGTCAATGAACTGTGAGTCAGTCGCTTTTTGGGTAACGGGAATGGGCAAAAGGTTAACGAAAGTGTGTGGGAAAAGAACCGCAAACTGCCAGCCACTCATAAATTGCACATGTCAGCCAAAAGATACAAATGTATCTGCGCTCGCTGCCTGCGATAAAATGTTCTTCCATTGATTATCATGCTTCAAAGAGATTTTTTATTGGTTCGTGTGAAGTTTGCGCTGAGGTCGCTTTTCTTTTAACGTTTTCAACGCACTTTTTGCTAGGCTTTTGTTTTCATTGTTTTGTTTTGTTGTTGTTTTTTTTTTCACCTATGTACACATGTATATTTTATTTTATTTTGTTTTGTATTTTTTTTTTTTTTTTGTAATTTTGCACTCTTTTGTTCGCGTTGTGTTGTTTACTCGAGTTTACCAAAATGTTGGATTTTATTTCTTTGTCGCTTGGCGGCGCGCACATATTTAAGCCAAGGACGTGACTTTTATAGCAAGTTTTGCCCTTCGCCACTGCACGCAGCTTGCGGCGACTGCGCTGCCAGCGCAGATGTGGAGTCCGATGACTGCTATTTTTTTTTTTTTTTTTTTTTTGTTAGCTTCTTCTTTCTCCGGCAACGCTGTTACAGTTAAAGCCACAGCAACAACTAGAACAACAACAACAACTGTTTGTGGCCATTAAACAAATATGTCTTTGATTTTGGCCAAGTAATTGGCTATGTTTGTCACGCTGCGCAGGACAACAACACAACAACAACAACCTGAACAGCAATAACAGCATCTTAACTGGCATTTGATATTTGATTATGTATTAAAGACAACCCCGACTTGAATACATGAATACAAATGTGCCAAAAAAAAAAAGAAAAGAAAAGTAAAGTAAAGTTTCCACCGTGGAACATATGAACATCATTTTCTTGACGCACAACACGCTCTGCAGATGTTGCATTCGTTGTTGAGACTCCTTAGATATTCATCAATTAAATATATATAAGTATATATAATTATTTAATCGTCTGTGCGACCTCCTTAACTGAACCACAAAATACACCAAATTGAATCACAGTTGTAAGCAAGATAATTGCCAATTTGAATATGGATGGTGAATGTAAATGGATTCAATCGTTGAACGAATGTTAATATTAATCGAAATTAGCTGGTAAGTGCAATTCACTACTGGGTTGGTCAGTCTGTCCAATTTGGGGCTGGGGGCTGGGCCCTGGCAGGTGTGCCAATTGCCAATTGCCAATTTCCAATTACTCATTTGACCATTTACTCTTGGCCCCGCTCAAATGCGTTTGCAATCAGCTGAGCAAACTGAGCCATCACAAAACAAAAGTCGTATGCTAAATAAAAATACGAAAAAAAAGTAGTCAAATGAAGTTAGTCAACACTGTTAGCCATCATGCTGCGACCAGGGGTTGGTTAGTGGGTAAAATGTTAACCATTTGCGATCACTCCAAAGGTGTTGGCTTCATGCTTATCGGCATCCATTCATATATTCATAGATGGAGTTGATCAATATTGTGTGGCAACAACAACTGCAACGAAAGAACTGACCAGGTCACATGTGTCATCAAACTAATTTCCCGCTTGCGATGACTGATGAGCAGGCGATTTGGGAAAAATTCCGTTTTTTATAGCAGTTTTTCTTTTATGCAATTTTCAACAGGGTAAAAAACTGTTGTATGCAACACAATAAATATGCTGAAACATAAACATATTTATGATGTGGCAACTGCTTTAAATTTCCTATAATACTAATTGCATCCCATTAAAATTCGATTATTTTTATAATGTCGATTTTAAGTTTAAGTAAACAGTTCCTGGAATATACTCAAAAGTTGACTATTTGTAAATTTTTATTTTGTAAATTGCCGAAAAACACAATAAATGCCAAATCATACAGGTCATTTTGGGCAGTGAGTTAATCAATCAACGAAACTTTCTCAATTTAGGTCTAAACACAATTTGGCAGCAGCTATTAAAACATAATTTAAGGACTCTTCTGCTGCTGCAGGCTGTCTTAGAAGACATACGATGTAAATTACAGAGAATTACTAGCTTCTGTTAATTCTGAGTGAAAACTAATCAAGTGTCAAATGGGTTATCTTTCTGTGACTTTGTCTATCTAATGAAGTGAACAGCGTCAAGCGGAGAATTGGATGTTTATGGGAGGTTGGAGCAAATCAAAGATGGCCAACGCAACGATTGCAAAGTTGCCGCAGATCGCAACAAGATCTTGCTCACCCAGAGCGAACTTTAAAAGGGAACAAGCACACAATAAACTGACTGACTGACAAAAATAAAAAAAAATAAATAAATAAAAAAAAAAAACAACAAGCAACCGTCCCCAAGCTGAACGTTCAGCATTCAAGGTTAATTGTGCAATAATTTATGAAATTTATGAAATGGCAACACAAAACAAAGCAACCAATTTACATACGACCAGCTGATAATTCAAATATATACATATATTTCTATATATACATTTGTGCTGCGTACTTATTTCGGAGAATACAATTGAGCGGCAGGGGCAGGGGCAGGGACAGGGGCACACTCCGCAGTGCCACAGCGAAATAATTAAGAACTACTCCAAGCGGATTGTTCATGAACATTATATTAAGTCATTAAATATGAGAATATGTATGTGTATATATATACATATATGTACATCAACAATTATATTTATGTCATTATTACTAGCATCAGCATGCATATTAGATGCTGTACAAATATAAACAGAGTGCTTATTATTGTGACCTTTGCTGTTCACTCATTTTAATGACTCCAGCCAAAGGTAACTGAATTAAATTATATAAGTTTCTACAAAGCTGCTAACGAAGCTTGACAACTTTTGGTCTGATTGGGGTATTTTTTAGGTTGCTTCAATAATAATTGAATAAATATTGAACCCTTTTAAATTTTAATACCCCCAGATTTATTTATTATTCATTTAATTTTTTTTATATTTTAGTTTTTGCATTTACGCATTTTGTATCTTTTTATTTTTTATGTCTTGAATACCTTTTCGTAAATTTTGTGAAGTGCCTTTATTCCACAATAAATAAATAAATGAAAAAAAATATCTAAAAAGGAAGTGTTCTTCAATATTAAGTTGGGAAAGTTTGTTTTACTCTTTAATTGAGTTTCGAAACAATTAGATGAACTAAGTGATTGGTTTGGTGAAGCAGGGCTAATCGACGGTGAATGACACTCACTTGTGGCTGCCACAATTCGAAAACTGCCAAATGCTGTGCACACTACTCAAAAATCCATCACCTTATTTATTTTATTATTATTTTTTTTTTTTTTTTGCAACCGCTATAAAAACTTAAGCACGTACCACAAACAAAATACTCAGATTGAATTGAGAGCAAAATGTGCACAAAGTATGAAAATATGACACCGAACTGTTGAAGCAATTAAATTTAATAATTCAAATGAAAACAAGCTAAATAGCCGTAAATTGAATTTGAAAAAAAAAATAAAAAATAAAAAATTGTTAAACCAAATACAGACGGTTTAACGACTTGCCAATTGAGCGAATATAAAATCCCTTGAAATTCAAATGCTGAACTCTCGACCCACACACGCGAGTAAACACATAAACGACGCAGTTTTTGCACCATTTAAAAGAGAATTAACAACAACAACAACAACAACAACAGCAACCACAACAACAACAACAGCAATAACACTAAGAACAATAATTGAATAAACTTCCGGAATTGAAATCCGTTTGCGGCCGTTTGGCTAAAAACAGATGGCAACAAACTTGAAAAGTTCAAGGCAAGAAACTACGACGAACACTGATTTTTTCACAAAAATCCATCTGAACAACGAGAAAGCTCTGGTCAACACTGGTGAAGTGATGCCAAGGGTGCTGTTGTTGTTGCTACACCCGGCTACACCCTGAGCAGAGGCAGAGATGCCATTACGGATACGGATGCCGGGTTCATGGCATGGCAAACGCCCAATTGGCTCTCGGAGGTGCAGAGACGAACCACTCGATAGATGACATCCGATCGTCTGCGATTGTCGATGCCGATGCCGATGCCGATGACGATGCCGATGACGATTAGCCATTTGGTGGGGCCAACAAACTCAGCCATAGCTAGATAGATATAATATGTACATGCCTGATGCCCATCAAATAAAACAATTCGTCAGTGCAACGCTGTGCTTCGAAAGAAACCGAACAACTATTCCGGTTGTTGACCAGGCCATTTAAATATAAATAGGCTAATTTTGAGCCAGTGTTCATTTGAATTAGCAAAGCAAAATGCCTATCTATATTAAAGTATAATCTCTGAATACAAGCCAATTAAAAAAATAATAATAATAATAATAATAAAAATAAAATAAATAAATATATGCTTAATGGAGTCGTAAATAACTGTCTGGATCTGCTACAGTTTTTCAAAATGAGCAGAAATTCATGATAAGAATATAAATACAAATTATTAAATACAAAAAAAATAAAAATAAAAATAAATAAATTTAAACAAAAATTTAATTAAAAAATTTTGTATTTAGTACAAAGGTTGAAAACTATTCAATTTGCACTGCAGGGCATCCAAGTCACCCAATCACGGTTGCTATTATTTATTTTTTTTTATGTTGAACTTGTTGGAATTGTCCGTTTTCGTTGTTGTTGTTGTCGCTTTTGTTGTTGCTGTCTTGCTTGACAAATTATGAACACGTTTCTGTATTTAAATAATGATTTCGCATAGTGTTTGTTGTGTGTCTTTGTATTTTTGGTGAGTCGAGCCGCTGCTGCTGCTGCTGCTGGTGATAAGATCGATGGCTGATGTCGCCGATGACGACACAAACGCAAAACCTTCAATCTATCACATCCAGAGACACACTATCTCTCTCTCTCTCCTCTGGCACTGTCTCTGCCTCTCATCGGAGGATGGGGAGGGGTTGAGGGGTGAGCGTTGCCATTGAAGAGCAATTTGGCAGTGCGTTCAACAGTTTGTTGGCCAGGTTCATGGCACAGCCACATGGGCCAAATTTAGATGCGAATATGCGATTATGTGGTAGATTGTGATCAGCGTTTAACGTTTAGTGGTCAGCAGTCGGCTACCTCTGACTCGTCTATTTAATGTTTCTGGCCAACATCGTTGCCAAAGTGCAATGAACTATTTTCGCAGCTCCTTTCAGTTGAAAAGTCGAAATGTCGGACGGCAAAAGCGATGCACAAGATTATAATTACAACCAGCAATTCAAATTGGGCTTTGACATGGCTAAACGTGTGTGTGTGTGTGTGTGTGTTTGTGTGTGTGTTTGTGTGTGTGTTTGTGTGTGTGTTTGTGTGTGTGTTTGTGTGTGTGTTTGTGTGTGTGTTTGTGTGTGTAGGTTGCGGCCAGAGTGGTGTACACTCAGCTGAGTGTGCGGCCACACACAGAGCTCTGATCGCTGATCACAGATCACAGATCACAGATCACAGTTCGCACAGTTAACACTTGGCGGTGGTTGAGCGAGCGGGCGATTGGTCAACAGGTTGATTGACCAGCAGCCGCACCATTAATTGTGTTTGTATTTGTGTTTGTATCTGAATCTTTTGCTTATGAATGGCCAAGCAATTTTTCTGATTAAGTAAAAGTGAAAGGCAATTGTCGATTGAATACTTTGACCGGCAACAGTTTTTATTTTTGTTTTCTGTTGCTCTGTTGTTGGCTTGCTTGGATTGTGACCCACTCCGGTTGAGCTAGGTCAAAATCCTACATATATGACCTGAAGCTTGGCAAATCGCCTTACAATTCAAAAAGTCAAACAAAGAAAAAACAACATCAAAATTTTTAAAATATTTCTTCGTTGACAAAACCATTTGTTAAAAGTCGAAACTTTTAATTTGGAATCCGTAAACTATTTTATGTGGCTTATTTATTTTCACTTTTTAAAGTTACTTGTAATTTTTATAATTAAATTAACCTTAAGAGTTGAATACGATTTTTTTTTAATATTTATTTTAAAATGCATAAAGAATCATTTTTAATTGAACAAATTTTAAATTTTGTTTTTATCTGTGTCAACTGATTTTAGTCGATATTTACCAAATTGTTGACGTCTTTTATAATTCAAATATTTTTCTTGTTTTTATTTGTATCATAAACATGGCAAAATGTTCTCTGCTGGTAAAAGTTAACAAAGGCAATCCGAAAGGCAATGACCAATTTTTTACAAGAGAATTTGCAACGTAAAAATAGATTAGATTTCCTGAATTCGAAAGCAAACTTTTAGCTGAGTGGATGATAGAGTCAAGTCAGCCCGTTTTGTCATAATTAAAATAAAAACCGAAAAATAAAGCAGTCAATAGATGGATGAGCACAGAAAAAGACCAGCCGGCAAAACAGTCAGTCAGTCAGTCAGTCATTCAGTCATTCAGTCAAAACAGTCAGCCTGTCAGATCTGTGTCGCTCTGGTTGCATCTGTGTAGGGAAGATGATGACTCAGCTGTGTGATGTTTGTGAGATACTTTTAGCTTGCCATGTTCTGCCGAATGCCATTACATATACATATGCACAGACACCAGGACAGACACCAGGACAGACACAGACAGACAGACAGACAGACGGACACAGAAATGCTAAGCACAGCCGCCACAATGAGTCACTTGGCGAATGGCAAACAGCAAACAGCAAACGAAATGCGATGCAACGCAGTTAGTTTTGGCAGCCACAGATAGAGATAGAGATAGCGTCAGGGAAAGAGACAAATGTATGCATATATATATGGCAGATACCGTTGTTGTTTATATACATCAAGTTCTTTCGCTTCATGACTCACACAGAGCAGCGAGGGGGTCAACAGATTATTGACCAGCGGATTGATGTTTCCCCCGCTTCCCAGCCGGGCAAAGATGTTGCATAATGGCTTGGCTTATATATATAGCTATATATATATATATATATATATATATCATATAGCTTACGATGCTTACCTGCAAAGAGAAGAGCAGAAGGAAAAGAAAATGTTAATTAGCCGCCATATTTCAACATAATTTTAGCGCTGCTCAAGGAACGTCGCTTCTTTCAGGACACGTTGTTCGTTCGCTCAAGGAACACACACAAAAAGCCCTCTTCTGAGATACGTGGCTGATGTTTGCAGTGGCAACGTTAATTCTAATTGGGTTTTCGCTTTCGTAGAAAAAGTAAAAGTAAAAGGCGCAATAAGTTGCGTATGGGCGTGTAGCCAACTGTTACCAAGGCCCAGCGCCCATTGCCCATTGCCCATTGCCTATTGCCCATTGCCCATTGAAAAGTGAAAATTGTTCAAAAAAACGAAATTCAAATTGCAATACAAAATACGAATGGTATTGCAACAAGGCGGCAACACAGACTGCGACCAACTAATTGCCAGACACCGACTTAGTCGGAGACTTAGAGACTACTAGCGGAGACGCCAAGCAGAAGTGGGCGGAATGGGTTAATAACTCAGTGGAAAGGAAAGAGAAAAGAGCAAATGCTCGTAAAAATAGAAATAGAAATGGACACGACTACACAATGACAATGGATATAAAAATGAAAATGAAAATGAAAATAGGGAAATGGTAAGAGGCAAAAGCAAACCAAAACAAAGCCTGACCAAGCCAAACCAAACGAATTGAGGCCGACACGTAAATTACAAATCAATAGCCAATACAATATGCATATGGCCAAGTGTTGTCCATTTGGCCAGAAGAGAGCACCAGCCAGCTCGTAATACAAATAGACGAGCAAATCGAAGTTCTTGCTGTGGGCCAACCAACAACCAAACTCTAATCTGACTCACTCCAGGCAATGAACCTCTGGCGAGGAATGCACACCTCCCCGTCTGGGAATATAAATGAAAATGAAAATGAGTTGCTGCTGTTTTTGTGTTCGGCTCAAGAGTTTTCCTGGTAAATTGCAGCAGAAGTGCCCAAATCCAAATGCCAGCGACAAAACAGCGACAACAACTTTGATGACGACGATGATGATGACGATTGTGATGATGATGATGATGACGATGATGACGACGACGACGACGATGAGCCAGCAAAAGAAGCAGAAACAGTTGAAATAGTAAAGGGACAGAGCAAAAGAAGGAAAACAGCACCAGCAAATCTTGTGCAACAATTTCATGTGTCAACAGCAAACAACTGCTCAGCAAATCCAGAAACCTGACGTTGACAATGACAAGTTAGAATTATCCAGTCGAAAGTGCTTGACTAGCAGATACCCTCTTAATATCTGATAATATCATCTTTATATCTAATAATATACTTTCGTTAAAAAAATCGGCGTTTCTTCTTCGATTTATGTTTATTTTCACAATACTAAATGAATAAATGACAGACGGACATCGACTAAACTTCCCATGCTGATCAAGTATATATATATACTTTATAAATATATTACTTTTGGCTGTTACATACCGGTGCACAACTTCATCATACCCTTTGTATCCATTTTGAATACGGGTTCCGGTTGTAAAAATAATCATTATAATAAGGTAGCTGCCACTGCAGTAGGGGTAGCCACCATCACCAGTTGACAGCTTCGCCAGTTGCGACACTTGGAACAAAATATGTTTGCGAAAATTTAGAAAATCGCCTTTTCAAGAGCAAATATCAGGTGTATAATTTGTTTGTGTGCCTCATTAATGGAGACGTCTCCAACAATATTAAGTATACATATTGTTGGTCGATAATCCCACACTAAATTCTCAGTCTAAATATATAAATACGTTTTTAATCGAATTTTGTGAAATTAATAACTGAATAGAAATGGAAGCAAAGTGAATATGAAAGTATGTAATCTGAGACAGCTGTTTTGGCTTGTTAACATAAAAGTCAGATATATTTAAATCAGATCTTTTAATAATAAAATTTCTTCTTTAACGATTGTATTTTATAGATGAGTACGTTTAGCAATTGCCGGTTTTCGCTTTTGCGCTCTTTTAATTAAAAGATGAAGCGGATGGTGTCGATTTGCAGCTAAATTGAAATAGCGACGCCTTTTCATGATTAATAATTTAAGAAATGGCAAATTCGTTGAATTGCATGCGCTAAGATGATTGCAAATGCAAATACGAAAATTAATCAATTTATTGATAATTAACGGTGGCCATTTTAATTGCTTGGTTTTGACTGCAAAATGCAGAAAAGTTCAACGCGAAATGTGGCTATCGCTGGCGGCTTTGTTGCTGTTCATATCAGCTTTAATGCAGCTGTCTTAAAACAGCAATAATAATGACAACAACAACAACAACATCAACTCAGAGCTCTCAGCTCAATTGCCACCCAAGTGGCATCAACAAAAACAAAAGTAAACAGCCAATTAATAAATCCACACACAACGATGACAAGGATGACGAGCATTGGCGGGATTTGGCACAGCGAATCATCGCATGACGATAATGACGATGATGAAGGGCAAATCTTTGGGCAAAGCTGAATGTTTTGCAAATAATGGATGTTCGCACAGCAAAAGATTAAAGCCAATTGCTCATTGTAATTATATTGAGTGCGTTTTCCATTTCAATTTCAGCAAATGAATGTACAAACACACATTACTCATTACATCCATTACATCCATTACATACATACAGACGTACATAAAGATGTACATGTCAACGAATCACACACACCAAAGATAAAATCTTCAATTTTGTGTTTCTTATATATATATATTTGTAGCTAGTTGCTAAAAATTGTTGACGTTTTAACTTAAAAAATGTTCTTAAATTAATAAATGCTCTTCCTGATTTGAGTTAGATTTTATATATTATTTAGATTAGGTTATATATTTCACTCTCTCTCTATATATATATATATATATATATATGCTGCAGGGTATCTGTGAGTCGTTATGCGTAAAGCTTGTGCACTTGTTTACCACCAGATTCTTTGAAATGAATGTGATTTTGTTGGCATTGATAATGAGCTGCTTGTTATCGCGCATCATTACAAGCCCATTACAAAGTCAAGCACAACACACAACACACACACACACACACACTCACACACACACACACTCACACACACACACACACACACACACACACACACACACACACACACACACACACACACACACACACACACACAGCACCCGAGTGGTGAGACGGGCATAAGAATACCACCACAGCGAGTCATAGCTTGTCGTACGAGGCGACTAATATGACACGGGGATGACACTACCCGGACAAGTACCTCTCGCAGGTGAAAAGTGCTTGATCGTCGTTAACATGGCAACGTCCAAGTCGATTCTTGTCATGGGTAGTGTAAGCAACTCGTAACCTCCGGCAGTAGGCCAGGTATCCCCCGGATAGCCGTTAAGCAACCGCTTGGCGGCCAAGCTAATACGAGAAGGCGACTAAGACGGAGACCAGTACGTCTTAGGGAGCGAGAACTGGAACCAGGTTAAGGATCTGAAGTATTTTGGGCTGACGGTAATAGTATTCCAACACTTTAGTAAGCAGAGTGAAATCCTGCTGAAATGGCTGTTGGGCTAATGCTAAAGCCGCCTCCGTCCCGTTAAAACCTAGCAAGCCTTCTAGAACGCTTCCTGGTTCGTCGGCATTTAGTTGCCAGTATAGGTTCAGTTGAAATTTTTCCTGATTAACGCGAATCCGGCTCTGAACACCCGACCCCATAAGGGCGGGTGTCAACCCTTGCATGGCCTCCCTGCTTGCAAAGATAACCATGGGATTTTATTTACGCGACTATACAACGACTAGGAATAACGGCTAGTAGTTGGGACCCAATTATTTAAAAATGAATCAAATCAAAACAAACCACAAAAATGATGAGAGGAAAGAGGAGAGTGTGGAGTGCGGAGCATTCGCAAGGAGCAACAAGGTGGCCAGGTCACCTGAAAAAAGAACAGCTCCAATTATAAGCGAGCAACCTCCGCAACATCGCCCGAGCGCTGAAGGAGAAAAAGGCTCGGCCCTAACCGAACTAGGCCAGGAAATACTGCGCCTGGTGGAGATGTTGGAGGATGGAAAGAGGCGATCGATCCATCAGCCAATGAGAGACTCGATAGAGAGTATTAAGGCTCTCTACGAGCTTGTGGCAGTGCAGCTCTGCGACGACGGTGCGAGGGCTGTCATAAGGACGAATCAGGCATGCCAAACGTCCCCGCTGTTTAGACCAGAGATGGAGAAGAAGCGGAAGCAGGGCCCTGTGCTTCACACGCCCGATAGCAAGAGGCAGAAGGCCGATGTCGGCAAGGAGCATCTGAAGCAAGCTCCAACAGTCGTCAAACCCGCAAGCGGGGCCGCGTCGACCGACAACTGGAAGGTGGTAACTCGCAAGAAGAGAGCACCGAAGCCAGTTAAACCTAAAAAGGCCAGAGGGCCAATAGAAAAAGCGAGGCCGGACGCGATCCTCATCCAGGCGAAGGGCGAAGCATCATACGCTGAGATACTGCGTAAGGTTAGGGCAGACAAAAATCTGTCCGACCTAGGCAAGTCGGTATCAAAGATACGCAGGACCCAAAAGGGTGAGCTGCTCCTACAGCTCGACAAGTCGGGTTCTGACACCGCGGCGTTCAGTAGCCTGGTAGGCCAGGCGCTGGGTGAACAAGCGGAAGTCCGGTCCCTGGCTCATAGAGTCACCATTGAGGCCAGGGATCTCGACGAGATCACAACGAAGGAGGACATCTGTGCTGCATTGACGGAACAGCTACAACTGACAGACGTTGGCCTAGAGCACGTAACGCTGAGAACAGCGTACGGGCAGACGCAAATAGCGTCAATAAGGATGCCCGCGATCAGCGCTCAAAAAGCACTGAAAGTGGGATCCTTAAAAGTTGGATGGGTTAGCTCGAGACTCCGAGAGCGAATAACCCTAACAAGATGTTTTAAGTGCCTGGATTTTGGCCACCAGGCGAGGCAGTGCAAGAGCGACCTGGACAGGTCAAACCTGTGCAGAAGGTGTGGCGAAAAAGACCACTTAGCCAGGGACTGCCAGCGGGAACCGCAATGTATGCTCTGCAAAGGGAGCAATAAGGACCTGAAGCATATAGCCGGAAGCGGTAGATGCCCGGCGTTCAGGAAGGCTCTCAGCGAAAGAAGATGAAGTGTCTTCAACTGAATCTCAACCACTGTGAGGCGGCTCAGGCCCTGCTAAGGCAGTCAGTGAGAGAGAATCGGACAGGAGTGGCAATAATCTGCGAGCCATACAAGCCGATCGATGGATGTGGCTGGGTGGCTAGTAAGTGCGGAAGAGCGGTCATCTGGTCCCTCCATACGCCCCCGAAGGAGGTCAGCTCTGCCTACGATGGCTTTGCACGCGCAAAAATAGAGGGAATAACCATCTATAGCTGCTACGCGCCTCCGAGCTGGGATCTAGGAAGATTCCAGCAGATGCTCGGGCAAATATCTCGCGATGCCCGCGGCAGGTCCCCCATAATCATAGCCGGTGACTTCAATGCCTGGGCTGTGGAATGGGGCAGCAGAGTGACGAACGCCAGAGGACAAAGCCTGTTGGAAGAATTTGCCAATATTGATGCGATTCTGGCCAACGATGGGAAGAGGCTGACGTATCGCAAGGCAGGTGGGGGATCTATAATCGACCTCACCTTCCTCAGTGGCTCGCTGACTAGAAATTCCTCATGGGAAGTAAGCGAGCAATTCACATTTAGCGACCATCAAGCGATTCAATTCGAGGTCCATGGCGGAACAAAAAACGGAACCAGAGCAAAAACAACCGGCCCAAAATGGAAAGGAGGTTGTCTAGACGAGGAAACGTTCAGGGACTCACTGCACCAGGAGGAAAGAATGGTGCATGACCAATCTGCAGAGACACTAGCTGACAGGCTAATGCAAAAGATCACAGATGCCTGTGACTCGGCGATGCCTAGAAGGAAAGTGGGCAGGGGTAGAATCCCATGCTACTGGTGGAACGATAACATCAGCCAGTTAAGAAAAGCATGTCTACTCGCGAGAAGGCGCTCCCAACGGGCAAGAGGTCGCCCGGAGTTCGATGCAAGGATGCTCGAATTCAAAAGCGCCAAAAGGCAACTAAAGATTAGCATCAAGAGCAGCAAGGCTAGCTGCTTTCGAGCTATATGCGAGGAGGCTGACGTAAATCCATGGGGCACCGCATATAAAGTAGTAACAAAGAAAATCCGAAGCCAGGATACTACTGTGCAGGTAACATGCCCCTTAGCTCTGGCTTCCATTGTGGAGACCCTGTTCCCACAGCACCCGAGCATCACAGTAGGCAGCCACGAACGGATGCCAGAACCCACTGAGCAGGTCACCACGGAGGAGCTCGTGATGGCAGTAAGAGGAGTGGGTGATAAGAAGGCCCCTGGACCAGACGGGATCCCCAACGTCGCCCTGAAGCTGGCCATAAGGACAATTCCCAACGTGTTTGCCGGGACATACTCCAAGTGCCTACAAGAGGGAGTATTCCCGAAGAGATGGAAAAGGCAACGGCTCATCCTCTTGCCAAAGGGGGATAAGCCGATAGACGATCCGTCCGGGTATAGGCCGATTTGCCTGCTAGACACAGCGGGAAAGATCCTAGAGAAGGTAGTCTATAACAGACTACTGGCCATACTGGAGGTGAAAAACTCGCTTTCAGCCTCCCAGTATGGTTTTCGTAAAGCCCGCTCCACCGTAGACGCAATCCAAGCGGTGGTAGACATTGCAGCCAAGGCAATTGAGGGTACCAGATGGAGATGGGGCGAGAAGGAGTATTGCGCCGTCATCACACTGGACATACGCAACGCGTTCAACTCCGCGAGCTGGGCGCGCATCAGGAGAGCTCTGGATAAAATTGGAATACCACCGTATCTGTCAAATATCGTATCTAACTACCTATCCGACCGGGTGTTAGAGTATGATACAGATGACGGCCCACGGAGCTACAACGTCACCGCAGGAGTGCCACAGGGGTCGGTCCTAGGTCCCCTGCTGTGGAACATAATGTACGACGAGGTACTTAGGCTCCGGCTCCCCCAGGGTTGCAGCCTGATAGGCTTTGCAGACGATCTGGCGCTTGTGGTGGTGGCCAAGGAGATAACAGACGTAGAGGCCACAGCGAACGATGCAATAAGAATCGTAGCAAGATGGATGCAAGAAGCGAGCCTGGAACTTGCAGGCCATAAGACAGAGGCCGTACTCATTACAAGTCGGAAAGTAATAGAGTACATACAGGTGCAAGTCAACAA
The DNA here is from genome assembly GCA_037043585.1 of Drosophila mimica. NCBI lineage: Eukaryota > Metazoa > Arthropoda > Insecta > Diptera > Drosophilidae > Drosophila > Drosophila mimica. The sequence continues at coordinate 1,772,058 of JBAMBE010000312.1, read as the reverse complement.
CGAAGTTGTGAAATCCAAGGAATCCATCAAATACCTTGGAGTCATGTTGGACAATAGGCTCAGCTTCCGGCCCCACGTAGAGTACGCCAACCGCAGAGCCGCCAGAACGCAAGGCGCCCTGGCGCGAATGCTACCCAATATTGGGGGCCCCAAGCCAGGGAGGCGACTCCTGCTATCTAAAGTCGTGGCGTCTGTTCTGCTGTATGCAGCACCAGTGTGGGCGTCAGCGGTCGCCAACAGGAAAGGTCTCCGCAGAAAACTGTCTGCACCCTACAGACTTAGCGCGCTCCGCGTCATCTCGGGATTCCGCACAGTCTCGGATGAAGCAGCGCTAGTCCTGGCCGGAATGCTCCCAATCGATATTCTGGCCAGTGAAATGGAGACCATACGAGGGAAAAAAACGTCGCAAGAGGACTCCGCCTCCATACCGGAGATCAGGCGATCGGCGAGGGAGAGCTCGATGCTCATATGGCAGGCGAGATGGGACTCAGCGTGCAACGGAAGGTGGACCCACCGGCTGATACCAAACATCGAGGAGTGGATACGAAGGAGAACAGGCGAGTTGGACTACCATCTAACCCAATTTCTTTCAGGTCACGGAGGATACAGGAGCTACCTCCACAGATTTAAGCACGAGGATACCCCAGAGTGCCCATCTTGCCCACCGCGGGAGGAGGACCCAGAGCACGTGATGTACCATTGCGTGAGATACAGAGACACCACAATGTCAGTGCCGCCACCAGAGTCCTTGGTGCGGCACATGACGGAATCTCCGTCACAATGGAGAGATATCCGCCAGCTCATCATAGGCATACAGAGAAATCTGCGATTATGCGAAATTGAGCGGCGAGTGACGGAGAGGGCCTAATTAGGCAACCCATCCCGGTGAAGTAATATTTTGCGGTGATACCGCCGGGATTGGGGGTGTGTGTGTGGGGGTAGGTTTAGTACGTATGCAGTGACGCAGTTCCTGAATCGTGCATGCAGTTGGCCCGGGCCTTCTGTATCTTATGAAGATTCCCACCTCCATGGCGTGAACCAAAAAAAAAAAAAAAAAAACACACACACACACACACACACACACACACACACACATATTAAGTTGGTACTCGCACTTTCTACTTTATTAAATATTGCGCACAAATATTTACATAAACAAATCGCCTGTCAGTTAGACAGCTCCACAATTCTCCGATTCTCTGGAAATGTAGTCTCCAATTTGAGAATTTACACAAACAGCTAGGTCTGGGGTGTATCAGGGACGATTGAACATATTGAACATATATGCAGCAAAAGACTTTTCACTATGGTATTCGCACATTCGCACAGCCATTAAAATATCTTCTGTGACTGGCCCCCAACAGCGAGAAAACATTGTCAATATAAATTTAGATTAAATATCAGCAAAGCGCAAGGCATTTGACAGGTTTTATTTGCAGTCGTCAACACATACACACACACACACACACATATATATATATATATATACATGCAACATGCACATGCAGAGCTGCTGATGCGTGTCAAGAGGCAGAAATAATCATGGAATTATTCTCTCTATTCAATTGTGCGGGCATTAGTATGATAAATGATATCAGGCTTTGCCCGGACAGCTATCGGGTTGGGTCCGCACTCTTTGCCCTCGTTTCATTTGTCTGCCAGTGTGTGTGTGTGTGTGTGTAAATGTGTATACATTTAAATACACATGCATATGTATGTGTGCTGATGCCTCTTTTTTTATTGCCAGCCCAGGCCTAGTTCTGGTACTCCCCAGGTCTGGTGTGGGGCTTGCTTTTCTGGCTCCTCGTGGCTTCGTTGGCTTCGTTTCGCGTTCCCATTGATAGCACGCACTGAATGCAAAACCCAGCGACCAGCGAGGGTTGCTCAACTACATTTGAACTAGTCAATTTCCTATTTTGTTCCATTAACTAGCACTTGATATTATTCTGCACTTTTTGTTTATTTAAAAAAAAAAAATCAAAACAATCCCCATCTCTCAATCTTCCTCTCTCAATATATATATCTCTCTCTCTCTTAAATTTGTTTCTATCTCTCTCTGTTTCTCCCTCTATATTTTCTCTATTTCCTCATCTATCTCTTTTCTTTTTTGCGTTTCTCTGTCATTATTTTTTCTGTCCCTCTTTCGTCCCCTTTCTCTGTCTCCCTCTATCTTTCACTACCTCTCTTTCTTTTTCGCAAACAAAATTCTGGCTGTATTTCATAAAAATTGTATCGATTAATATCGATAATTGACAAATTCTGATTCGTTGGGTGCCCTCAAGCGAAACTAAAGTTACCAAATGAATAGAATAGAAATAGTAGTTAATTTAATAGGCTTACATGATCATAAATGATTATATTTTTATCTACTTATCGAACGAAACAGTTTCAAACACTCCGCTTTCCCTAGTCAACACTACATTGAGAATTGTTTTAGGTTTATTGGTATTTGTTATTTGAAATTTATATAAATTACGAATCCCTCGGAGCGTCGCCAACTTCCGCCAACACAATAATAAATCGTGGGACTAAAACTAAACATTATCTGGATATATACAGCGGCAAGCCTATTCTATCGATGCCATTTCCTGCTGACTTAAAATACTAAACAAACGCAAATTTAATTGATAATTTAATTAAGCACTTAAAACGCGATGATAAAATCATACTAACGTACAAATAAAATAAAATAAAAACAACAACAAATAAATGCTATGCTCATTAAAAATCAGTTAGGAATAAGCGAAGAATCAGCATATTCCAAGCTGAAGTGTGTGCGATAGGAAGGTGTGCGGATTTTAACCTGGTGCGCAACTACCGGAATACGGATATATCCATCCTATCCGATAGTCAAGCAGCGTTAAACGCTATTAGTGGGACGAAAATCACTTCTAAAGTGGTCCTAGAAGCACGATCCAAACTTGACCGACTCGGGGCAACCAACAGGCTCACCCTAAGATGGGTCCCGGGCCACACGGACATAGTAGGGAATGAACGGGCCGACAGGCAAGCAAGATTGGGGGCGGAGAGACCCCTAGTGGGACCTGAACCGTATTGTGGCATCGGAAGGCACACGATACGGCAGGAGCTTAGGAATGAAGAAAGACAGAGGAGGCAACGGAGCTGGGCAGAGGCACCAGGACTCCGACAAGCCAAATGTCTACTGGGTGGCTATAATCAGAAGCGATTTAAGCAGATTATAGCCATGAGCAAAAACAATCTTAGAATACTCACCGGTCTACTGACGGGACACTGTAGACTAAGAAGTCACCTAGCCAAGCTGGGTATAATCAGTAGCGGACTCTGTAGGTTCTGTGAAAGCGAGGAGGAATCCTCAATGCACATCCTAGCAGAGTGTGCAGCCCTAGCAGGGAAAAGAAGCAACATCCTGGGGATGCATGTCATGATGAGCAATGACATAGTGGCCCTCAACCCAATAAAAATTCTAGCATTTGTGCAAGAGCTTGGGTTGATGGAGGAGCTCTAAAGCCCAGAAGGGGGCACAATATATCTATCAGGTCGCAGTGCACATACACCCCAAACCTAATAATAATAATAAGCGAAGAATGGATAAGGCCCTAATTTATAAAAAAATTTATGCAAATTATTAACAACAGCGTTCAGCTAACGAAATATGTTAAACATCGCCACGATTCAATTAGCGGATAAATTATTTGTGCACATAATGCGTGTAATTTATTTAAAGTTTTTAATCTCCCCCCCTCCTCCTCAGGGCTTCGTGGCACTCTCCACTCATTTTGTTCTGGGTGCATGGCTAAAGGTCAGCAAACAAAAATCGAATTGATAAAACACAACAAATTCAATTCAATTCAATTCATTTCAAGTCCAAAAAGCCGCCGTAACAAAAAAAAAAAATAAATAAATAAAATAACAAACAAATAAACAAAGTTCAAGGCCATTTACAACTGCCAAGCGCACAATGAACAAATAAAATACTATTATTAAGTATACGACCAAAGGGACAAGACCATAAAAAAAATAAAATAAAAAATAATAAAAGAATTAAAAAGCCGGACGAAGGCCGAAAATCATATAAATCAATAAGGGAGAATACAAAACAAATCACGGCATTAATATTTGATTGGAAACTGTGGGAAATCGTAGTAGCAAAATAACAATCAACCAACAAAATCTACAACTCCACACTTACACCCCCCTCCCCGCTTTCCATCGCTTTTCATGTCAAATCAATGTGCCACTGCTGACTGATGTGTGGCACACAAGAAAACAACCAAATTGATTTACAGAATTTCGTTAAGCTTGAACAGGCTACAAGTACACACACACACACACACACACACAGAAATCGAAGGGATGTGTGTGTGTGTGTGTCTGTGTGTTGGTGTGGGGGAAAGTGGTCAGAGTATTGGATGATTATCACAGCTCATTTGGCAGTCAATTAAGGGTTAGCTAAGCCAAAGCTGAATTCAATTAGGAAGCTCAACACAATTCACATTAATAAATAGCTAACATCATCAAGAGGTCAAGAGCACCAAGTACAAGATATATATACGACTTTATGATGCCACGTAGTGTGCCACGAACTTTGGGAGCATGTAAATACACTTAACGGTTTCCCAAAACCATTTAGCTAACATACATGTATGTAATGGCCAAAACAAAGCAGCCAATTTCTACAATAGTCTAACTGGTTATACATAATATTTTTAAAACAGTTAAGAATTACACAAATTTGAGAACTTTTTATAGCCATCCTATTTCCGTAATTGGCTATATAGATTATTGTATTACGACTCCAGTTGTGGCATTACTTGAGTAACAGCTGAATGCTTAACTCCCTGCATCAGAATCTACACACACACACACACACAGCAACAGGTAGCTAATTGGTAACATGATTTGTGCTACTGTCTTGTCAGCCAGTCTGAATATTTGGCTAACTGCCAAATTGGCCAAGCATTCTTTATCTCTCATCATTGACGCTGTAGGTGGGAAATGTGAATAACCATTTGATCGACTATGACTCTGCTTATAGCCAAAAATGACTCGCAAAAAAACAAAGACGAAGAAGAGCAAAGCAGCATGCGAATCAGAGACTGCCAACTGCCAACTTGGCCTAATTTTTGACAAGCATCAATTTAATAAGCTAAACTTGGCAAACAACAAAAGTTAAGCAGGAAATCAATGAGAGCGCCCATTAGTGTTGATAAGCGACGACAGACGACAGATTCGACTGGTAAAAATATGGCGTCGTACGAATACACACATATATATTATATACTATTATCTATTTGTATATTGATACATGTAAGTGTCATTCTGCTTCGGCGACAGCTGATTAATTTGAACACATCAACAAGCCAGCAGCAACACTTTGTTTGCAACCTTTTGTGTTGCGACAAAATTAAAATTAAAAAAAAAAAACAAAAAAAAAAGCTTGGGCATGCCGAATATTCAATACACTTACAAACCGAAGTCAAATTTTATAATGAATTTAAAATAAATCAATCTTTGAACGGGACACTTATTAAGTAAGAACTTATTGCTCCTATGTCAGCTATATAATATAGTAGTCCGATCCCACTTAATGTCCAAGATAGCTTTAAGAATGTGGGACAAGTTCGCACAGAAACAGACAGATAGTACTACTGAATCAAGAAAATATATATATATACTTTACGGGATCGTAGGAGTCTCCTTAAACAAAGTGTTACAAGCTTCACGACAAAATTATAATACCCTTAAAAACAAAACTAACGAAAGCATCGAAAACTCTTAATGATGTGCCACGGTGCAGAAGGTTAATGTTAACATTTTTGGACAATATTTCGCAGCTGTCGCGCGAACAAGAGTCGAGAGTGTTACCCACTCCCTCCCTCTCTTCCCCCCACTGGTCGACCGACCAAGTGCGTTGCAAGCGCCGCATATTTGTTAAACATTGTTGCGGACAAGTCAACTTTGACTTTGAAGCATTTGCGCCTGCGCAATTGCAACGCCGCCTGTTTGGCCCGAGAGTCTGGCAACTGGCAGCTGGCATCTGGCAACTGGGTGACTTTTGGGGGCAACGAGGCACATGATTGATGATAAAAATGCTCACAAAAACTACACGAAACACAAAAATAAATAAATAAATAGCAAAATAAAAAGACAACCAACCGGCAAAACAAAAAGAGCGAATGAAAAACGATTCCAATGTTGACAACCGCAATAAGGAAGGCGACTTCGATGGCGACGGCGTTGTCGTTTATATCATGTGTGAACTGTAGCAAAGTGCCAACTCTTTACTGTGTTGTTGATGTTGTTGTTGTTGTTAGTGCAGCTGTTGCTTTTCTGCTTTTCAACACAGTCACACATTAACCCAGCGAGCAGAGCAACTCCCAAAATGATCAATAGTTGACTTGATTTTGACTTGAAAAACACCCAACAAGTTTGCCGACTTTCTTCCTGCCACACTAAAAATAATACCATCATTAAGATGGATCAGATAAGAAAAGATAACATAGCTATATACTGCCTGATCCATTCACAATATTTAGTTTAAATTAATTTCACAACTGTATTAAATATAACAATATCGATTAAGCAAGATTTATTTAGTTTTTTAATATAAATTAAATCCATTTCGATTTTCAAATTGGTCTCTAATTGATTGGGTTGTGATTTTGAATTTTCATATAAAGCTTTCTATATGTTCTACACGATATCCATTAAAATCCAATAACGAGCAGTTATTAGTTCAATGGCTTGGCCATTTGTTTAGACTTCAGCTAATAAAGAAAAGCGCTGCAAAAAACGAAATCTTCAAATTGTTTTACGTGTTGGCCAAAAAGTGTCTTAGCCATTTGCTGATTGTCGACTTATTTTTATTGTTGTTGATTGCTGCTCGCATTTGCCCAAATGCAAAATCACGTAGCATATGGAGCGATCAAATCGCATATTGTATGTTTGTGTCATAAAAATGAGATAAAAATCTTTTTAACAAAATGTCAATAACAAAAAAAGAAAAAAGGAAAAATAATATAATAAAAATAAATAAAAGCAGCAACGACATGAGCTGAGCAGCGTCTGGAGGCGCACAAGCGTGCTCAAGATTTACGGCTGGCTTGTTTGGGGCCGGGCCATAAAAATAGTTAAAAACCATTTTCTTTTGTTTGTGTATTAAAAAAAAAAAACGGCAGCTGTTTTTTATGCGCGATACATGCAAAATTGCTGAACAACTTAAATGAGTTACATTTCAGATTACGATGCAGCAGCAGCCAACAGCAAAGAGATGGTCAACAGTTCAGTTTTGGGCCAACTTGAGACATCATCAAGTTGTTGACGTGTTGGTCCCAAAAAACATACACACATACAGACATACACACACACACACACACACAAATTTTGTGGGCGAATCGCGCAAATTTGTTTACTTCTGCCGGTTCTTCGCCTTTTTATTGCTGTTGCCGTTGATGCAAATATGTGTGGGAATCAGTATGTTTGCGAGTGTGTTAGTGAGTGTGTGTACGAGTGTGTGTGTGCGAGTGTGAGTGCAAGTGTTAACTTGATTTAATGCCGTTGCCTGTTGAGCTTCCTTTTTGTATTGTTTGCCCTGTCTTTGTTTTTATTTTTGGCAATTAGGACTGCACTTGCAAAAATAATAAACTTATATTCCTCAACATATTTTCTCTCTCTTGTAATGTCTCAGATCGGCTTGGTTGCTGATGCAGGTCAAGAATATATATACTACAATAAATATTATTCAGTAAAATTCGGATATTTTTTTTTCGAGTGTGTGCGATGCCAATGGACACCCTCACACACCCCACCCCCATCCCTCTTTCCCTCACTCTATTGATACAGAAAGAACGTGGGAATTCAGCAGCGAGTTCAACTTAGTTCAGCTGTGTTTAGTTTAGTTTGGCTCCGCATCTTCATCCCCTCTCCAACACAATCATCGTCATCGTCATCGTCATCATCAGCATCAACACCATCGTCATTATCTTTATCAACAATGATTTATCGGCATTGACATTAAACTCAAGCTATTTATTTTGGATTCTGATGCTGTTTAAATTTTTAGATAGTTTTTATTGCCTGAGAATTGTTTCTACGTCGACTTTTCTCTTAATTAGTTTTTTATTGTTGCACAAATTATCAAATATATATATATATATATATATATATATATACGAGTCGATTCAAATTAAAAAAAAAAACATAAATAAATATTTATTTTGTACGGGGTGCGATTAATGTTTTTTTATTTATTTTTTTTTTTGGTTTTTGTTTTTGGTTTTGCTCGTGTATTTAGAGCCCGCAGCTAAGCGGGGCCTGCTAAATAAATTCGTAAATTGCAAGTTAATGAGCTCAAGTGGCCATCGCCAAGTTGAGCCACTGCTGTGGGTTGCGGAGGGTGGGGGGCATTGTGGTTGCTGGAGTGGAGTGGAGTGGATTGGAGTGGATTGTTGACTTTGTTGGTCCGCCCCTAAGACAAATAAATGTATGAATTCAAATTAAACGAAAAATTATGTACGCATTCTCGCCCGCATCAAGCGCCAACTGCGGCAACGGAGGAGTGGTGCACATTATACGAGTGGATGGGTGGGCGGCGGGCGGCGACACAAAAGAACCATACCGGAACACGATCACAATGTTGATGCCTAGCCCAGACCCAGACTCCGAACCAGAACCAGAACCAGAATTAGACCCATGCCCATCAATTAAACTGACAGCATGCGGCCATTACGCGCTCATCAACGCACTTAACCCTGAGATGAAGTTGGAGTTGCAGATGTGAGAGGAGGTCACAGAAAGAGAAAGAGTGAGAGAGAGAGAGGGGCAGAGAAAAAGAGGGGGCGAAGAAATTAACTAGCAAATGGGCAACGGCTAAAGTTCACATCAGCAACAGTTGCAGTTGCTGTTGCTGATGCAGTTGCTGTTGCAGTTAACCGGCTGACCTTTAATTGCCACCCTTGTCGTCTGTCAAGTTTTAAATTATAAACTGATGTTGTCAGTTGGCTAACAGAACACGCTGATGAGCAAATTAAATCCATATTAACCGAAACAATGCAATGCAAAAAATATTCTGCTCATTAAGTGACAAAATTAAATATTCTCAAAATTTGATTTTGCTAAAGCCTAATGTAAATGTAAAAGTAAAAATTGATATCTTTATAGACAAATATATATATATGAATATATGTAAATATAAACATAGGATGATGGATAAACACATAGCGGACAGATAGAGTAATATATGAATATATAAATAGATAGTTGGATAGTTATGAAGATAAATATTTGAATATATAAATAGTTAGATGGATAGCTAGAAAGATAGTTAGATAAATAGACACATATCTATTTAGTTGCATTGATATCTAAACACATACAGATTAATAGATATATTCATATTTTGGCAGATAGATGGTCAGATATAGATATCTAGATGGTTAGATATATCTATTCAGATAGATAGATGGACAGATATATAATAATGGAGGTATATTTATCTAGATACAGATATACTTATTTTAAACTACTTCTTAAGAGCTCTATATAAATACATAGATATAAATTTAAGTTCACTTCAAGGTAATTTGGCTTCAAAGCCAAACAAATATTGTGAAGATAAATCGAGTTTGTCGATTTTAATTCGATTTTGACTTTGTGTCGTCTGTCAATTGTCAATTAGAAATCGACTATAATTATGTATTCATAATAGCCTTAAGCTATTGCTGATATTCCTGTTGTTGTTGTTGTTTTTGTTGTTTACGGAATGGATACAAGAAGCATTCTCCATTCAGGGGGAATGAGAAGTAAAACATTAAAGGATTCAAGAGAAATCTATTTTGTTTGCTTGTATTTGGCTTGTATTTGTTGTGGAATGGGGAAAGAGAAATGGGCGGGGAGCACGCACATTAACAACAGCTGGCGGGGCAAGCAAACGGTTTTCGTATGCCACAGAAATTAACTTGAAATATACAAAGAGAGAAAAATAAAAACATAGCATAAATGCATTTCTACACGCAAATGAAATCGAAACCAAAAAATCGGTCTAAAAACCAAACATTACAAATGCAATGCGACGGCGCGTGACGTACAGAGATGTGGTAGTGGGGGTGGGAGGGGGGCGTTGTGTGTTCGTGTGGAGATGTGCGATGAAAATTGAAAATTGTCAAATACAAGAGGAACACAAGAAACGACAACGACAACGACAACAAATTAATCGATGCAAGCAACTGCAACTGCAACTGCAACTGAAGCAGCGATAACAAAACAACAACAATAAAAAGAGAAACGAAAAAAAGAAATGGAGGTAAACTTGGTTTGCAGTTTAGGCACGCTGCTGGCTAAGGAGTTTGGCTTTTAGGGCTTTTAGGGCAGCTGGCTAGTCGGGAATGGGGTAGTCGGGAATGGGTGTTGCAACAGCAGACCAGACCAACTATCTACGCAGCGTATCAATTTAATTTGCTTTGCAGTTATCACGCTTCTGTCTCTGCCTCTGCCTCTCTCTCTCTCTCTCTCGCTCTCTCTCTTTCGCTATACCCTGTAACAAGATACGCATGATAACAGTAGTTTGTAGTTACGTTGTTCTCCACATTATTGTAACTATATTCCCCATAGCATTTGATACTGTTCATCTTTACGAAACAACAAAAAATGACGAATAGAAAATTTTAATAAATGAATTTGATATTGAGAAAAACTCGACTTTATTTTTGTTGACCTTGCTTACTTTAATTGTTTTGTAACTAACCTTGTCTAAAGTTTTTGCAACTTAAATACAAATCAATTTGCAAGTGACATAACTTGATAAAAGAAGAAGAAGAATAAATATGTTTATTTAACTATTTTCAAATTTTTCAAGAGCACTTATTGTTTTAAGCTATCCACCACAAACTACATGTCCGTCTTTTGGCATCGGTCACCCATGACATCGGAGGCGACCACTACATTATATAGCTGCCATAGGAACAATTAAAAGATTTGTTATAGTATTAAAAAATTTATTTTTTTACTAAGATTTTCTGTTGTTAAAAAACATCATAATCGGACCACTACATCTTATAGCTGCCATATCATAACAATCCGCTCGAAAGATGGGATTAAGTTGTTAATATAAAATATTCAATTAAATAGATCTGCCAAAATTTGGTACTATAAGAAAACTTTTTCTATAAATAAACATTTTTCATTTAATTACCCAAATAATACATTTTGATTAAACTATAAATAAAATGTGCATGGAAAAACCAAATATTCGAGCTCCGGACTAAAATTTTGATGTCAGCAGATTTACTTTGGTCTATATGGGTTTAGAATCTACAACGTGCCTACGATAAGCGTTCTGTTTTGTTAATTTTCTTATAATTATATTATAAATAAATTATATTAAAATATAAATATTATTAAATAAATTATATCTTTCGCTGTAAATTTAAGTAAGAGCAACTTTAAGTTAAAGCATTGTGCCAGATTACAGGGTATACTCTGGTTTATCACACTAACGAAGCGAGTCGACATATACACAAGTTGTGCGTGTATGTGTGTGTGTGTGTGCGTGTGTGTGTGTGTGTGTGTGTGTGTGGCTCAAGACTTTCGTTTTCGTCTTGGCAGTTGTTTTAGTTAAAATCATTTAATCTTCGGCTTGTTGCGTGTGTTGATGTGTGTTAGTGTGTATGCGTATGTGTGTGTGTGTGTGTGTGTGTGTATTTGTATTGAGTGCTTGTTGAATGTTTTTTGTTTGTTGTTGTTGTTTGCAGATGTTATTGTTTGCAGTTGCAGTTAGTTGGTAAATGGGAATAGTTATGCAGTTAGCTAGTAACTTGGCTAGTTCAGTTCAGATTCGCTTTCACTGCATGCCAGCCCGAGCCTAATGGATATTGTTATTATTATTTAGATACCCTGTAATATGATAAAGTGGTGCAATGTGTGTGTGCAACATCACCCAAAGAGTACATATTCTTGGTTGGGTTAGATTCGAGATAGCTAGCTTTGATTTTCTTTTATGTTCTCAATAAGACTTGTGCAATGGCGAAATAGCTGCACTTAGATAGGGTATCGATTAGTCGGCAACGCGCTATCTCTCTTTCTCTCTATCTCGAGACTGCACCACTTTCGACATAGTTTCTTCTTCTAGCCATAATGTTATTGTTGTTGTTGAAATTGCAGTGCTGTGCGTGTTTTAGCTGCGTATCTTATAGATACATACAAGCACACACACATATATATATATATATACTCATATAGATATGTATGTAGGGATGAGTTTTCAATTCGATTTCTTCTTCTGCTGCTGCTGCTGCTTCTTCTTGTCATTTGGGATCTGTGCTGTTTTCAAGTGACAACAGATGACGCAACAACTTGCCCAAAACAAAACTCGGCTATGTTTTCTATTTATGTGTGTGTGTATGTATACACATACACATGTAAGTATGTGTGTGTATTTAATACTTGCTGTTGTAGCCTTTGATTATTATTATTATTATTTTTATTATTATTATTATTGTTGTTGCCGCTCAATTTCCATTTTGGAAATAAGTCAATTTGCTGTCAACGTCAGGCGTCCAGGTTCATGTTCGTTTTCATGGATTCGTGTTTTGTTCTGTTCCTGTCTCAGTTCCCGTCTCTCCCCTCCCCCGACACATACCATATTTCCGACTCTGGTGCACAAATGAGATGATGAGTTTTTCTAGAAGAGTTTCTTAGTTGTTTGCTTTTCTTTCTTTGTTTTTGTTACCAACAAAATTGTTGAATTGTGCATCTAGATTTGAAGACTCACTGATTCTTTAAAAAAAATGCACAAATGTTTCTTGTTTTCTTTCTGTAATAAGTAATTAAAAATTAATAGAAAATCTCACAGATTTTCTGTTTTCTTATTATTTTTGATTTAGATTTCAAAGCTTAGCTATTTTTTATGAAATGTTCTACAAATTCTATTTTAAGGCATAAACAAATTATCAGACAATTAAAAATCGAATCGATTTTCGCTTTTTTAATATTTGATTTAGTTTTGAATGGTCATCGATTCCACAAATTGTTCTATATATATATATATATATATTTAATAGACATTTTACAAATTATAAGATTATCTTCTTATTTAAAAATTGTTTATTCAAAGAAGAATTGCAAAATCATTTAGTTTTGCAGAATTTGTAACTTAAAAAATTCCTGCCCCGATTATGCAACTTAAGGAACCATTTGTTTTTCTGAGCATAATGCATTTGTGCATTTGTGTATGTGGCAGCAACAAATGCTGAACATGTGTTGCAAACGTGGCAACATATGTCGTCGAGTGGTATTCGATATTACTCTATGTAAATATACATAACACACACTCGCAGACACACACACACACACACAATCGAAGCTAATGGATAATGATCAGTTGGAAAGATCGAAGAAGTAATGCCAAGCCAAATATCAGCAAAAGGGCGGTCAACTTCACGTTCTGCACGTTTTTCATATTATTAAGGCTTACCGGTTACAGTTATGTCAAATTGTGTGTGCCCAGAGCAAAATTTCGAAAGGAGGCATGAGGAATGATTTCAATTGTCAAACAGAACGAATACTAAATGCTCTAATGCCAAATGCCAAGAGTCAACATTAAAGTGCGAGCAATGAAAAATACATTTAGTTTTCCGTCCGTTTTTCCTCATTTTCACCAAACTATTTTGAATATTCTTTATTAGAATTTTGAAAGACCCAATCTATCAACATTTAGTATTTTATAAGTCAAATATGATCAATGCTTAAAATATATTAATTATTTTAAAGCACAAGTCAACAAACAATAAACAAATTGTTGTTAAGTAGTTTCTGTTCTGTTTCATATTTCGCTCTAATTAGTCATTTAACAAAGTTGCAAATTTGATTGGTATTATTACTATTTTCTATATAAACAAATATAAAATGTTAACTTATCAGCACATTAAGCATTTAGTTATTATTTTTTATTTTAATTTTGTTTTTAAAAATTTAGTTGAAACAGAACTTTAGTTGATAACAGACAAAATGTGATTTGCAAGTCGAATTCTTAAATACCCTGTATTATACATGATTTACTTCTATTAGACGTGATACAGTGGAACCTTGGAAGATGCAACTTCAATCCAAATGTCGGGGCCGTTTCGTATATATACATATATATCTTTACATATTCATATATGTATGTACTGTGTGAATATGAAGATCGGTTTCAGGTAGGCGCCTTGAGGCCAAAATTGAAAGCGGCACAAAAAAAGCGCACTTTTGATACTTTGAATCGAATTCGGTTTGGGTTGCTGCTCACCCAGACAGGGTCCACCAGGGTCTCGGTCTTGGTTTTGGTCTTGGTTTTGGTCTTGGTCTCTGTTTCGGTCTGGGGTCTTCTTGGTATTGCCAGCTGGCCCCGGGCTGCATTTCGTGCTGCTGCTGCCCAGTTTCGGTTGCGGACCCAAATTGCACTTTGATATGCGGCAAATACACACACACACACACACACACCCAAATATTAATATACACACATTTGGCTTTCCTCGACTCCTCCTCCTCCTTGTGCTCCACCCCCTTGTCAAAGTTTGTCGTACAAATAAATAAATAGTTCCTGGAACCGAAAACATTTAAATGCAACTGCTGCGACTTGAATTTTGAATTACAAACAAAAAAAAAAGGAAAACATAAAAACATGCCGCATGAGGAACGGGAAACACGAGGGAAATTACTCGTACAATAAATAAGTCAAATCAAATACAAAAGAAAATGCAGGCGTGCAGCAATTAAAAAAAGTGCGCGGAACGTGTGGAATGCAGGAGCGCAGGAAACACGATCAGGCAATAAGAAAGCAGTAGTGGAGTATGTCACGAATTGGACTCGTTCCAAATCCGTTGTTCCTAATGCAGCAGGGCAGCAACAACAAACCAAAAAAAAACAAAAAACAAAACCCAAGAAAATTCACATTAATTTGTTATTGTTCTTTTTGTGTTTTTACCTTCTTTTTTGCAGCACTTCCTCTATCTCTGTATCACTCTCTACTGCACTCGATCTGCGATCACGCTGATGATGATTGCGCTGCTCTGCTTTGATTTCTTCTTTCTTTCTTTTATTTTATTTTATTTTATTTCTTTTGCCGTTTTTCCTTTTTTGCTATTTTGCAATTTTGCTTCGACAGCTGCTGTTCTTTTTTTCATTCAGTGTTGTTGTTGTTGTTCAGTTGCTTTCTTTTGTCAATTGCAGTCTGTTTTTGGTACTGCTTAGAACACACACACACTCACATACACTAACACAAACACACATTTGCAAACGGCGTTCGTTTTTGTATTTATTTTCGACTTGCATTCGCTTTCGACTGTCGTTTGTTTGACTTTGCACTTGTTGCTCGCTTGCTGCTTGTTGTTGGGCTTTGTGCCAACACAGACGCCGACGTTGACGCCGCCGCCTTCCGGCAGGAGATGAGACAAACTTCGCAGACCGAGCAAGAATCAAAAGTACACAATAAAAAAATATTCAACACAAACACACGCGCAATGGTTTGTTTACTGTTTTTCGCAATAAAAAAAAAAACAAATATATATTTATTTAATAGAATCGGGCACGCATCAAGTCATGGGCAATTGCAAATGCAATGATAATTTTTATTCGAAATATTTGAAAAATATTAACGGCGAACGCACGTCTTTACGCTACGACTGCTGAAATTGTACTGTTCTGTTAGTTAACAGGCCCTGTTAATTGAGAGAAACTGTTACGTGCTCAACTGAGCTGTTCAACACTCAACTGAGCTGTCCGCTGCTACTCTCCGCTTGCGCTCACAACGACTGTTACTTAACAGCCGCGCTCTCTGAGAGCGTTGCCCCAAGTGCAACATAAATGCTGCATATAAATTTATTCTTTTGCCGTTAATCATCCATCTGCTACACTGGTATTATATGTTTTTGGTCATCTACATGCATGTATTTGATAACAACAAATAATGTGCATATTTGATTTTTTCTGCATTTGCATCCAACTCAAGCTATTATTAAATGGGCATGCATATATAAATATATATACATACATACATACATATGTATATATATAAGATAGATTACACAAATTATTTTAAGCACTCATTGAACATTTACATATACATATGGACACACATACATACATGTGTATTTATTTAGCAGTATGCAAACAGAACGAACTGTCGACACAGTGGTTTTGGCTGCTTCTGTAGCGATTTTATTGAAATTTTATGAATGAAAATTGAGAAAAGAGAACGAAAATCAAGAGGCAGGCAGATCGAACGAAGCGCAGCTCAACAGAATGAGAGAGCAGCGATTCCAGATCAAAGAGAGTCGTGCAAAATGCATTTGCCCTTCCAGTGCTGAGTGTAAGTTGTCTTAGTTACCCAGTAGAAATTCAAAGCACGCCTTTTGTCATGTAATTTCACACATAAATAGTATTTAATGATGTGTTGAAAATTAACGCATAAGTGCAAGCTGGCACGTGATGCTCAAGTATAGGTTAATGTATGCGCATGTGTGTGTGTACATGTGCACATGCAAACTGCATATTTAACCCGTGCAATTCTTAGTGTCCATGGAATTGTGAGAATCAGCCTTTTTTTAATGCATTGCCAATTTCAGTAATTTTTCCTTTCTTGTTCTACGTTCTTGGTTGACAAGAACACACACACACAAAACACAATGGACTCATACTCAAACACACATACACGCAAGCAATTCACAGAAATCTAAGGGGGAAAAAAGTTCTGGTCGATGCTCTGGTTGTTCGGTATTTTTTTTGCCCATTCAAATTGTGCAAATGGTAAATATCAGCAGCAATTGGGTATTGGAAGTTAGGACTTCGTCTGGAAAAAAACGTCGCCGATAAGTTGGCACCGTTCCGTTTCTTTTCGTTGCTTGCGCTGAATCGAGATCGCAGCATGAACGCATGACGCACCCGCATACAAAACGTACACAATACAACAAAAAAAAACCAGTGAGCGAGGGTGAGCAAGAGAGAAAGATATTGAGCAGGAGAGGGAGAGAGGGAGCGCAAGTGGGGCTTAGAGAGATGGCGTTAGCTGATTGAGAACAATAGCGGCACCGGAAATTATTGCATCTGTTGTTTTGTGCTGTTTCTGCTGCATCTCCTTTAGCGTCTTCTTTATTACCTACATGCATGAGACTATCTATGAGCTTGTGTGTGTGTGTTTGTTTGTTTCCGCGTGAGTGTGTGTGTGTGTGTGTGTTTATTTCTACTTGTATTTTGTCTTGCTTCGGCGTTTGTTTCACTATTACCAGCTACACTTGAATTGTTTTTCGACTCTGTTTTGAGTTCTGCTGAAATTTTTCGATTGCTGGCAAAAATAATATAAACATCGCTTGAACGTGAAGAAGAGGGGACGCCTGCGCGCAAAGGCGTAAACAGCGACGACGACGGCGGCGGCGATGGTGACAAATGCAATTGTGTTCCCTCCCCGCTGTCTTCCTGTTTACAACAGCCCTGGAAGGCGGTTGGCATTGGAATTGGATGCTTCTGCTGCTGCTGCTGCTGCGAGCAGCTGTTAAGCGATTTACGCTCACGATTCGCGACTCTGTTAACATTAACAGCGGAAGTCAGCACGCGTTGCGCATGTTTTCCAACAGCCAACAGCGAATTGCAATTGCTGTGCGCCTGCTACGCCGTCTGCTCTTGTGTGTGTGTGTGTGTGTATGTTAGTGTGCGTGTGTGTGTCGACTAGCACAGGTGCATCCTCTGGCTGATAAGCTGATTGGAGGAGCTGACACAAACCGCTGCGCCTGTGCAGCAAAACAATGCAGCTGCATTGAGGGCTCGAACAACAAACTTTTACACTGTGCAAATAACTAACGAAGTAACCAACTAACTTGCAAACACGTACACTCAAAAAATAGAAATTGTTCTTTTTAATCGGAAATTGTCGATGCTTTCATACCAATTTCTTGCTTCAATACTTTTGTGCTCAATTTAAAAAAGCTAAATTTTATGCATCAAAATTTTAGATAGAAAAATATCTTGAGTCAGCAAGTAAGATAAATATTAAAATAATAATTTTTTATCTATTATAAACCAAGTCAGCAAGATTATAAAATAATAAATAATAAATATACATTTAAAGCTTGATTTAAATGTTCTCTTTGATTTGTTTAACATTGACAGACCTGGCGAACATTTATTTTCTCTGAGTGTAGAAGCGAGTGAAGTTTATTTTTGCTGTATGTAGCTAAGGCAAGGTAAGTAAGTAAGAAATCAAATTTGAGATACAGATGCATATGGTGCTGCATGCCGCAAAGATGCAAATACAGCTGGTGGCAAACAACTCCCGATTCCCAACTCTCAACTGTGCGTTCATTCATGTAATTTCGCTTTTTATTTGCTTGCCACTGTCTGGTGGCAGCCAAGCCAGTTGGGGAGATGCCCCAGACTGTTGGTGCAAGGGGCTGCTGCTGCTGCTGCAGTCGGTGTCGTTGTCGTTGTCGTTGTCGTTGTTGTTGCCTATGAGGCATGAGAATCTCAAGCATTTCTCCCGGCCATGCTTGGTGGTTTTTTTCATCTTCTTCTTCTTTTTTTTCGCCATAGTGTTTTTTGTTGCTGCTGTTGAAAATTAAAGATAATTATGATTGCTAACAACAAAACAAAACAGAACCGAACAAAGCACAGACTGTGGAAGTACCTGAAGTTGCCACACACACACACAGAGAGACGCACAGAAATCATTCATGCTGCAAAGCGAAAACAAGCGGCAGTATCTCTATCCGTATCTGTGTGTGCTTCAGAGTATCTGGGAGTATCTGTGAGATACGCATCGTAGCAGGGGCAGCTAACAAATGATAATGATAAAAAAAATGAATCTACCCAAACAGGTAAGAACATCCAATGCTATGTTTTATGTTTTATGTTGTTGTTTTTTGTTTTTTTTGGATACGCACACACACACACACACACACACACACATTGTACATACATAAATAAATTGAAAATAAGCGCAAGCGACAAGCGACGTACAAAGAAATGCGGAGACAGAGACAGGCGGACAAATGGAGAGGGAGACAGGGAGACAGGGAGAGTCAAGAGACAGGGAGACAGAGGGACGGAGGGACAGGCTCTCGCATGAACTGATGAACTGGCGCTGATAACAACCAAGCCAAAAGACCAAAACATCAACCAGAACCAAAGGGCAGGGGCACAACTAACACACACTCTAACACACACACACACACTCTAACACACACACACACATGAATACGCTACGAAATTTGGTTGGTGAAAGAAATTAAGACAAATCAAACAGGTTTCTGCTCACTTGTCAGCCACAGCGCGTTTTCCAATGCTTCTTCCCTGGGCTTCAAAGACAGCCGCAATAATACAAAAATGAAACAAAAACAAAAACAAAATAAAATACAAAAAAAAAAAAAAAACCCACCGAAAAAAAAACCCAAAATGTGCCTAGAAACATGAGGAAACATCAAAAAGCAGGTAGGACGACTAAAATGAGTTAGTAATTGGAAAATTAACAAGTCACTGGCTCAATTGGTAGGGAAATGTGCCGTCGGTTTTCCAAATTTTATGTATGCACAAGAACAACAACAACCCCTTGTGGCAACAATGTGCAACCCCTGGAAACCGCAATGAAAACAGCAGATAAATCAAAATGCCAACAACAACAATTCAATGAATGAAGAATAGTTCGAGTCGTGCTGCCCCAACGGCTACCTGGTGTGCCTCAAATATATATATATATATGTGTGTGTGTGTATATGCGCAGTGATAAGAGTGAAATGCGACACACACACACACACACACACGCACACACACACACACATGGTAAGGACTCGTCTTGTTGACAGCTATGCGCTTTGCCGTCAATTGTTGCGCTTGATTTGATTCGATTCACGACTCGTTTAGCAGGTAAACAAACACTCGAAACAAAGAATAAGCCGCACACCCCCACACCCCCCACACACACACATACACACAGACACACACCCCCATCCCAAGCACACACGTGACATTTGATGACCTGTTGCCGGCTCGTGTGGCGTGTGGCATTGATAAGCCGCACAGCTTGAAAAGCATTTGCAAAATAATATTTTTACAACGAACCCATAAAAAACTGTTAACACAAAATTGTGGAAGAGATTTCAAGATTTAACATAAGATAATAATAATAATAATAAAAAGTTATTCAATGAATATTTGCCCGGAAATTCTCTGAGCGTTTACCAATATTTGATTTGATAGGAGCTTTATTTTTATTGGGGTTTCCCCAATTCTTGCACCAAATGTTGAACCAAATTGGATTTGAATACCCCAAGAATTATTATGTTTACATTATTCTAAATTATTTATTATTTTTTTGTTTCAAATCTTACACACATTTAATATAATTTGTAACGTTATTTTAATTTAATTATTAAAGAACTTTTTGTAAAAATTGTGAAATTAAAAAATTTATCTAGATTAAGTTGTTATTTTACTGAAATTTTATATTTAAATTTTATTTATTTTTTATTTATGATAATTTTTCTATAATGGATGACTTGTTACAGAATTCAACCTTCAAGAAGAACTTGACTGAATGGAATAAATGTTAACGTAAACGATTACAAATATGTGTATGTATATGTATGTTATATATATATATATATGTGTGTGTGTTTTTGTGTGTGTAATTAGTGTATTTTAGTTTAGAGAAAAGCGCTAGCAGTTGTTGATTACAACATTCATTCATTCATAGAACACTCACCAGATCTCACCAAATGTGTGGCAAATGGAGCTTTGTGTGGCATCATCAACTGTTTTGTCGGCCGTTTTGAAAGTTCTTTCTAGCCGTGAGTGAGTGCGTCAGTTGGCTGTGATTAATGGACTCGGCTCGGGTGCGTCAACATTTTGCAGGGCCCCAAATCACAGCTGCCAATTGCTCATCAACAAATGCCTCTTGGGCCACACGCCGACCAACTTCAACTTCCACTTCAACTTCAACTTCAACTTGAGCTTGAGCTCGACTAGAAATTGGAGGCATCTTCGGCACGGTGGATCTGGGCTTGTCAACCCATGTCAGATGAGTTCCCATTCTATGCTCTCTATTAATATGCATTAATTGCCGCAGAAAAGAGAACTCATTGCTGGACTCTCGGACCCATCGACACCGAATCGGTCTCGATCTTGTTTTTTTTGTATCTGGATCTCGTTCCCATTCTGTATCTACATTAATATGCAGCGAGTGCAGCGTAACAGATGCATAAAACATAAAACATAAAACACAAAAAAACACAAGAAACATGACAAAAGGGCGATCCGACATTTGCATTCGCCTCCAGGGCGATCGTGTGGGTCAGGATGCAATGCAATACACACACACACACACACACCAACACACACACACACACACCAACACACATACAACCGAGTCGAACTTGACTCGACTTGTCTCGACCACACACACCAGACCAGACTAGGAGTTGTCGATTGGTCAAAGGTTCATGCGGGTTGCACACAGCTTCAGCTTCAGCTTCAGCTGCAACTTCAGCTGCAACTTCAGCTGCAACTTCAACTTCAACTTAACCACAATTTCAGTCTTTAGCGCGATCATCAAACAGCTCATAAAAATTTGTTGCTTTTGTGTTGCATTCAACTTTCAGTTAATTGGGGTGGGCAAAGTCGCATCACCTTTTAGGCCGCTAATTAAAAAGCCATGAAAACTGTTGATGCTAATCTTAAATTTGTTTGGTTTTCGTAACTTGGAAAAAGAACAAAATCAAAACACAAAACAAATCAATCGAGCCCAAAATTCGTATTTCAAGAATCAAAAAGAATTTTAGAATAAGTTAAAGTTACCTTAAATTAAATAAAAATTTTCTACTCTACTTTTGTAACAGTTGATAAATAATTGAACTTATTATATAATTAATAAATAAATTTTAACATCAATTGAATTAGAAATTAAAATTTTTAAGTATTACATTTTTTTTTTATACTAAATTTAATATTTTTTGTACTTTTGCTCTTAAATTAATTTGGTTTTCAATTGAATTTGGAATTATAATTCTTAAAATATTATTTAAGGTGCGTATTTTTTACTTGATTGGAGCATAATAATTCTTATATTTAAAAATTCGAAATTCTTAGTGTTTGTATCAGTGATTTCGCTCAGTGCATAAGCTGGCTCATTATCAACGCGGCCCAAAACTCCAAATCAAAACTGAACTGGGCCAACAGAAAGAGAGCGAGAGAGAGGGAGAAGGGAGGGAGATGGGCGTTGTGGGTTCTATTAGATTGTGGTGTGTGGCAAGCAGAGCAATAGTGCAACATGTGCGCCTTGTCATAATTACTTATCAGAGCCACTTTGGGCCAATGATTGAGGGGCTGCTGCCGCTGACTCTATTTGCATAATGAAGTCGTCTTCATCTCGGAGCCCATCCACTTACTTCACTTAAGTAGTCGCTGCCGCCAAGATTATCTCTCCCTCTCTCTCTTTTTCTCTCCCCCCATCTCTGTCTCTCTCATTCGCTCTGTAAAATTTGTGTTTTGTTCTTCTTAGAAAAGTCTGAACGCATCGTCATTGGATCCCAGGCACTTTTTCCCTCCGAATACCGTTCTGTTGGGTTGGTTGGGCCCTTTTTTGGATTTTCTTATATCTAGCATTATTATTATTGTTATTATTGGCGGCGTTCGAGTGTCTAGAGTGCTGGGATGCATCTTTTCTATGTGCTTCAAATAAACACAAAAAAACAAAAAAAAAAAAAAAAAAACTAAGATAAATGTGGAGCTCGGTTTTGTTTTATGCATTTTTAATGGCGTTTCGGAATATCTGGTATTTTTACAGTTCTCGCTCGGATAAGCAGCCCAATGAAAGTGTTATAAATATGCATGTAAGCTTTCCAAATGCCCAAAAGTCGTGACAGAAAGTGAAACCTCTGCCCCACATCGATAAACGGAGCGTTTTTCCAAACGAACCCAAGCAATATATCCAAAAAATATTCGTATTTCATTAACACATATGTCCACCATTATTTTTATAGACACACACACATTTGTGTGGGTGTTAATTATCAATAATCAATCCACAGGAAATCCATAAACCCGGTATCGCAAACAAAGCGACCTTGTAAAATTGTAAAATGCAAAATATTCAATTTTGCGCAAGGTTCCATTAAATTTACTCTTCGATTTTTGATCGCATGACTTTTTAATACCCTCGGTAATTTACAGCTACGAATGTGTGTTTAAAAACATTAAAAAATATTTAATTTTGTTTTGTTTGTTAAATGATTTTTTTTAGAGTACAGACTTTCCTGTAAGTATGCAATGCCAATTGATTAACTTAAAAAACAGCTTAATGCAGACTGAAACGAATCCATTTCAAATATATCTTATAATTTTTAAACTATCAATATAATTTATTGTGATACCTTTAAGTTAATTTTGTTCAGTAATCTTATAAATCTTATGAATATTTTAGTATTTTTAAATTTATTTATTATTTTAAATTTAATTTAATTCAAATTTTTTATTTTTGTATTTTTGGTGTCGACTGATTTTAGTTGAAAATAAATAAATACATTTTATTTAATTTTGTACAGTAATCTTATAAATCTTATAAATATTTTAGTATTTTTTAATTTACTTGTGTATATTTTAATTTTATTTTAAATTTAGTTTAATTCAAATTTTTTATTTTACTACTTTTGGTGTCGCCTGATTTTAGTTGACAATAAATAAATAAATAAATAAATAAATACCTTTTATTTAATTTTTTATTGTAATCTTATAAATCTTATCAATAATTTAGGATTTTTAATTTATTTATAATTTTAATTTTATTTTAAATTTAATTTGTTTTTTTTTTTTTTTTGTATTTTTGGTGTAGACTGATTTTAGTTGAAAAAAAAAATAAATAAATAAATAAAAAAAATAAATAAATAATAATATAAGTCTAAATTGGAAACATCGGACAAATCACATTGTGATTTTGCCATTTATTTATTTATTTTTAATTTGAAAAGTCGCATATACCCTACATAAAGTTGACAGACAGACAGCATTTGACCCTCTGCGGTCATGGGGGGGGGGGGTCTTAAAAGCAATGCGGCATACGAAATGGGTTGAGTTTTAATTTATAGATTGACCGTGCATCGGTGCCAAGATCTTTGTCCATTTATTAGCACGGATGAAATTGGTGGCGAGTGTTATTGAAGCGGGTGGTGCGGCGAATGGTGGTGCAGCTGAGGCGCAGTCCTCATTGATAAGTTCTAGAAACAAAAAGCTAATTTTTCTTAATGAAAATGTTGTTGTTCCAGTTGTTGTTGTTGACGTTTGCTTTTACGCCGTCCATTTCCCGACACTTCACAGCGCACAGAAACAGATGCAGCCACTGGGGATGAGATTACAATCGAACGAGGCAACACACACTGCATCACTGCATCACTGCACCATTGCAACACTGCAGCAGCACCTTCAATGCGGGTCAGCTATGTGTACATAATTCAATTAAGACCCATCAGCGTTCGGTGGCGTTCAAAGTGGCGCCGGAATTGAGTGAATCTGCCACAAGTTGCGAGTCGTATTGCGGCCGCATTTTAATTCAATTTAATTATTATATGGTCAACGTTAAATGAACTCTAAGCTTTTCTAGTTTCTCGCTGTGTACCGTGTCTGTTGCGATGTTGTAGGTGTAAATTATATGCAGCATGGACTGGCTGCTTCATTAGCAGTTGCTTCAACCTGGGAGTCGAAGCTGGAGTCCCAATCACAGTTGCAGACTCAGACTCAGACTCAGACTTAGACTCAGACTCAGACTTAGACTCAGACTGTGCCTGTGCGTAAGTACAGTAGAACTTCTTTAGCTGCAAACACGACTTGCAGAGAATCAATTTCAATTTGTAAATTTTGAATATTTAGCTATGCAGATTAGGTTACATAGCGAGGCTCCACTGTATGCACATTTGTTGGCTAGATGGCTCTTTTTCACACCTTTCTAAAGAATGAAGAGGAGCCTAACAAACCGCGTGGTCGCCAGCTGCCAACAATGACAACAAATGAAATCCATACATAATCATAATACATAATAATGAGCACAATATAAGTAGGAAAAGAGATATGTGTGTGTTTGTGTGTGGCGGGGAGGGGTGGGGTTAGGTTTGTTTTAGGGTTGGGGCCAGTGGAGAATGTCAGCTGTCTGCGGAGCCACCCACACACACAAATATATATATATATATAAGTTCTGGCATTCATATTCTAATAGGCCACTTAGGATGCACAGAATGCAGACCCGTGACCAGACAATGGGCTCCAGACAATGAGGTTTGTGTGTTGTGTAGGAGACAGAGGCCAGTACCGCAGTCGCAGTCGCATCCCAATTCCAATCCCAATCCAGCTGCAGTTCCTCATACGCTGTTGGCCCCAATACCTTTTCACATTAAGCTTAAGTAGCTTTGCTCATTAAGATAACAAAACCAAAAATATATAAATAAAAAAACAAAAAATTAAAAGAAAAAAGAAAAAAAAAATGAATTGGATTTTAATTACGCTGGGCCCGTTGGATTATGCAATAGATGCATCAACTGTCTGCCTGTGCCTCACTCCAGACCCAATTCGAAGCACTCCCAAACCCCATTCCTCGTTCCCATATCCATTCCCAATCGTATTCTGTGTAAGGTGTGCGTTGTGGTCTATTTTTAAATGGGTCAGACACAACACATTTATCCCCCCCACACACACACACACACACACACACACACACACACAGTTTTATGGAGTGTGCAGCATCTGATCAATATCAAATAGACCAGGCATCGCCAGCCATTAAAAGCAGTTGCGAAATCGCTACCGAGCACTGGGATAAAGTCCAGACACTGGAGGGAGAATCAACTTTCAAATGGGCGCCGTCTTGCTTTGCAATTCTTTGCTTTGTTGTTGTTTATTGCAGCCAACTGTGGCAGTTGCACAACAGCATGCAACTGAAAAACAAGCAGACGCTGCCCAAAGCCCCACCGTTTAGGTCACTGTAGGTCATTCCCTGTCCCTGTCCCTGTTCCTGTCCCTGTATCTGTGCCACTCTACCTGAAAATTAGCCACACAATATTTGTAGACAAGAACTGCAAAAAAAATAAAGAAAAAAAAAATAGAAAAAAACCCAATTGCTGGCATTGTTTTTATACTATTATACCAATAGGTATAATAGTATATTGGTTTTGTGCAATGTCCGTCATGCTGTCTGTCCGTCTGTCCGTCCGTATGAACGCGCGTTCATCCGACACCCTTAGAGATAGAGACTTGAAACTTGGAACGTATACTGGAAAGTACCCTCAAAAGTTAAAGTATTTTTGGTCCTACGTCCACTAGGGAGCTAGAAAACCGCGAAAATCGATTTTAGCAAATCGATAAGTCCACATATCTCTCACAATTTAATAGATACAGTCACCAATTTTGGTTGGTAGGTTGTTGGCGAGGTCTTTCAAAGTTTGACATGTGCCACGCCCACCTCCGACGCCCCCATCACCCCCGACCCTAAAATTTGTAAATGGCTATATCTTCCGCAGTTTTTGAGTAGGGAACGTCAAATTTGGTAGGTATTGGACCACACCCACTTCCGCCCACATAAAACGATAAATGCCTGTATCTCCCGCAATTTAAGTTAGTTAATTAAATAAATATAATTAATATAAATTAAATAAATAGTAAAGCGCTATTTTCTTAAAAATGTGTTAGTTATTCATATACATTATATCCTTATTTTTTCATGTAATGCATTTATGAATGCATTTATAATCAAATTCACTTGCACTTTGCACTTTGCACTTGCAAATAAAGTTGCCAGTACAAGTGAACTTTGTAACCATTGTTTCCAGCGTTGCCAATTTGTAACAATGTAATGTAACAGAATACTTAACATATGCTGTTAATTTTGACGCAATGCTGTTTATCTTGCAATTTGGTCACTCTTAATCGAGCGATTCGAGTGCGTCAAATTTTGCCAACTTGCTTTTATAAAATATCTCAATTTTGTATAAAATATTAATTCTAGTAGTTCGATTGTTAATATTCAAAACTAATTTATCATTATTTTATTTTATCCTCAAATTAAGAACTAATTTTATTTTCAAATAAGTAAGTTTTAACGGCGATATTTTTTAACGCGATAGTTTTATCGCATGCTCAGAGCAGCTCTACACGAGTCAAGGTAGCGTCACAATAGATAAAATAAAACGAAACACAAGAATTTAGTCCGATTAATATAAATACAAATTTACAATTATTTAAATATATTTTATATTTATAATATATATATATATATATATATATATATTATAAATATATTATATTTATAAAAATTTAAATTAATTTATGTAATGGTATAATAGTATTTCGCTGTCGGTTACGTCCGACTGCAACGTTCTATCATGTTTTTATTTTTATTTCCAATCAAATTTCTTATATTGTTTTCAAATATATGTAAAATGTGCGATATATGAAATATATATAATAAATGAAATATATATTCTATGATCTTGTTTATAGGTTGTTTAGTTTTGACATTCTGTCATTTTTGAGACATTTTGCACATATTTAAAAAAAGGGCTCTTCAATTCAAACATCTAAAAATCAAGCTTATTAGGATCTTTAAAATGTGGTTAATAATTTTAATAGTCTTGGTTAGAAATTACTTTAACATTAAGTTAAACTAAAAACTGTTTTTTTTTTTCGTGGAAAGCTTCATAGAATAAACAAAACATTGTATTATTAAATGGATTGTTCTACTTTTAATAAATTATCGTTTGTATTTCTAAGTTTGTTAATGGTCAGTTTAATATTGCATGGAATATTTTTTAAGTCACCCGATTTTAATTCAATTATTTGCATTATTTGTTTGCATAATAATTATAAAATAATTAAGATTAATACGACCACAAAAATTATTTTGCACTCCTAAATTGAATTTTGTTTAAGGATTAAGTTTGACCTACCATATACGTTATATGTATTTTTGATCATCAATAGTTGATAGATATTTTTGTAATAAATTGAAAGCTATCGTATTGAAACTTGGCCTCTAACTGTATTTTTGCTGAAGGTAAAACCATCTGATGGCTTGTATTTTTAACTTCTTAATAGCCATGAAATGCACATTTAACAAGGCTACAAGCAAAAAGGACATTAGAGCATTGTCTGCATACACACACACACATATATATATATATATATATATATTATATATATATATATACATATATCAACACGTGTTGCATACTAAACTCTTGCTGCATTTAGCATTGCATATTTTCAGGTCTGCAAACTGAATCTGGCTTTGGCATTGGCAATGGCTTTGACTCGACATCAGTCTAAACAGATTGCTCCCTGGATGCCATAAGACAGCACTGAGAAAAAATCCTTCTCAATAATAATTTCAAGCCACAAATATTTCATACATCCATAAAATATTTAAAATTGCATTCGCTATTCAAATCAGAAATAATATTTTTATTTTTATTACTTTTTTACTCTTCACAAATACTTTAATTTTTTATAAACATATTTTAATTTTAATAAAAATTTATTTTAAAATTATATTAAACACTAAAATATCTGTTTAATTTATACATCTTGCAGATATTTCGTTTTTTTTCTTCATACAAATATTTTTACTGTTAAATTGAAATGCAATGGGAAATTTTAAAAAAGTTTAGCGAATTCTGTGGCACTTTTATTTTGTGAGTGTGGATTTTTTGTTGCATGCCAACTCAAATGGCAAACGGATTTAGGTTCTCGATGCGAGACATTTATATAACGACACATCCAGTGGCGTATGCAAAATCAGCTCAACCACGTGCCACAAGCCGACTTGCAGGCAAATGTATCGACAGTAAGTTGATTCAATTAAAATCTCCTGTCTCGTGGCATGAATGCTGTCAATGCTCAGCCACAATCCATCCAGGAGGTCTCGTCGAGTGCACAATGCACAACATTCAATAGGAGGAGGAGGAGGAGGGTATCTGATGCTGATGCTAATACTGATGTTGATGTTGATGCAAACACTGACACTGGCACTGACACTGACACTGGCAAAGCCAAAGGAAAGAAGCAAAGAATTCCTGTCTTTGTAATCAATGAGAATGTCAAGGAAATGCTCGTGTTGTTTTACGCAATGCTCCGATTTCTTCGACCGCATCGACTTGAGACTTTGATACCCAGCAACGGATAGCGCAAGGGGTATATTAACGCATCAGATACGCTAAACAATTAATGAGCTATCAATTCTTATTATAAAATAAATATTTATAAAATAGATGCACAAAATTCTATTCTTCTCTTTGCTTAGACGGAATCGGAAAAATTGAACAAAACGCCTGATGGGTTTCCAAAATCCTTATAAATCTTTCAATAATTGTTTATATATATATACGAGTATATAACAAATTTTTCAAATTTCATTTCCTTTTTATCAGAGAACAATATGCACAGTATCTCGTAGGCGACATCCAAGATTTCTATGTTCGTCTTGTGTCTACTGGAGTCCGTGCCGTGCCACACGTTGCAATGACACGTTATTTGGCAATGTAGCTGTAATAAAATGATTGCTTCAAGTGTGCAATACCTTAGATACATGCGCTTACATATGTGCTTACATATGTACTTACATATGTGATTACATATGTGATTACACAACGTACTTTGATTGCAGAACTCGAAGCCGTGTTGTGTTTTTTCCATCATTTAATAAAAACAATCTACAGAATATTTAAGATTTTCTTGTCAAATTGACTTTGCAACTGACAATCACAAGTTGAACAAGTAAGCATGCTGCAGTCGAGTGAGCCCCACTCCGATATACCCTATTCCAATAATGCTGGCAAATTTCTCCTTAAAAATTTTTGCACCCAACCCAAAAGTGCACTCATTTCTAATAAAAAGGAGAATTGATTTGCTATCAGAAATGTATCAAAATGTTAAAAGTACATCTTCACAAATAAGAAATTGTTTTCTAACAGAGAACATTACATTAGCTATATTTTATTGATTTTTATTTTATTTTATAAGAGCGTTTACCTTAGGCCCTTCAACTTGTAGATATCGAAAATATCTTGGGTTTGTGCAATGTCCGTCGTGCTGTCTGTCCGTCTGTCTGTCTGCACGCAACTCGACACCCTTAGAGATAGAGACTTGAAACTTGGAACATATACTTGAAAGTGCTCCCAATAGATAAAATGTTAAGATTGGAGTCCAACGTCCACTAGAAAGCTAGAAAATCGATAAAATCTCTCACAATTTTATGGACACAGTCACCAATTTTGGTTGGTAGGTTGGTAGTGAGATCGGCATCCAACGACCCCAGCCCCCCGCCCCTAAAACTTGTAAATGGCTATATCTTCCGCAGTTTTTGAGCTTGGGAAGTATATTACTGGTACTCCCCTTTAAGAACCGATAACAAATTTATGTCGCCACGCCCACACCTGTAAATCGATAAGTCCGAATATCTCCCTAAATTTTAAAGATAGTGACCAAACTTGGATGGTAACTTCCTGGTAACCTCCACCACTTTCTTATATCTACCTCAATCTGAAAGGCGAAACATATTGACGCTCGCGTCGTCTCTTTCTCACACATGTGCTCGCATATTTATATGAATACAGAAAATGCTTGCGGCTGCTGAAATTTGAGCAATTATTCAATAATATGCATATGCGTATGATGTATAAATTTGAGGCCGCTGCCTCTTACACTGCCTTGTAAATTGTTATCGGAAATCGAAATGTATCTATAATCGAGAAACGGAGGCAGTTATCGATAAAATAAAGCAAATCGAAAATCTGCGCTTGGTATACGAGAACCTATATTCCAAATTTCAAGTCTCTAGCTCTTATAGTCTCTGAGATCCACGTGCTCTTACAGACGGATAGATGAACGGACGAACGGACAGATGGCGAGACGGACATGGCTATATCGATTCGGCTGTTGATCGTGATCAAGACTATATATACTTTATGGGGTCGAAGATGCTTACATCTGCCTGTTACACACATTTGCACAAAGCCAGTATACCCTTTTTACCCATTTTTAATGGGTTAAGGTTAGAAAAAGAAGTGAGCTCATTGCGGTCGGGCGTAACCGACTGCTGAATACTCTGCCAGTGTTAAGCCTACTGATAACACGTGGCTTAGAATCTTGTGGCTGGCTGTGCCTCGACTATTGAATATTGTTTAAAGTATCGTTCAACTTTAGTAACTTAAAGTCTAAAATTAGCGGGGTCTTTGCTATTTTTTTTGGTAGCAGGGCGTAGTTATTTTCCCAGCAGTTATAGGAATTTTCTTCTAGTAATCTACCGTCCAAGTTACCAGCTGTAGATATGGTTATTAGATATTTTTAAAGATTTTCAGTAGTAATATAATTTTCAAATTCTCTATTTTCGCAATCATAAAGTTTGATCAATCTTTAAATTGAGTTATATACAACTACTTGCTACATTTTGTGGCTCTAGCTTAAAAAACTGAGGATTATATAGAAATTTGAAGTCACCAGAAATCGATTTTCAAATTTTGGTGACTCTAGTTTTATAATTGTCTGCATTTTATAGTTTTATTGATTTGCGATAATTGATTTTAATCGATTCACTAGCACCCAATATAATTTTCTACGTTCCAAATCAGAGTATAACTAGGGATATGTTAAGCTAATATACTAAATTAATATTTAATAGGGGTTTACGAGTATCGAGCTGTATTCTTGCAATTTCGAAATATGTGATTTACATTCGCAAATTACGAGTAGCAAGTAGAACCTGAATGCTGCAACGCTGTGGCATGCCAAATATGCAATTTTAATATGTTTAGTTTGCAAACCAGCCAACTGCATACATGTGTATGTATGTGTGTGTGTGTGTGTGTGTGTGTGTGTGTGTGTGTGTGCGTGTGTTCTTATGTGTAGCCAACATGGTACCTGGGGCTGAGCAGAACATGCCCTTTGCGGTATCCGCATATTGGCCCGCATGATGCTGCCACATCATCATCAGCCTCAACATTGACTACTCTATGCCACAATGCCACTCCACCTGTCCGCTCTGCCCCGTTGCCAGCCACCAAAGTAGCATCTAGAAAGTAAAAATACTCGTACTCGTAATAATAATGAAGACGCGTCCAAATCGCATGCCGGCTAAGGGGACAATGTGCGCTACGCTTCTCCACTTCTGCTGATCTGAACTTCGTATACCCTGTAAGAATTTTGAAAAATACTTAACATCTTTGATAATAATAAACAGACACAAAAGAAGCAAATCGCTGTCAGAAGTTTGAAGGGAAATTTGAAAAGTTTTCAACTACAATTCTGAAAAATAAAACAAGTGCCTTTTTTAATGACTGCTAAAATTGGACATTAGAATTGAGAATTTAGAATTGTATCTTTATTATAAATAGGTAATATATAAAATTGGATACCTTCTAGTCGAGCACTCTCGATTGCAGCACTCTTGCTTGGATAACCTAAGGTCTTGCTTCATGTTGCACATATCACACACAGGGGAGAGATGCTTCCTTAGATGCATAATTTACACACACACTGCAAGTGCAACTGCAAGTGCAACTGCAACTGCAACTGCAAGTGCAACTGCGACTGCATACTCCATACTAAGTATATAGCACATACATAAAAGTATAACAACGACATGGGGCATGCCACAGCAGATGCTGCTGCATTTGGCATTTGGCGACTGACGACTGGTGACTTGCAACGATTGGCGACTGGCGACCGGCGACTGGTGGCTGGTGGCTGGTGGCTGTGGCAGTGACCGACCCGCAGCCTGTTGAGATTTCAGCTGAAGTTCAATGTGCGCTTTGTTGTATGCCACATCGCTGGCATGTCTCTGTGCAGTTCCGCATAGTTATGTTAGTTCTATCTAAGTAAATATGTGGCAGACACATTAAGTATGACTTACAATAATGTCCGACACTTGCAACGACTTTATTTTAGACTTTTGACTCGATATATATACGAGTATATATATATAAGTATACATACATATATATATATATATATATATGTAAGCGTTGCAAGCTTATCACAGTGGAGTTCTAACTGCAACAGCACGCTTTGCTCAGCAAAATGTGGCAAACACTTGACCAAATCGAAGGGGGTCAACGATGTGATGGGGTGGCGTCGGGTGGCGAGGAGAGGTGCCACAGTGGTTGGGCGTACACGGCGCAATCGTCTGACACGCCTTGCGGTAATTATGTAAATTACCTATCAACAACAACGGCAACAGCAATAATAACAACAACTTATCACACAGAAAAATTTGAACTTGGTTGGCTGCTTTTCATTGCCCCGGGCGCAATATTGAAAATTAGATAAATCTCACTCTCGCATGACGCCGAAAAATGAAAAATGAAAAATGAAAAACGAAAAACGAAAAAAGTAAAATGATGGCGTTGTTTTTTATGCCATGTCCATGTCCAAGTCCATGTCCATGTCCATGTCCATGTCCACGTCTATCGACCATTGTAATCGGCAATTGGCAACAGTTCACTTCGCAACTAGCCCCTTCGGGGTATCCACATCGAGTTGTTGAAGCGAGAAGAGAAAGAGGCAAGTCCAAATGCCCCGTCTAAATCATAAGTAGGAAAATGCGCTGAAAACAGAAAACACATTGAAAACTGAAAACTGAAAACTTCCAGCCAAAGTCTACGAAATGTAGGCGGACTGACGTTGCTGGTCTCCCGAGATCATGTGAATATTTTTAGTTTCGCTTTTAGCTATCTATCGTCTCACTTGGTAAGTATTACGGAGAGTATTACGGATCTCGGATGATGTTTGCTGCACAATTGAAAAGAATATATTTAAATGCGATAAAATTAAAAAAAATTCAACTCGAATTGAGCACACCATTGAAACACAAGTTAAATTGAATGATGTCTATATATTATATATATATGGTGGAGTATTTGCATAAAAAAATAATATATGGAATCGAAATAGCCGTAAATCTAGGCATATATTAAAAACACAAATATTCTGTATTCAAATAATATTCGTAGACGGAAAACATCTAAATTATATTTTCCAAAAATCGTAATAAATATTGGATAACATTGACTAGTCATTAATTTGCAAGCAGTATAGTATAGATATATATTTAAATCTGTAAATCTATTAGGGCGTTGCACATTCGTTGTGGCAACTAAAGATTTGGTCTTGGAAATCGCGGAACATAACAATCATAAAATGGCAACAATAATGCGCATTTGATTATCTGACTGACAAAACCACATTGCCCTGCCATATTCTAATGGAATTCTACAGAAAGAAAAAAAAAGTATTCATATATAAATATATATATATATATTCGGATATATGTATATTTATAATGCTGCTGGCTTGCCGTGCAACCAAATGCGTCATGGCTTATTTGAAAGCAGCGATGGAGCTGCCGCCCTCCACTAGTTTGGAGCAACAGCCGGGTATTAATTAATCACCGTTTGATGGACAGTCGCGTCGCATTCAAATTCAAAGTCATGTGGTGGCGCCGCCAGACACGCAAAGCAGCGCATTGACCGGAGCAATCGAATCCGTATCCGAGCCCGAGCCCGAGCCCGTGCCCGAGCCCGAATCGGAGTCCGGCACCAGCTACCAACTTGGATTGGGCTCAGTAGCCAGTCCAAAGGCCCAGACACTGTCGTGGCCGTGTTCAGCTCTCAATAAGCGAGGCGTGAAATTGTTCATTGTGTACACTAATTGATCCTGAGGCACATAACAGTCATTGAACCTGCCGCACATGTTTCAGGTGTTTTTGCAACTGGGTCAATCACACGCCGATCAGATGGGCGTACAATGAGATAAACGGTTAAGTAGATAACTGCTTACACATATAGTACATCAGTATGCATCAAGTGTACATCATTTGGATATATACATACATATGTATATACAAATATCAAAGTGAATTGAACAGCTTTATTAAATTATATAATAGCTTATTTTATTTTTTAGCGGTATTCGATGAGAAAAATTAAATATTGATATATTAAAAATATATATGTATGAAGATATATTAAATAAAAAAAAACAATTTTGTGACTTGAATCTTAATTTCAACAAATAGTTTCTTTGGCAGATATGAATATATATATATGTATATATATATGTATAGTGATCTTATATTCGTCTTGTTGTTCCAATTCAAATTTTAATTTCTTAAACTAATATGTATATTGACTTAACTAGTCGCGTTTCATACATTCACCTTTTTTTACAGCTAATCGGCCAATTTATATTTTTCATTGCGAATTAAATAATAAAACAATTAATTTAAATATTTTTCACAGACTACAAATGATTTTTGCCAAACAACCCGTTAAAGTTGAGAACTATTTAAAGATAAGAAAGGACCTTATATATATTTCACTTCAGCATTAATTAATAATATTTTAAATAGTAATAATAATAATAATAATAAATTTATTTTAAAATTATTATAAATTTATTTTATCATTACGAAATATGATAGATATTTTTTATTCGAAAATTCGCAACATAATAACAAATGTTGAATGAAGAGAATGTTGAGAATGTGAGAAATTTTGATAGTTGAATCTGGCATTTAGACAGAATCCACTTAGTACATATTACTCGGACATTTTCTGCAGTGTAAATAAGTTGTTGTTCGATTAAGGAAATACATTTGATGTTTTTCTGCGATATTTAAGGCAATGATTATTTGTTGCATGCAGCGCACACATTATCGTTAATCAAATTTGATGTTATTTTAATGGATTATCGCAGCACGAAAAGTGCTGTAAATATTAGCAATATATTTGGCATATTAATAGTACAGTTTATGCAACTGCAACTGCAACTGCAACTGTCCTTTCAGTCGTGGTGTCATTAATGCAAGTAAGGCGATTTGGTGATAAATGCGAGCAGCTGTGCAACGAATCAGTTGATAAGCTGATAAGCAAAAGTTGCATGGTAATGCGGAGCGAGGGGCAACAACATGTTGTTATTTTAACGGCTCTGTTTTTTCGATTTTTTCTGTCTTTTTTTTTGGCTTGTGCTTGTTGGCTTCGATTGAGGTGCGGGCGTGCAACAGTTTTGACACCTCTGACCACCGTGAAGGGCGCGGTCAGCGTGCAGGGGCGTGCTAAGGTTTAAGATTTGGGACTGACTCGGGTTCCATCGCTGCAACGATCCAGCGCCGTGTGTGGCACACTGCGGGCGAGGCGTCATTTAAGTGGCGGCAGCGGCACAAAAACGTAAAAGGAGACAATTAATATCAATGTTCAATCGAAAAGAAACTTCAATGCCACACACAATAACAATAACAACAGCAACAGCAACAGCCACAGCCACAGCAACAACAATAAAAATGAAAATAAAAATAAAATAGAGATGCACACAAGATGGGAAAAACGTTAAGCAGGAAAACGCTTGAAATTTGAGGCAGAGACAATCTGTTCGATTTATAGCAGTTGATGGTGACCCTGTGGTACAGTCGCACTCTCAGAGGGTGTTTTGGGTTTATAATTGAGCTGCGCATATGTTGCAACCGAGCGAGGCAAGCCGAAAGCCAAACAGAAGCCGCCTCCTGTTCGAGCTCTCTTTTGCTGGCTACAATATACACAGTGAGAAATGATTATCAATTAAATTAACATTGGGAGAGATCATTGCTCCAATTTAATAATTAGTTTAGATCTAAGTCGAATTCATATTGAATTAAATTTAAATATTATTCCAAGTCTAATATCATTAGAGTGTAAGAATATTAGAAAAGATTTAATGAAATTATAATAATAATTGTTATTAATTATTATTTGTAATCCAGATGAAGATTTGAAGAAAATTGCAAATGATTATAAAATTGATTGCAACGCATACTTTTTTTTGTGCTGTGTAGCTATTTACACAGGAGCTCAAAGTGCACAATGAAGTTGATAATGAAATGTAATTTATGAGCAACAGCTGAGTTGCCTCAGCGGGGAGGAGGGGGTACATATCGATGTTTGCATTGGGCATATCAATATTTATAAGCAGCCCAAACTGTTGGGGTGTGACTCGACAACGTATATATATACATATATATATATATATATACATATCTGTATTCATTTATGTTTTTTTTTGCCATTTGCCGTGCAATTTGTCAATTTGCGACCGAGTCGGGAAGTGGCAATGACAGCCAGTTTCCTCAATACTGACTGAGGGGCGCCCCTCGACAGATCGACCACGACAGCGACCACAAAAGCAATGCTCGACTCAATAGTTTTCCAAGTACCCTTTTGACTCTTGCAACCCTCCTGGGAGTCCTTTTTTGTTCACCAATCAAATAAAATAATATTTCGTGTAATCCTCTGCGCGTGCTCTCAATTACGCTGAAGCGATTTTTATGAATTGCACAACGCTGCACATTTACACACAAACACACAAACACACACACAAACACACACACACACGCACACATGACTGAATGAGAATATGTTCGCCGTCCTGTAGTGTCCTTTGTATCCCTCTGTGCCAGCTCAAAAACCGCTCCAGATTTCGTTTCTTTACACTATCCGCAAGGACGAGTGTTCCGAATGTGCTCTGAACTTGGCTCTATCCAAAACTCTAAAAATTCAATTTACTTGATCTTTATGTGAAGTGAGAGTAAATTTTAAAAAATACGCAAATTTTCCCGGTTTTCCTTGATTGTTTTCTAAATATATATATATATGTATTTATATATATTTGAAATTATTAATTGGTTTACAATTGACTGTTAATGGTTGTGTCATCATATAGAAGTATGATTTTCAACCAGTTTGAATTTACTCCAAGCATCTAGCTATAGCTAGAGGGCATCTCAAAGTCGTACACTTTTCAATTTATTTTTATTTTTTATTTTTTTGTATTTTTATTGTATTTTCTATCTGCGACATTTGTCTAAACACATGCACTCAATCCAGTATCGAGTACAAAGAAAGTAAATTAATAACGACGCAAAAGTTATTTCTGCACTGGAAAATGATGCTTGTGTCCAAGTGAATAGATAGCAGTTTGCACAGGAGTCGAGTGCTCCTTCCATATACACATATTAAGTCGCATTTATCTAAAGTATCGACAAATATCACATCATTTTTACACATGACTGTACCTCAACAGCTTTATAAGAATAGTCATAAGATATTTATTTTTATAAAAATATAACAAGTTGGAATGCATAACTTGTTTTAACTCTCAAAGTAAATAACACATTGGCATATTGAAAACTTAAAGTAATTAAAAAAAAAAATTGTAAATCTAAAGAAACAAGTAAGAATGCTGCAGTCGAGTGATCCCGACTAAGATATACCCTGAACCTAGCTGTTAAATATTTTCTAATATTCTTGGCAAATTTCACCTTAAAACCTTTGCACCCAAATGTGACCACCCAAATGTGACCCACTGAAGACACAAAAACGAACTGATCCGAACTGATCCTACCTGATCCTAACTGGCTGGCTAAAAACACATATGCACATACGACATGGCTATATCGACTTGGCTGTTGATTCTGATCAAGAATATATATACTTTATGGGGTCGGAGATGCTACCCTCTGCCTGTTGTGTTTTTGATGGGTTAAGGGTAAAAAAAAGCAAAAATGTTTTAGGCATACGTTTGTAATCTGTCGGTAATTTATTATTATTATTGTATTAAGAATATTTTAAATAAAAACACAGATATTGAATTAAAATTAATTTTAAAAGGATTTGTGACGTCAGCTTGCACAAATTTTATTAGACACGAAGCACGGAGTAAGCGGAGTAGCACAGAAAGCCTCAAATTGCACTCTCTGTAACACAGTAGGACAGTAGGACAGTCTGAAAGTAGGACAGTCCGATCCGATGTTAATATAAAGAGACCAGTCGTTATGTTGGAAGTCCGTTTCCTGTTGATCTGGTAACACTGTCTGTTGTCAAACGAAAATTACAAATTGTGCAGCAAAGAAAATCACAAATCAGAAATCAGAAATCAAAAATAAACCCACACGATTTGCTTAACTAAATCAGTTCAAGTTCAACAAAATTCAGTGCAAATCGCGTATTCAATTCATCTAAGTTGATTCTTAATTAATTCTTTGGCACTTATTGGAGAGAGGGGATTGGGATTGAAGATGCCACAAAATACACCCCAGAAGGAAAAGGCCGAGCGTCGCGAGCTGCGTGTTGTCGATGCTTCTCAGGTTGACAAGGTGGCTGCCACAGTCGAGCCGGCCGAGAATCCCATGGGCGATGGCTACGCCTCCATCAACAACAAGAATGGCAACAATTGTGATCCGAATGGGGCTAATAATGCGTCTGGTAATCTGGGCGGCCCATCGAAGAGCACTTCTCTAGAAACTGCGACTGGCAACCCAAAGAAGACCCCAAAGAAAAGAATCCGTGTAAAATATATAACATATTCCATAATTTAATTTTATACTTTATAAGATGCAAACGCATCTATTTCCATTGAAAATGCGTTAATTTGTTTTTTTTTTTTTGTATTTTTTACTTATCAGTCAAGTCTTGAGAAAACTGAGGCAGACGACCATTTTTATTTTCTCTAATTTTGTTTCCTTTGCACGGGGTTTGCAATTGGCTTTGGCTCTCCCAATACCCTGTAGCCATCGGATGGTTCAAGAAGGTATAATTAAGATGTGGCGGCATTTCTAAACTAACTTAAACATTTACTAATGAGAGGAAATCTAAATTAGTAAGAAACATAATTATACATGGAGAGAAATTAAATTTCAAGCAAACAATAATAAATAAATCAGATACATTTCAAAAAGATATTTTGAATTTTAGATACATAAGCATTTTTTTTTATCTTTCCTGTTTTACTTAATATTTAGACTCTTGTCGATTTCTTCAAGAAGGGAATCAATGAATCAT
Organism: Drosophila mimica; assembly: GCA_037043585.1. Lineage (NCBI taxonomy): Eukaryota > Metazoa > Arthropoda > Insecta > Diptera > Drosophilidae > Drosophila > Drosophila mimica. The sequence continues at coordinate 1,732,225 of JBAMBE010000312.1, read as the reverse complement.
TTTGCATTTAAATTAACTTTCTGGTATGTACTGATTTGAGTAACTTCTCGTCGTACATTCGCCAATAGAGCACCCTTACTTGAGTTTGAGTTCCCGGAGTGGCAAAAGGAAAGAAAACAGAAACTGGACCTGCATCTGGAGCTGATGTTGCAACTATGCTCGCTTTCTGAGCAGCAGCTAATTCATGGAATTTTATGTTGCATGGCAACGACAAAGGCAGCCACTAACAAAGGAAATATATATATATATGTATGTATATATATACATACATATATATATATATATATAAAGTAAATAAACAACATCTTAGGCAAATTGCAGACGGTGGAGTTCGCTGCGCTTTCTGGTTACTCATTAAAAGCCAAGTTGCCTGGGCGACAACAACAAGAACAACACTGCAACAAATAACTGACCCACACTGGCTAAATTGTGTTAATAAGTCCAAGACGACTATTGTTGTTGCTGTTGCTGTTGTTGTTGTTGTTGTGTTTGTTGTTGTGTTTGTTGTTGTTCTTGTACTTGTTGTAGACTTTGTGGACTTTGGGTTGTCTGAGAATGCGGGCGGCGTTGCGTGGGCGCTTGCAACGTGCAGCAAGGCAATGAGACCGAAAGTGCAACTTGGATTTCCATCTGTGGCCGAGTTGGTGGCACAATTGTCAGTTCGCTGGCAGCTTTATGACACCTGGCATGCAATTATGTATATGGACAGGCAGGCAGTCGACTTGCAAAATTAATTCTTGTCTGGTTTCATTTCGCAATTCGCATTGCTGATGTACAAACATATCTATGTATACATATATACATATACATATATATATATATATATATCAAATTTGCTATATTCAATTCAGATATTGCATCAACTTTTTTTCTTAATCGCGAAGCATACATAAATGAAAGTTTGCTCTGAATTTAAGACATACAAATTCAGTTGGAATCATTTCGATTTGAAGCAAACTTATCACAGTTTGCAAATATGTTTTGGCTTTATTTGTAGAACTAAAAAATCAAGCACTTAAACGGTTTTTCTACAAAAAAAATAATCTAAATTTAAAGTATCATTTAGATTAGGGAAAACTGATTGGTAAAGTGACTGCCTAACATGCAACATTTTCCAGCTTCGATTTCAGCGCTGGTATCGTTTACAATTATTGAAATTCCCAATCGATTCAATATTTAGGAGAGCAAAGCAAAACTAGGTATAATAATAAGGAACAATTAGTAGAATATACTAACAATCGGTCCAAAAACTTATTTGTTTATCAAAATAATCGAACCAAACTCAACCGTTATGCGTGTTATTTGTTTGGAAAGGAAAATCGAAAAGCATTTAATTTTAATGCGAGCACTATATACCCTTCTAGTGGATACTTGAATGCCACTTTCACCTCATAAAGTGTAAATGTATATATATATATATATATATTCCTGAACAGCATTTAATCTGCTGACATCGTATCATGATGATATTCAGTCTTTCTATATTACAACTTGTGATATCCAAATAGCCGAAGACATACCATATATATATACGTATATATATATTTAGCAGTCAGGGTATATTGTAACCGAGCTGTCTCGACTATAGCATTCTTACTTGTTGGTTTTGTTTGCTGTGAGTGAATTGAGTAGGCAAATATGAATGGGGAACGGATATGGTTGACGAATTCTGAACAGCATTCGCATTTGCCGGCTTTCTACAGGCACTCCTATGTCTCTCTGTCTGTCTAAATGTCCATATGTCCATATGTCTATATGTCTGTCTGTGTGTTTGTCTGTCTGTCCGTTTGGCTGCTTCCGGCTGGCAGCCGTCTGCCGTCTGCTTAAAATGCATAAATCATGTGCTAGCCAAATCAGCTGCCCACTGGCAACGCGGCATCATCCCAATCAAATCAAGAGTGACCACATTTGCCAGCCAAACACACACCACACACACACGCGACACCGAAACGTTTTGTGCCACAAAATGCTGGCCATACGCTTTTTGGTAACGTTGATTTTGGCCAACTAGTCAAGTGTGTAAGTATTTCAAGTCAATCCAGTTGCGGTCGCTGACAGCCTAACACAAAAACTTAATTAAAAGCCAGACCCCCCCTCGTTCATCCTTCTGTGTCACATAGAGACAGAGACAGAGACAGAGAGAGAGAGAGGGAGAGGGAGAGATGTAGAATTGACTCAGTTTCGGACTGAGTGGTTTCAGTTGCCAGCAGCAGCAGCGAAGTGTGGCACACATTGTGCTCTTATTCTTATTCTTATGCTGATTCCTATTCTGTATCTGTATCTTTTTCTGTATCTGTTTCTGTTTCGGTTTCAAATTCGAAAGTAATGCGGTCGAGCTGTTCCTGGGTCAACGGTGCGTATTAGCAATGCGGACGGTCAACTGGCCAACTAGCCAACCAGTATCAACTGGCTGTTGGCCAATTATCAGCTGTAGGTGGCATTCTTTGACTATGGTCCCATTCGAGCTGCTATCTCAGGCAATGATCCGAGCATGCAATTGTTGCCGCTTGAACTTTGCAGCACGTTAAGTGGAGCAATTCTTATAGAGAGCCTGCCGAGTGTCTGTCTGTGGGTAGACGGTGGACGAGGGGAGGCGCGGGGAAAACGTATGCGGGTCGCGTCATCAGACGACATCAGTCTGTGGCATTTAATTAGACAAACGAAAAACGCGAAAAATTTGCCAACTATTTGACAATGTGGCGGCTTTTTAATTGGCAACGGCCACAAAAGACGTTGCATAATGTGCCGGGGATTGCCTCAAAGTGATGCACAAAACGCTGCAACAAGCAAACAAGCAGCAAACAGCAGGCAACAAACAGCAGGCAACAAGCGGCAGCAACAACAACTGACTAAAAGCAGAAACATGTTGGCCATATATTTTTCAACGTCAAGACGGTTTCTAAGCTCCTGCAGCACCCCACACCACACACCGCACACCACACACCACACACCGCACACCGCACACCACACACCGCACACCACACACCCCACACACACAGACATAGGAAAACTACTTCTGTCTTAATGGTGTCAACACTGCTGGCAACTGAAAGCGGCAACTGCAAAATGCAGGCGCCGCCATCGCCTTCGACAATTGCCGGACAAAAAATATATGGCTTTCATTGGCATTGACAGCGATAATTGGCTAAGTGCGAGTCAGAACTGTTTTGCATAGACTTTATGGCGTTGCAACTTCCAACTCCCAACTCCCAACTTGCAACTTGCAACGTAGCTCCCTGCTTCCAGCAGCTGCCTTTAGCATTTGCTGACATTTTGACAGCACGCAAGCTGCAGTTGCAGCAACTAAATAATGTCTACCATAAATCATTTATCATTTTGACCGTGGCCTAAAATTAATATCTCTGCTCTCCACATAGACTTGATCGCGATATGCAAATGAGATTAAGCACCATCTGTGTGTGTGTGTGTGTGTATGTGTGTGTGTGAGGATTTGCCTAGTTTAACAAAATTTATAGTTCAAGTAGCAATTTAACCAATCGATGAGCATTTGTCAAATTATGACAGAATACAAGCATTTTCACTTAATTGAATGTCTCTTTAAACTACCAAATTAAATAGAAAGCACTTTGAAATATTTACAGGCAGCTAATAATAAAAAATATATATATATATATATTTGAAATATATTTATATAATGAACACATATACAAAAAAAAGTCATTCTGAAGCTAAGAAAGTTTTTCTAGTCTTTAGAAATAATTTATGAATATACGAAAACAAATTTTTTAACCTTGTAATTAGAACAAGTAAGAATGCTGTAGTCGAGTGAGCTCGATTACGATATACCTTGAACCCAGCTATTAAATTTATTCTAGTCTTATTGGCAAATTTCCCGCTAAGAAGTTACAGTTCTGTTAAGAAGAAGTTACAGTTCTAAGAAGTTACAGTTCTGTAAATACACTCTTTTCTTATTAAGTAAACATAACTAATTTTTATAAGCCCGAACTGACCCAAACTACATACATACATACATATCTATGTACACGCAATTTTAGGTAACGGGGCTCTGCAGAATGCACACAAACATGTTGCCATCTCTTTCTCACACATGCGCTTGCATATTTATATACATACTGATAGAAATTAGATCGATATGGGAATATATTTTCGACTATAATTTGTGTGTTTTTTATCCAATCTTGATGAAATTTGGGCAGTAATATGTAAATGCATATTATGTATTAGTGAGAAGATTCTGCCCTTAAAATTATTCCCTTTATTGCCATTGGAAATCGAAATGTATCGATATTTGAGAAACGGAGGCGTTTATCGACAAAATAAAGCAAACTTGATCTGCGCCGGATATACGAAAACCAATATTCCAAATTTCCAATTTCTAGCTCTTATAATCTCTGAGATCCATGTGTTCATACAGACGGATTGGGCTATATCGACTCGGCTGTTGTTCCTGATCAGGAATATATATACTTTATGGGATCGGAGATGCTTCCGTCTGCCTGCTACATAAATTTGCACAAAATTATTTATCCATTTTCAATGAGTTCAGGGCTTAATGAAAATAAGTGTTACTATGCAATGCCTTATTTTCATTTGGCACTAGATACCAATATTTGGGATTAGCCTTCTGCCCCACATAATATATGACGTACTAGTTATAATTAGCAGTTGAATTGATAGTCATCGAGTGTGGTATTCAAATTAATGATTTAGAGGTGTCGTACCCCTCTATTAATTGGGCAACACTATCTATCGTTCTTTAGTCAACGATTATTATTATTACCGTTGCTCTGTGGCATAGTTTCAGTTTCTTTGGGGTTTTTTTTTTTTATTTTTATTTCGGAACAGAGATAGTGATGTGAATCGGTTGGGGGTAAATACAATAAACCTGTCGGACCCATTCCATAGCCGTTTAATATCATTGCCATATGCATGATTACCAAACCCAAAAGCCGCACAATGCAATAAGCAACAACAACAACAACAATCATAGAAGATACTACGACTCTTGGCCGTGTTGTACAACGGGACATATGAGAGAAGTTGTTGTACTTTTTGGTATTTGGTATTTTGTGTATTTTTTTTATGCCTTCACATTAGATAAGTTGAGATTGGCGATTGTCGGTTACATTGTTGTTAATATTGTTGCGGTTGTTGTTATGCAAATTTCTTAACAACCTCTAAATACGGCAGCAGCAGTATTTTAATTTTAATTTTTTCTCTCCTTTTGTTTTTTGTCTTGAATTTTTAATTAACATTGCGCATACGCCGCATGCACCCCAAAAACAGCAACAACAAAAAAAAAAAACGAAACAAGTAAGAATCGTGTAGTCGAGAGAGCTCGACTCGGAGATACCCTGAACCAATTCTTGCTGATATCAGTTTGTTCAATATGAAAATACCTTTTGGTTAACAAAATTATATTATAATTATATTACATTATAATTATTATATATCAATTACCAGGCTGTATCTCTACAATTGTGTCATTTATTGGTATCGCAAATCGATATGCAATCAAAACAATTATCGATCAAATAAGACAAACTTGATTCACATTTGGCATCCGATAACATAACTTAAAAGCTTAAGGTTCGTAGATCCGTCTCAGACTCTAAGTTAGCTAAATCGAAGAATATATTTTACATGCTTTTGCACAACTTCATTATAAAAGAGGGTATAGGTTTAGTATAGAAACAAACCCGAGACTCGGCGCCTCTGAATCTTGAGCGGAGCGGCACCCATTCGGAGGTATGTTGTTGTTGTTGTTGTTGCTGTTGCTGCTACTGTAAAATGTATGCCAAATAAATGCTGCTAAAAATGAAATAATGAGCACACTTTTTGTTGTATGCAAACATGGTCTAAACACTTTCACTGCTGCAGCAACAGAAAAAGCAACAGCAGCAAAAACTGCAACTCAAAAGCTACACGATTTTCGTGTCGCAAAGCTCTCAACTCTGTTAGCCAAGTGAGCCTAGCCAAGTGAGCCCGGCCAAGTGAGCCCGGCCAGGTGAGGACAGTCCGAGTGGGTGGCTGTCTGGCAGAGCTGACAATGTTCGCAACAAAACTGCTGTTGAGCAACACTACAAGAAATGCTTGTTAATATTTAATATCAGTTCCCAAAATTATACACACATATATAAGCATATATAGCCAGATTCCACAATGCCCAAGACTGAAAATTACAGTTATGATTGATTGAAGTATAACAGCTGATTGGTTTATTTTTATTTGTATTTTGTGAAATGACTAATAAAATTAATATAAATATATGACAGACAAGCAATCAAATACAGACCAATTAAAAAACTTAGAAATCATTCCATTTCTGCAGCCTTCAGCAATATTATAATAAATTTAATTATAATTGTTTTTGAAGAGAAGTGATTAGCTTTCCTGATATATCAACTCTGTGGCTTCGATATTGCCACACCTCTCATAATAACAGTACTCGGGGAAAATTTCTAAAATACACAAAATAATTGACGAATTTTGAATATGCCAACAACTTTACAATTTGTAGACATTCGTGAATGTATCAAATGTTGCATGTAGAACCAAATTTCATAACTTGACTAAAACTGATTATTGAAAAATATTTAAATTGTTCTGGAATTGTTGTTGAACAGAATTAGAAAACTTAAGCAAGATTTTCCAGCAAAATCTAGCTCCGAATTTTGTGCTGTGCAAAGAGCTGTGAGCATTGAGATGCACATGAAACTGAATCTGTGAGTTGTGGGCTGGGCATGGAAACGGAAAATGGAAAATGGAAAATGGAAATTGCACTGGACATGGGCCAGTTGAAGTCTCTGTCGCATTTGCAATTAACTGACGAGGCGACGACATTGATTAACGAGGCGTTTTTTTAAGCGGTACTCAAACACGCGCTAATGTCGCGACAGACAACAATACATATATACATATATTTATATACATACATATATATATATATATACATATTTTATATGTACGAATAACGGCAGCAATAACAATAACAATAACAATAACAATGGCAACAGCTGACGTTCGACAGGCCAGAAAGACAACCATACAAAGAGACGCACACACAATGGCAATGGGAGAGTGCAACGCATATTTTGTAGCATGTGCAACTACTTGTATCTGATAGTTTGCCATAGACAGCAGTTGTAGATACAGCTACAGATGCAATGGCATCCAGAAAACTGTTCAATTGTTGGCAATGACTGCTAATTGAATTGAATGACCACTTGGCTGCTTAGGAAAATTAGTTAACAATTGGCGTGAGGCACACACACACACACACACATTAACACACATCCACACACCACAAATAGCATATAGAATATATATCTATATATAGATGTGTTGTTCTTAACTCGCAATTTTAAAGTAAAATACAATTAATAATTGTATTTTTGGTTTTGGTCTTTTGCCCTGTTTTATTTTGTACATTTCGTGTGCTTTATGGCAGCAATAATGACAATGTTAACAAAGCCAGCTCAGAAAGCATTAAATACTCGAATTTATTTATTTTTTATTTTTGTATACTGCACACAAATGTGTGGAGATAGTCGTTGCACTCGCCACTCGCCACTCACCACTCGCCGCCACTCGTGAGCTAATGGAGCCACACACACGAGGTGAACTGGAGTGCGTCTCCCGAGGCGACGACCCCTCCAAGTGGATTGTGCATCTGTATGATCATTCATATCATGCATATATACGATTTATATATACATATATATATATATGTGTGTGTATGTATGTATGTATATACATGTCTGACTAACTGCAGCTCTGAGCTCTGATTCCGATTTTCAGCAGAAGCTACAGTTAAGTAGATCAGCAGGCGTCACTTGAATACATATATATATATATATATATACATATATATATACATATATAAATATATATATATATATATATATATTATCTGGCTTTACTTTGGGTGAGGTTAGTGCCGTCACCTGCGAATTTAGCAATCGCTTCTGATCTCGTTTTTGACTGCTTTACAAATTCGAATACAAATTTGGGCTCTTTCCATTTTCATTTTTAATAATATGTGTATGTGTGTTATTGTTGTGTTATTGTTGCTATTCTTCTGTTTATTGTTATTCTGTTTATTTTTATTATTTGTATTACTATTAACATATTGACATTGGTATTGATCTTAACGCAGTGCAGAGATTTTAATTAATTTGTGTCTGCTTTTTAAGCGAACAGAGGGAAATTAGTTTTCCAGTTAATTAAATCTAGGTATTTAATTGTCAACTTTCAACATCTACAGAATGTTTAGTTTTCCATAAGGGACAACATTCTGCACATTCAACATTCGTAAAGTATGTTGTGCATTTTAGAAAATTCGCATAAAGTATTTCGACTTTTTGCGATGTTGAATGAAATTTTGTATTGATTTTATGAAAAGTAGGGCAATATCAGTGTCAAAATCAAAAATAGACAGATCATTTCATTTATATTTTTATCATTATAATTTGTATTATAATTTAATACTGAAAGCCAAATAGACATTAAATTTCTTTCATTTTTAAAGTGAACTCTAATTAATTGGGCTGTTGCAGTAAACCGGTTATAGTCTTCCAAATACATGTCGTTTCGCAAAAAAAAAACAAACCGATCAGCTGTTTTATAATTTTATAATATATTTTAAATAATATACAAATTTTGTTTAGTTCTGAATACAATCAATTAACATATTAATTGTTCAATTTTCAAGGGAATTTACGCTTCGTCATCGAGAATTTAACGTTTGTTCTTTCTTCATTAAATTAAAGTGTTCTTTTTGCTTATTTTGTTTTCGTATTTTAATTGAATTGCACAGAAAGCAGAAAGCACTCTTAAAATTTAATTTTTTGGTAAACAGATGTATAAATAAATTTATCATCAAAACATTTTGATATACATAATCAGCAACAACGGATGGACAACAAAACCGACAAGTACAACAAAATGAGGCAACAAAATTATTCATCAGAAGCTGTCCACTCCACAAAGTAATCAGCCACAAGAGAGTGGGTAAACGTGGTCACAAATTAATTAAAATTTAAGGTAAAATCATGAAGAATAATAAAAATAAAAACAAGTAAACTTAAGTAGCTCTGTGATCGATCACTGTCAGAATTCAGAATCAATATTAAGCTAAAAATTTAGTCGTTGCTTTATTTATGGCAAAGTTCATCATATTTTATATATACAATTGCAGAAGAGGTTTTAGTAAGTATTGGTTTTTTATTTGCATTTGGCATAAAATGGAAAAAATACAAAATTTAAAAAGTTGAAGCACTGATTCAACAATAATATTTGTAAGTATAATAATATAATTGAATAAAATATAAAATAAAAATATGTAAAAATACGCACATTTTAGCAGGATAACACCGTTGCCCTGTTGATTTAGATTCAGTTCGAGATTATTGCGAATCGTCAGTGAGGAATGCTGCGAATGCTGGTGCTGCTGATGATGATGCTGATGATGAGCGCCATCCAGTGCGGATTTAATTAAATGGAATGCCATCATTCCAATGCATTACCCGAATTCGTATTTATTTTTACACCGATCAATTGTAGCAATTTCTATATGCATATATTATATATAAATGTGTTTTTCTCTACATGCCTGTGTGTGTGTGTGTGTATAAGCAATAAGTCGGGTCATCGCCTTGCGGTTATCGGGCTACTTGCAACATCATCTAAGATCAGCGAATCTTCGAAATGTTAACAAACCGTTCGTCAATTTAATGTGTGCTCAAATTAGAAACAAACGAAAAATGCGCTCAAACTGATAATGCAAAGGCAGACGTCTGCTAAGCTTGCAGCTTAAATTAATTATTGTCGGTTTATTTTTGAATACCTATGTATGAACTTGTGTGTGCGAGTGTGTGTATGTATGTATTTATTTATTTATGTTATGTTGCCATCGACAACGACAACGACAACGACAACGCATTGTTAACGCCTCCCCCAGAGTGAGAAATTGTTGCTGTGCTGCGTTTGCAGCATTTTTTTGTTGGTTAATAGGTCGAGTGGGGGTCAGCGAGGTCGACAGTTTGTTTTTTTTTTTTTTTTGAGGTAGCAAACATTGCAAACAAATATGACAACAAGAACACACACACACACACACAAGCAGTCACACTCACAATCACACAAACACACACAGATAAAAGAGACACACAGTTTTATTTATTTTTTTGCACAACGCTCGCAGCCCTAAATAACCAACGCACTTGCACCAAAAAAAAAAGGAGATGAGAATAAAAAGCTGAAAGATTGATGATCATTTGTGTGCATGTGCGTGAGTGTATCTGTGTCTGTGTCTGTATCTGTGCGTACTCTATTATTTAGTTGTGGGGAGATAAAGCGAAAAACGGAAAACGAAAAACAGAAAACAGAAAACGATAGCGCGGCCTGGCAGAGCATGCAGCAAGCACGACAAGATCGATTCTACTGAATCCGCTGAATGCCGATGAATGGGAATGTAGCCCAAAAAAAAAAACAACTGAGCCAACAACAACAGCGACTAAAAAAACGACGATGACGAGACGACGACGACGACGATGACGATGACGATGACGATGTCCAACGACGACGACGACGTCGACGATGTCCAACGACGAACGAGCGGAGTCAGCGGAGCATGTGCCACAAAAATTTACACGCTGCCTGCCTGCCTGTACATGCAAGTTGCTAGTTGCTAGTTGATAGTGTGTGTGTGAGGAGTTGGGAGGGGAAACACCCTGTTGTGAGCTTAGCTAGAAATCATTGATTGCCTGCTTAGCTTATGATAAAGATAAAACAGCAAACCCAACGACGAATTTGACAATGCATCAGTCTGATTTGCATACATACATAAAGATAAGAGTGCAAATAAATTGTAATCTACATAAGCTTTGCCTTGCATTTATATATGAAAACAAGTTTGAATTTGAAAACTTTCAACTGTTTGGCAAGTGGCGCACTTAAAAGCTCGCTATGATTTACGAATTAAAATATGTGCCCAACAATATGCAACGAATGTGTGCAAAAGTACTGGATGTTTCGTTAAGTTTGGACCGACACCATTTAGCCAAGACACAACCCATTGCGGAAAAATACAATAGATGACGCCAGCAATGCGCAACTGCATTCGGCATACAACAGAAAGCATTTCGAGCGTTGCAACCATTGATAAATGTGCTTAAATGGAGTATCTCTTCTAAACAAACTTTTTAAAATTGCACAAAAAATCAAAGATTAAAAAAAATCGAAATTAATTACATATATATGTATAATTTTGAGTATTCCATTTTCGAACAGAGTCAAAAAACTTTGCAAAAAACAGATTAAATTAAATTTTCTTACAACTGCAAACTGCTTATTGAAATAAAAAGTTGTATATTTCTGTTTATATGTCAATTATTATTTTATTCATAATAATTTGCTCCAGAAATACTTATTTCGTAATAAATAATTTTTATCGGACCCTAATTCAGATTATATATAATATATATTATATATATAGTGAATTTCAGCAAAATGCCTATTTGAAATGAAAAATTATATAGTTTCCATTTATATGAACATTATTATTTTAAGCATAATCATTTTCTACATAAGCCCTTGAGGCATGTTTAATATATTTAATATTTTGGGACACTTTTCTTTTTCTTTTATCGTTTACTCACCTGAGAGACCCGTGTCATTGATGCTCGATGTGGATGTGGAGAATCCGGGTAATTTGCGCCATCCCTTGCGATTCCAGAAGCTGCGCGCCTTCGACTCCGTGGGCACAGAGGGACCCGGATCCTCGGCAGCACGAATCCGCGCACAGCTGAGAATGCGGCGGCCGCAGGAGGCGCGCGTCAAGAATGTGGAGTTCGAGGCGCACATTAGCGAGCTGGTTGTGGCACTGGCCGTGGCAATTGTTTCATCATACGCCGTGGAGCGTTGAAACGAGCGGCAACTTTGTGTGGCATATGCCGCTGTTGCTGTGGGCGTCTGTCGGGCGCACTTGATGTGCTGCGTCTTGCTCAGACGGAGGCTGCCAATGTAGCTGGCTCCGCTGCTGCCGCTAAAGCCGCTATCCAAATCCCCACCGGCTGTGGTGGCGACAGTGGTTTGTGTTGCGATGGCGGTGCCACCACAGCTGGTGTTGCTGTTGTTGCCAGCGATATGTGTAGTTTGCTGGCCCTTGAGCGTTGCCAGCAGCTGCTCAATGCCGCCAACGTTGCTGCTTGTATCACAGATATTGTCCGCCGAGGTGGATGTGAGCCGGCCCAGAATCGCTGGCTGACCGCTAGTTGCTGTCACGCAAACCGTCGGACTTGGTTTGGGTGGAGTACCAGCAGCAGCACTACCAGCACCAGCACCAGCACCAACACCAGCTGGTGGACTGCATTTGGGCGGACTTTCGGGCATAAGCATCGCCTCCACGCTGAGATTCAGCTCGCCGAGTATCTTGTGATGACGATGCTGCACACGACGCAGTTCCTCCTCGACGAGCGTTTGATTCAGTGAGCCCGCTGAATGCGACCCAATGCTGCAGCCCAATTGTTGCTGTGCCACTTTGCCCGATTGCAACGCGGCCGCATTGATTTCTTCGTAGAAATTCTCGCTTTGGTTGGCTACTCCTGCTGCTGCTGCTGCTGTTGTTGTTGCTGTTGCTGCAGATGCTGCTGCGGCTGCTGCTGTTGCTGCTGCGGCTGCTGCTGCCGCAGCTGTGGTCAGCTTGTGGTAGCGGGTCTGATACGATTGCAGCGTCGCCGGCGACACCAGCTGCTTGTTCTTCTTCCCCTTGGAGAGCAGGGCGCGTATCGAATTGGGCGGCGGTGGCCCAACATCAACTTGTGGCTGCAACGCAGCCGCACAGCAGCTGGACTCCACATTCGCACTGCCATCCGGCTTGGGTACATTGGAGTGTCGCATTGCGGCTCCCGGCTCATAATACGCATATGAGTAATCATGCTGCTGTTGATGTTGATGTTGATGATGAGCATGATGATGATGTAGGTGCGGATGTTGATGTTGATGTGGATGTTGATGTGGATGTTGCTGATGATGATGCACATGGTGCAGACTGTTCGCCTGCTGCAGTTGCGTCCACTGTTTGTCACTGCTGCTGTTGTTATCGCATCCCAGCGTTTTGCTCTGACGCGCCAGCTGCTTGAGATGATGCGGTGACAACTCCTGCTCCGTACAGATTTCGATGGCATCCGGATCGGGATCCGGATAGCGCGGCAACAGCTGACGCCGTCCATTGCCATTGACGGCAACGCTGCCGGCGTTGACAGCAACCGTTGTGTTGCTGCTCACAATTGCCGCAACGGCAATCGGTGAACTGCCGGCGGATTTGTGGAGCGGACTGCTGGCAGCCGGTGGCGGGTAATCCGGTGGCGGTGGAAACTGCAAACAGCCAGCACTATGCTTAGGCACGTGTCCCTTGCCCATGCCATGAATGCCTTCCAATTGTTGTTGTTGCTGTTGCTGCTGCTGTTGCTGCTGCTGTTGCTGCTGCTGTTGCAGCTTCTGTTGCTGCTTGAGTCGCTGCAGTTGCGTCTGCTGTTGCGTGTAATAGTTCTGATTGGCGGGCTGATGCGAGTGCGAGTGCTGATGTTGCTGCTGCTGCTGCTGATGAGAATGTTGCTGATGCGGCTGCTGCTGCTGCTGGTGCTGCTGCTGCTGCTGCTGTTTCAGCTTTGTGTGCGTGTGTGAGTGCACATGCAACTTGGCCAGATGATGGGCGTGTTGGTGCTGGCTGCCGCTGTTGTTGCTGCTGCTGTTGACGGCGCTGCTGCTGCTGCTGCTGTTGCTGATCAATGTTGCAGCACCAACGACGACGCTGTTGCCATTGTTGTTGTTGCTGCTGCTGCTGCTGTTGTTGTGGTTGTTGCGCCTGCTGCCCAGTCCCAGGCCCTCCATGGCACATGTTGCCGCTTGCCGCTAACCTTGTCGCGGCGCTGTAATGAGTAAAGTTTACCGACAATTAGCCAAATATTTTCAATTGGCCAAGAAAAATAAATAAACAAGAAATGCGCGGAAAATTGCTTCCTAGAATTTTAAGCAACTGGCACGCTTCAAAAGCGCAATAAAAAATGTTAGTAAATTTAAAGGAAAAACAAAATAGTAATTCTTGGCTTAAAAATAACTCATTGGGCTAATCGAATAAACACTGTACAAAAATTAATTGCTTTTCACAATTTTGATTAGTTTTGGCAAATTGGAGCACGTTTAATTTCTAGTTCGGCTTAAATGAGCAGCTACCTGTTACCAATACTCTAGTCGTATTTATAACAAAAGTTGTTTCTAGTTAGATTTGCCAAAAAAATATTTGTTTATTTATTTCTCACAGTGTAACGTTCAAAGAATTCAATTGCAAGCGAAGATGCGCATACCGCTTAGCACCCCGCATATGGAATTCAAAGTTCAGTATTCAGTCTACAGTCTTCAGTCTACAGTCTTCAGTCTACAGTCTTCAGTCTACAGTCTACAGTCTTCAGGCTGCCAGCACCTGTCGTGTTAAATGCCTTTTCACTTCCACAACAACTTGCTGCTGGCTTAAGGAGAGATTAATTGCTGATAATTAAGTGGGTCTTTGGATGCGGATGAGATGCGACGAATGCCTCTAGCCATCTATGGATACCAAAACAGTGACCGCTACTGGGCTTCACTTTTTCTCATACCTTCTTATGTTCGCCGATGCATAAATTGAAATCAACCAGTTTACAGAAAAAAAATAATAATAATTAAAAATCATAACATTTGCCGCAAAACACCCTGTGAAGATGTGTTGACATCTAAAGTTTGCAAGTCATGCAAGTTACAATTTGTGAATCAGGCGATATCAATTGGCAATTTAAATTGCATTTATATACCTAAGTGCATAAGTATATAGTAAGTATATAGTAGTATATAGTATCTTCAACTTTGAAGGCATCTGAATATTATCAAGTATTTTGAGAGACCCCAAGCAACAGCAACTCTGTCTCTGCACTTTATTCAAACTAATCTGCGGTTTGCGGAGCTTAACTGAAACTAAACCATGTGTATTTCCTTTAACTTTTCAACCTTTAATTAAGTACAAATGGATCAGAACACATAAGTAATAAAAATAGGATTAAAGCTTTTCGCGGTCCCATTAAATAAACCGCATCAATGATTATCTGTTAATTAAAACAAGTAGAAATGCTCTTGCCAAGAAAGTCCGACTAGGAGACTACCCTGAATCCAGTCTGATATTTTTTAGTTCAATATAAAAATGCATTTTGGCTAACAAAATCCGAGTTTCTTATCCGATCTTAATGAAATTACAGTTAATCAGTATCAAGATGAGCAAGATATATAAACAAATTAACAGGCTTTATCTTTTCTGTCTTTCAATTTTATCGAAGCAGCTATCGGAAAAATGAAATAACTTTGATCTGCGTATGGTTTACAAGAAATAAATTTAAAATTGTACCCATGCAGACGGACGGACGGACGGTTGTGGCTCGGAGATGCGTCCTTCTGCTTGTTGCATACCTATTCAAAATTTTATCAGACCCCTTTTACAATTCTTATGAGTTCTGTGTATAATAAGGAAAATTTACAATGTTTTTGTATTCAAAATAGATTTTAGGTATTTTAGTGTAGCTACTAGTGATCCCCAGTTTAAAGATAATATCAGTTGCTTGTCCAAGGACAAAAGTCTATTTGCAAGTGGACACACTAAGATAAATAATGTTGTACTCAAAGCAATCTTAAGCTCTGAGAAAGTTAGGAGATGTTTGAATATTCTAGAACAGAAACAAAACACATTATTCAAAATATTTTATGGACTAAAACAAAGTCTAAGATTCCAAATTGTAAAACTGGTTCAAGATAATTACTTCCACTTATTTTAAATAATCTAAAATTATGAAGAACCTTTTTAATTTGAGTTGAATAAGCTTGTTAAGTATTTAACACTTATAAATCAAGTTCTTGCTAAATTAAAAAAATGACTGTTTGGTCAATCATGATGTATCGTCTTATAAAACATGACTTACACTTATGTACCATCAATTCAGCAATTATAAAGAAAAAGTGTATCTAGATCTTAAGTAATTTTATTGGAAGTCTTTATGATGTAAGCCATATAAAGCATACTTGCTACTTGATTTTAAGACAAAGTTTTATTTCGAGTGTAGACAGACGATCGGACAGCAAAAAAAAAAAGAAGAAGAATAGTCCGATAATGTGCAGAACGTAATAAAGTTGATGAGTTATGACTCCACAGCGGGTTAAAGTCCAGCAGATAGAATTCGATTGGTAATTTGAGTCGCAGTCCCTGTTCTGATTCTCTTTCTCTTTCTCTCCCTCTCTTTCTCGCTGTATCTCGATCTCACTCTGTTCGCATCCTTCGCTCTGTCTTTGTTCTTGTCTCTGGCTCTACGTAACCCGAGATGGGACTGAGAACAGGAATGTTTTGGGGCACTGAGACGACAATGGGACAGACCTGGCAAAGGGGTCGAGTGCAGCGCGCTCTGTTTGGCACAGCAGGTCACCAAATTAGCGTCTAAATTTAGCTACTCGGCTGTTGCATTGCGAACAGCGGGTGTTGAAATTGAATCAAAGCAATTCTGCCTGAATTGGAATTAAAGCATCGAGCTGCTGACAATCTCAACTCTACCTGGGCATTGGCTGCACTTAGCGATGCCAACATGAAAAACGGAAACCCTTAAACATTGTCAACAACAAACGCTTCTCTGAAAGGATGTGTACACGAACACACAAGCCAAACAGCAGCTGAACGCTGTTGGAACTGTGGAAACTGTGGAAACTGTGAAAACTGTGGAAACTGTGAAAACTGTGGAAACTGTGCAAACTAGCAGTCAGGAGTCGTCGGCAGCAAAAAGCACTCAAGCTGCCAACACAATCTGTGGCATCACACTCCTTGGCCAGGACAATGTTTATGTAACTAAAATTGTATGTGTGTGTCTGTGTGTGTGTGTGTGTGTGTGTCTGTGTGTGTGTGTGTCTGTGTGTCTGTGTGTGTGTGTGTCGCTCGTTAGTCTACGTTTTTTACTACTACTCCACTGCAAATAAAAAAAAAATTCAAAATCATTTCAACTCAAAATCGTTTTATTTTAAATTTCCATAATGTACATCTCGAAATTTTGCTGGCAAGAAAAAAAAGTTGTGCCCAATAATTTATGGATTTAAATGTATATTTCATACTGATTGTGTTCTCTCAGTGTAGCTGATGACCCCAAGAGCAAGGTGTTTTTTTTTTTTGTAAAACAAGAAGAGAAATTGCAAAAGAAAGTGAAGTGATAAACATATACTTCTACTATGTGAAAATCAACAACTGCTTCCTGGTAGTCTCATGTTGGTCAGAAGGGGGATCGGTTCGGGTTCAGAGAGTGCCCAATTAGCCTGCGGTTGTGGCTCAAGACTTTCGCTGGCCAACCGAGGTGATTCGTACTAATTACAAATACCCATTTGTAAGCTGAGAGCATATGCAAATATGCTGGCTAAATACTGTACTGTAGTTACGCACTGCCAGCTGAATGTAATTCAGCAGAAATGTGTTAAAGTTGCCAGCCAACAAAATGTGGCAATGTTAACTTTAAAGTCCAGACATCCAATGGCAACAACAATCACTTTGTGCAGCTGAAAACCAAGCAACCAGGCGCGTGTTTAATAAGAACATGAATGGACATAAAGTCACGAGTGGAGTGCGTTACACTGGCAGAAAAGTATGCCCTACATAATGGCACAATAATGAATACAACTTGAAACGCATTAAATATTTTTTGATTTTGAAAAATCATTTCTGAAATTAATTTACAAAAAAATACTCCTAAGTTTACTAATAAAATTTTATGTGCAATCTATTTTTTGACAGTTTTAAATTTGATATTTTTTTTTTTACCAAATTCTGAAAAATTTGAAATACACTTTTCTTTTAATCCTACAATTGAGTAATGTTATTTATTTTTCTTTCTCTCTGCTGGATTCTTTTTGTGTTTTCCCAATCCTTGCAACAAATGTTGAACCATTTTACATTTGATTACATTTAATATTATATATTTTAATTAAATTTACTGTAATTACTTTACTTTTACTTTACTTAAATTAAAAATCATTTAAGAAAGTAATTTACTCATTTATACATTAAATATGCCAAAATTGAGAAATGTTCTAACTTACTACTTACAAATTCACATTCTGAAATGATGTCTCATTTTTTTGAGTGTACATATGTGCGTCGAATATGCACATAATTCGATGTGTGCAAATCCAAAAAAAAAGCGAAAAAAAAACAACAAAACGCATTGCAATAATTATTCGCAAAACGAGAGGAAGCAGCAACATCAGCAGCAGCAGCAGCAGCAGCAGAGAGTAAAAGAGTGTTGCATGTTCTTCTATCATATTTACAATTTATGTGT
Organism: Drosophila mimica; assembly: GCA_037043585.1. Classification (NCBI taxonomy): domain Eukaryota; kingdom Metazoa; phylum Arthropoda; class Insecta; order Diptera; family Drosophilidae; genus Drosophila; species Drosophila mimica. The sequence continues at coordinate 1,713,863 of JBAMBE010000312.1, read as the reverse complement.
CGCCAATGCACTCAGGCCAACCCCAGTACACGTTTTGCAGCCAGCTGCCCCCACATCCAAAGCGAAGGCCCCCTTTATGCGTGGCACGTTTGTTGAGTGCCCCACGATGCAACTGCATCGTTGCAGAAATGCACATGGAGTTGGAGGAAGGCGGCAAGGCGGCAAGGCGGCATGTCTGATAGCATCATGCGAACGCGAACAAGTAATTAGAAAATATATTTAAGATGTTGCTGCCACTGCAACTCCAACTCCAACTCCAATTGCAATTGCAAACATCGCCATCAGCGGATGATCATCATCATAATCATCATTATGTGCACATATTTATGTACATGTAACGCTCAATGCCAAAGGCAACCCCTGGGGCTGCGCCCCTTATATTTCCAATTGAAACATATGCACTTGCCACAACCACATGGGATTCTTGCATAGAAATTACCATCTATAGCTAAGACGCAAGCGCAATCTCCATACATTCAGTATACCCCATCGAAGTGCACATTAGGGTATATGCCAGCTGGATTGTAGAAAATCTCATGTGCCATATATGCCATATTTAATTAATCCACCTCCGATAAAGTATGTCACATTTTTAAGTATTCTTCATTTCAGCAAAATCTTCATTTTACCAATGGCATCTGCCAGTTTTTTCATCGATTTTACATTTGCATTTTTTTTTTGTTTTTTTTTTTCAACTTTTAGAACGGGTCTACATTTAATAAATAAAAATAGGCCAGAATATTATCTGATTTTTGATAGACAATTAATAATTTGGAAAACTAAATAGTCGACATATTTGCATGAAAAATTTAAAAAATATATAAAATAATAATAATAATTACATTTACATCTATGTGCCACAAGCATTAACAACATTGTCTGCTTCAGACACAAAACTCAAAATTCTGAAAAGCATTTTCCTACTTATATTGTTCACATCTGAAATCAACATTCTCATAATTAAAATTTTCACGATAAATAGAAATGCGAAAAGATGCAAAATGTAATTGAATAAAAACAAATATATATTTAATTGAACATAACTAATATGAAGTTTAAAGTAGCAAATCAATTAAAACTAACTTTAAACTCTAATCGCCAGTTTTTATATATCTTATATATCTTTTATTTTATTGAAAATAAATTAGATTATTCATAAGTAAATATCAATAAATATTAATTATTAATTAATATTAATAATGCAATAAAATTCGTAATTAAAAATTATTTCTTAAAACTTATTGCACACACAGCAATATGAGGAAGAACGTTGGCTGTCGCATATATTTTTGTTGCAAGTAGCTGACTGAGTTCCGAACTGTGTCAGTTGCAATGTGTGTGATCCAGCCAGCTGATAGAATTGCTTATTAATTTACGAATTAAATGAATCGCGCAATTGTCATGGAGCAGCCGGAGAAAAACAGAGAAAACAGATCTCAATGGCTAATTGGCGTTGGCAAATTGCCGACAGCAGCAGCAACAACAACATTTGCAACAAATGCCGCAGCATTTTCACGCAGCAGTGTTTGCAAATTGACTCTCTGCAGAAGTTGCCACCCCTGTTTGTGAGTTGCTTTGGCTCATTGTTGGGTGCATTGACTTACTCCACTTGCAACAGTGCTTCTTTTTTTTTATCAAGACATTTGTTCCTATCAAAATGTCCCTGCAGCTATCCGACGTATGCGTGATGCATTGTCAACAAGTGCAGCATGGTGCAACAAAAGCACCAAAACGAACAAAACAAAAACAACAACTACAAAAAATTGGCGGCATGTGCTGCTATGGGCGTTGCATAGCCTCTGTGGCACAACAAACCTGCTTGATGAATGCATATTTTATTTGCCTAATGCTTAGATTTTCAACCGGAGATAAACGCTGTGTTGCACAGCGCTATCTTGGCCAGCTGCCTGATGCAGCTTCTTCTCTTTAGCACTTACCACATGACTACAATTGACTATATATATTATTTAGACTATATATCAGCTCTCCTCCTTCTGTGGATGCTATGGAAAAACCCAATTCAGTTGATGTCTGCGTTCTAATTTAGGTTATATATATTGTTGTGCCAATAGAGAGACTGTGTCGAAGTTTCGAGTTGAACCTAGAATCAAAATTTTAAATCATGTCTTCAACATAACCTCTTCAAAAAAAGTTGAACCAATTGAAGTTTTAATTTGGAAATGAATTCAAGCTTACTTTACATATCCAGAAACAAAATTTGGGAATTAAGATTAATGCTGGAAATTAAACTAAATATTCTGAGATCCAAAATGGTTCATGGAAAGCATAGTTCGTACTACAAGTTTGAAGAGAAGGATCTAGAATATTACTTAGGAACTGTAAAATGAACTTGGCGGATTCGGAAGAATCAGTATCGGTACATATAAGACTGTGTAAGAAGATTACACCAAGCATAGTTCTACGATCAAAAAAAGTATGAAGATTTATTGTATTATTATTAGTATAAATACAAAAGATATAGCATCCTGGGGACGCATGTCATAAAACCCAAGGACATAGAAGCCCTCAATCCAATGAAGATTTTACCTTTTGTGCAGGAGCTAGGGTTGATGGAGGAGCTATAAGCCCAGAAGGAGGCACAATAGATCTATTAGGTCGCAGCGCACACACCCCCAAAAATAACTGACTTGTGTTTTTTCTTGTTTTTAGATCAAATTTAAAAACACGAAATTAAAATTAGAAATGCTTCTTCTCTATTATTAAAAATATATTTCTTTAAAATTGAACATTATTCTAAACAATACGAGTATAAATTTAAACCTTTATTTAAAAGACAATTCTTTCTGATATTCAGGAAATAGTTAAGAGATTTGCTCTCTCTCTCTCTCTACCTACCTCTCTATCTATCTCTCTATCTCTCTCAAGAAATGCGAACAGTTGCTTAAGAATTAAAATAATGAAATCTGTGTGCCAATAAGAATTGGCATCACGCACTCATTCTGGCCAAGAATGGGAAGTGTGCACATCCGGATTTGTCCTACATCGGGACATTGAACGTGTCGGATGCCTTTGGATTATATAGAAACTCTTTACTTTGTATCCCCGAAATAGTTTCTAATTGCAGTTGCCAATCTCAGAAATGATTATCCTAACTTATACGCAACTGATTGACTCTTTGGAAGTGAAACTCATGAGAACTTGCTTCATCATTGGTAGATTGTATAAAATAACTATAAAACTTTGTCGTGTAGACGTGGAGGGTCTTAAAACTTAAAACCAGTACCCATTGATGTTCAATATCGAATATAATTTTACTAACACGTTTTAAAGTTGATTCCTACGTCGTTGGAAATTCGAATTTCTGTGTGTTGATTGCTTGCAACAGATACAATAGTATCAACATGACAGATTGAGCATCTATTGACATCAATCTAAAATCGATTTGAAGTTGTAAATGAAAATTGTCAAAAACGTTGCCACATTTCCAATTCAATGTTAGTGATTGAGCGGCTCTTGTTTGTCTGGGTCTGGTTAAGTTTCGATTATGTGCGCTGCCACATGGAATACTTGAAGAATACTAATCTATGTCCGCATTGGGTAATTATTGGGCGCAGTTATTGCGGTATACGACAAGTGGCTCTTTGAAAGTGACCGGAGGCAGCAGTGAGACTGCTACAGAGAAGGACGATGCTGAAGCTGATGTGAGATGCGACAAATGCGGCAGACGGAGCTGCAATCGACCAGCCAGAATGATGAGGTGGCCTCCTACAGCCAAACACTGGCCAATAGTGAGGGCACCACCCACTCCGCCAAGAAGGTGGTGGTGCGTTGTCCACCCGTCGGCAACCACTGCGGATGAACGATGCCAAGAGGTGGAGGTGGGGTGTGACTGTGGGCGTGGTGTGTGGCACATTATTTAAAAATGTAATTTGATTTGTTTTTGACTCGAATATCAAATTCATTAACTTGAAGCTTGAACATATTTCTTGCCCCATCAGCAACTTTCACTTGTCTCTTGTTTGTTTTTGGTTGTTTCAGTCGATTTTGTTGCTTGCTGTGTGTATTTTTGAATAGATTGAAACCTGTTGCGCTGCTTGGCAACTCTTAAAGCCAACTTGGCATTGGTTGAACAACTGGCTCGTTGGTCTAGGGGTATGATTTCCGCTTAGGGTGCGGGAGGTCCCGGGTTCAAATCCCGGACGAGCCCAAATTAGTCTATATTTTTAGAATTTTTTTTCATTAATCTCAGCTGCTAACTACAAAAATATTAAGAATTAAGAACATCGATTATTTTTATTTAAGTTTCGCTGACGCAGATAAAAATAAATTAATCAACAAACAAATACAAGAATTTTAAGGCAAATGAAAATATGATTTATTTGCATACTGAAAAGAAATAATAATATAAACACACATGTGTATATTACTTATATAGGAGAGTGAAGATATCTCCAGCCTTATAATATATATATATTCTAGATCACCATCATCAACAATGTTTAATGTTTTTTCTGTATTGCTCTTCCTGTAAAATCAATTGGAAACTTGTGGTTTTTGTGTATTTCTTAATATTATTTAATACAGAATGCGGCATTTATTTAATATATATATTTTGAATTCTGCAGACTGATAAGGCTTATTTCTCATTTATATCTGCAAAGCGATTAAGATCGGTAATAAACTGCATACTTTAACATGTCACTTTGTTTTTATATGCAATCCCACTCTATAACAACATATAATAACAATTAAAATCGTTAATGTAAGATTATTTCACTTAATAATTTTAATTATATGTTTAAAAGGTATATTCGATTTTTAATACTCTGCACCTGTGCTAAAAGTATTTTGTAGTTGAGCTCTTCTGCAGATCCCGATAGATAGTAATTTATTTCTGTACACAGACTTTTATCAGTATTTTTTTTTTCGTAGACTCAAATTAATTGTTTTTTGTTTTTTAAGTAAAATATTAAAGGTTTCAGAAATTTTTGGATTTCAGTTGTTAAGTATACAACCCAAAGCACAGTGAAAACTACACAGTAGATAAATTCAGAGTATACCCACAGTTTACTAAAAGTAAAAAAAAACAGTATTATAAAATTATTTACAAATAAAGATTGATTAAAAAAAAAAAAAAATACTTTTAATCACAGTCTGTACTGAAGAGAAGCGAGCAGCACACGTGCTGTGTCAGTCACGGATGATGTGATGCATTGTTGATTTGGAGCAGCAAAATGATGCAGGATCAGGGCACGTGCCGCAGGACAACACGGTCACGAGGGTTGCGTTAATTGTAATCCGTCTGATGACCTCTTGGCCTTTGACCGTACATAACACTTGACAAGCAAATTATGCAAAATATGCGAAACAAATTGTCACCGCAGCACTGCGCTGCCACTTGATGGAGTACGTTGGCGAAGGGCGAGGATGCAGCGGGGTGGAGGTTTGGGGAGACGCATCCATGTTTCGTAATTACTTAAAATGCAAAACTACACCCTCAAACTTCCGCATGTTTGCATATACAATATAAATGTGTGTGCTTTCTATTGTTTTGGCTTGCTTGCAACAGCAGTGGCAGTGGCAGTGGCAGCAACATACCATAACCATAACAACAACAACAACATTGGTGGCAACACAGCAGGCAGTCAGCGTTGATGTAGCTTCCTTGACGGCTTTCAATGCTGTGGACCTGGAACTTGGGCGTGGGTCACCTGCTGCACCATCGTCAACATCATCATTGCCATCTTCTTTATTTTGTGCACTTAAGCGCCTTTTACTTCGTGCATAATTTCTTAGCCTTGCACTGAGAAAAAAAGATGCGTTGGAATTTGTTGTTTTACTGAAATGAATTTCTTCAGCAGGTAGATTTTACACAAATTATGAATTTTGCATTTTTGTGCTTCTAATTAATATGATTCGATTTGAGAAAGGCAAATATAAAATAACAGATTTGATTTTCTAAACGCATTTTTCTGAGTGTAAGCAGTGTGGCAGTGACACAACTGGGGGGCAGCTCGGTAGCTCGGGAGCAATGTACTGAGATTTAGCTGGTTGCTGCAGCTGTCAGCTGAACTCAACTAATTGTGATGGTCGATATTGGTAAATTGTGGACCAAATCGAATGGTCATTCGATACAAGATGTTGCACAGATAAATGGAAAGGCTTTTGCTAGTAGGACACGCCCCCCCGCATGTGGCATGCAGCGCAGGCAAGCTAGCTGCTTTTGTGGACCCTTTTGTGATGCTGCTCAACTCTCCAACTCTGTATTTACACAGCTTCCCATCAGCATTTCACCCTCAGCTTTCTCGTTTGTCGTGTGTCGTGTGTCGTGTGTCGTTGGTTGCTTGTCTATCTGCCTGTTTCTGTGTTCCATTAAGAGTAGCTCTTGGGCATGAATGTCATCATCAGGACAAGTGTTGCAGCGCGCTCACATGGGACAAGCAACAGCAGCAGCAACAACAACATCATCAGCAGTTACTGGGGTGAAAGTAAAAATTACACTTGCAACAGCAACTGCAGCAGGGCAACGAAATTTTTGTAAAACCGTCAAAGGCAAAAAAAAGTTGACGTTTGTGATCCTGCAGCTAAAAATTGAGCTGGCGCTGGAGCTGAAGCTGCTCCTACTGCTGCTGCTGCTGCTGCTGCTGCTGGTGGTGCTGCTGCTGCTATGCCTGATTCTGGGGTTGTCCCGGCGCTCGAGTTCGTTAAACCTTCAAGCATCGGAGCTTTCATTTCTTGAAAAAACCCCCAACAACAACAACAACAACAACAAACTACAACATACCAGTGGGGCGCGAATCTCAGCTGCAGCAACTGCCACAGCAACGGCAACGGCAACGTCAACGGCAACGGCAAACGTCAGAACGTCAGACGAGCAGGTCGGACCAAGTCGCGATACTCATATCGCAGATACTTTGATGCCAAGTGCTGGTTGGGGGCATTCAGACCGGGAGCACACTCCAAAAACTTAGCTGAGTGCGCCCTATCAAAAGTCGATGGTGGCTGTTGGCTGCTGGCTGCTGGGTGCTGGCTGGTGGCAGGTGGCAGGTTGCAGGTGGCAGACTTGGGGTTCGTGTGGAGGAGTCAAGTATATTGCGTTAAATTTTAATTAAACAAGCCACACGCACTTTTTCCACACTGCTGCAATCGCATGAAGACTTCTTCCTTTGCTATTGTTGTTTAATGCGGCTCGCTAGGTGCTCATGACTCTGTGATTTTCAGCTTCATGTGAGCGGAAATGTATTATTATTATTTTTACTATTATTTTTATTATAATTTGTATTAAAATTATTGCGTAATAATTTTTTCAAACATTTGTTGTTCAGTTATATTAATTCTATATTTATTAAGCAACCCTCATATCGAAATTGTGTATTTTTGATCGCTACACAAATAATAATAATCTCTTCTCTATGTAAATATTTTTATTTAATAAAATATATATTGCCAACATAAAAATAATTTAGCTATAAAATTGATGCCAAGAATTCAATTAAAGTTAGTATTTTATGTCTTGTGTTTTTATGTCTGTGCAAAGCACATTTTCGATACTTAATGTTCATTGTTGACCTCGATTTAAATATAATTCTCATTTGCGCAATCAACTAATGAAATATTTTCGGTTTCTTGGCTTTCTTCTTCTTCTTCTTGTCATCAACGGACGTTTGATTTAATTCATTGGTGGGTGAATGTGTAAGTGTGTCCTTCTTCATTCCCACCCAATCCGAGAATGCCTTAGGATGATAGTTTCCAAATGCATCTAGGGCCATCACAACAACATGATTATCAAAACAGTTTTGCTCTAAAAATTTAATCTCTTGATAATGTTCCCATGGCGTTTCCTTCTCCGGGTTTATGGAATTCATGTGTTTCTTGTATAGATCCTTAACAATGGGCATCAGTTCATCCTCCAGGCGAACATCGTTCTTCAGCAATGCAGCCGTCAGTCGGCTCTTTTGATGAGTGGTTAGCAAATACGTTGGCGAAACATCCAGGGTGATCACCTTATTGCCCAGATGCTGGCACACATCCTTTCTCTGTGTCATAAAGGAATAGCTGATCAGGTCAGTATGTTGTTGGTTGAACTGTAGTGGAGTGCGCTCGCAGCTCAACGGGACCACACTAATTTTAGCGTGTTTTTTTAGATTCTTGGATCCCGTTTTGGATCCGCCAGGAAAACATTTACGGCAACTTAATGGATCCACTGGTTTCATCGTGGACAACTTATTGTGATTAGCGTTTCCGACTCCTGTCGGTATTCCCATGTTAGCTTGTGTTACCTCCTGTGGGGCACGTAAGTCAAGCCTCTCATTCGGCTGAATTGAAGTGCCGGGCAGTAGTTCCTCCTGCATGAAGGACAATCGGAAAGCAAAATGGATGTCGACTGCGAAAATCAGGAGCGTCTGCTTACCTGGCCCGATAGCTCATGTACCACGGTATTGGCCACGTTCGGTGCCACATATTGTGGAATCATTTCGTTCCAATTTGAGTAGCATTGGCCCTTGCACGGCCATTGGCCATTGCACATCTTTCGAGTGTACTTCCCATCGACCATCTCAACTTTCTGGTTACCATAATACCCCTTGCGAATCGTCTTGTTGGTCTTGTTGTTAAACATTCTTAAGCTTTTCTTACGATTTATTGGAGCACGTAAAATTGTTGAAATGTATTTAATCAGGTCAGTCAACTGAATGTTATTTGGCTCACAGTTGGTAGTACAAAGAAAACAATGCCTACCAAGTTTTTTGTATTCCAAAAACATACACACATCATTTTGTGTACTCAGTTTGAATTGAGTTTAAACACATTCACTAAACGATAAATAAACTAGCGAAAATTCGAAATTAAAATAATTTCCCAATAAACACTTATTTATACAAGGACCATTCACACAGCTAATATTTTTCCTCTTGCTAATTTTAAAACTAATTATATTGTAGAAAAAAAATTGTAAGAATCAATTTACTGCATAAACGGTGATTGATGTCAGTCCTCTGATTGATGTTAGTTGAATGGAAGCTGATTGACTACTGAAGTAAATCAGTGTCTTCCTTTCACACGCGTAGTTTGTATTCAGCCAGTACACAGAGAATAAATTAAGTCTATTACATTAAGTTTTAGACGGACGTAACCGACAGCGAATAGTATTATACCATTACATCAATTAATTTAAATTTGTATAAATATAATATATTAATATATATATATATAAAAAATAAAAAAATATATATATTTATATAATTATAAATTTGTATTTATATTAATCGGACTAAATTCTTGTGTTTCGTTTTATTTTATCTATTGTGACGCTACCTTGACTCGTGTAGAGCTGCTCTGAGCATGCGATAAAACTATCGCGTTAAAAAATATCGCCGTTAGAACTTACATATTTGAAAATAAAATTAGTTCTTAATTTGAGGATAAAATAAAATATTGATAAATTAGTTTTGAGTTTTAACAATCGAACTACTAGAATTAATATTTTATACAAAATTGACATATTTTATAAATCGCTCGATTAAGAGTGACCAAATTGCAAGATAAACAGCATAGCGCCAAAATTAACAGCATATGTTAAGTATTCTGTTACATTACATTGTTACAAATTGGCATGTATTGGCAACGCTGGAAACAATGGTTACAAAGTTCACTTGTACTGGCAACTTTATTTGTATTTTTTAATTTATTTCGAATTTTAATTTTATTTTAAATTGAATTTAATTCCATCTTTTTTTTATATTTTTGGTGTCGATTGATTTTAGTTGACAATAAATAAATAAATATATAAATAAAATGATCAAATATTTATTTTTAATAAAAAAAAAAAAAAAACAGGAAACTATCATGAATATATGTTTTATTTAATAATCGATAAATTGAAAGACGTATACGTGAATCGTGGATTGTTTCAAATTGGAGAGCAATCATTTTTTTATATGTACAGCTGTAATTGTGCCGATGATGAGGATGATGATGATGATGATGATGATGATGTATACTGATGTTTCAACAAGGACAAGGAAAAGGCGAGACAGTTGGAGCAGGCTGGCAACTACCCGTTTGGGCAGGCGTTGCACTAATTGATTCTGCCGCTTAACTTTACAACGCGTAATTGTTATTGAAATGCAGGCATCAAAATAACTGAAGAAACTGGAAAAATTGGACGCTTTCGCGGCCATCGCCTGACCTCGATGTGTCCATGCTCATGACCGTTGTCCCTTCTCCGCTGGGTGCGATGGTAATCGGCTTATGGCCACTGTCACTGCTTGTTGGTCACTGGTCACTGGTCACTGGTCAGTGGTCAGTGGTCAGTGGTCAGTGGTCACTTTTCAGTGGTCAGTGGTCAGTGGTCTCTGGTCAGTGGTCTCTGGTCAGTGGTCTCTGGTCAGTGGTCGTTAGTTCAGTCGGGCTGCCTGGCTTGCTGGCAGTCAGTTCGCTGTTCTGTTTTGATGTTCGGTGCATGTCGCAGCATTTGTAAATGATATGCGCCTCTTGGCCAAGTGACAGCGCTAATGGGCAGTGACTAAGGCTGCATCTGTCTCCCAGTCGGTTGACGAGTTGCCCGGCAGCATTGCTCGCTCAATCAGCAGCGCTCAATAAACTATGAAGCTACTTGGCATTGTTTGAATACCGCTGTTCCGCCGCTGCTGCTGTTGTTGTTGTTGATGCTGCACTCGATCCAGCAATCCAGCCACTAAGTGGCCAAAGTGTGTCGTCGTCGTCGTCGTCGTCGTCATCCGCGCACGTCCCAAGAAGTTGTTTGTCGGTTGATTGCTGTTATGTGCTGGTATGCAGCGCTTAACACGCCAAGTCAATTAAATGTTGCTTCCGCAACTTGGCCAAGGAAAGTGTAGCAGCCGAAGTCCAAGTAGCAACCCGAACTCGAGCTTGGACTTGCTACGAGAGTAGCAACAATAAACGTTGTTTGCAGCTCATGTTTGATGTATCACATGGTCGAAAGCTGGCTGAGGGGACACGCGGTCCTCTGGACGCACTCGGTTAAGTGTCGATGAAGTGTTTATGGCATAAACAGCAAAAGCAACAGCGGCAGCAACAACAACAGCAGCAACAACAGCAGCAACAACAACAGCAGCAACAACAACAGCAGCAGCAACAACAGCAGCAGCAACAACAGCAACAAGAACCACAACAACTGTAACCACAGCGTTGCAAGAGGCTGTCTTGTACTTGCTACATGCTATCATACACTCAGAAAAAAAGTGTGTAAGCAATTATAAAATCGAATTAACTTCAATTTAATTTTTTTCAAAGTTTTTTTTTTAATTGAATTACTAAATTTAACTTTCCGAAAATAAAGAAAATACTTTTTGGTTTCACAAGATTACAAACTGCCTTGGCCAAAAGAGTGAGGTTCACTAGGATACATATTTTTTTGTTGAGCGTAGGAGCAGCTATCATGTACTCAAAACCTTATTGCAAGCCATTGTTGCAGTTGCTGTTGCAGTTGCTGTTGTTGCTGCCACCGACATCCTAGTGTGGCATGCGTGCAATGCACCCCTGGCTGCAATGTGGATCTGCGAAAACATGTTTATGGCTTTTTACACTTAACACCAGGCCACAGATGAGCCGCCCCCACTGCCTCACCACCAACAACCGCTGCCCCCCTCGCACCATCCCACGTTGCGCTTCGTGTGGGTTATCGTTGGTCAAGTCAGTAGCACAGGCGACACAGTCGAAGTTGTTGTTGTTGTTGTTGTTGCTCCTGGTGAAAGTGAGTCGTAATCTTGCACATTTTTTTGTTTTATTTCATTTCAGCTGGCCAACTAACTTACTGTACGTTTTAACTGCACTCCAAAGTGGCCGAAATGGACTAAGTGGCAATGGTAACTTGTTGTTGTTGTTGTTGTTGCCACAAGTCAGTTGGTTGGTTGTCTATCGGTCTATCTATCCAATGGAATGCCTAATTTGGCAAATATTATTACTTAAGCCTTTCAATTATACGCCTCTTAGCAACTCTAAGCATCGATTTTAATCGATTTCTTTTTATACATAACCGATAATTATTGATGTTGATATTAAATGTTGATACATTTAAGAGCAACACGCATTTCTCACAGTTTTTGTAAGTCGAATTCTAACTTATTCCTCGGAAGTTTGGGAAAAATAATTTCCAGACACGTTAAATTGATTGAACCTGTATTTCGCAGAGCTTCAGAGCTGTACTCATGTAATCTCAATGGTTCTTGAATGACATTATTTAATAAAAAAAAAAAATAAATCTTAACTTCAGATACGTTTTCCGACAATTTTAAAATGAAAACCTAAGATATACAAATCCTACAAATCATTGATATTATAGTTATCACAAACATGTAAGATAACTGCAACTGCAACTTGCAACATGAATGCTTACCGTAAAAAAAATATAGTTATTAGTAGTTTGTCACTGCTTTGCTTACAACACAAAAACTCGATTGCCTCCATCAGCAGCAGATGCAGCAGAAGCAACAAGCAGCAGCAGCAGCAGCAGCAGCAGTCACGTTGCAATTGAAAATGTCTGAAAATGACGCGAGAATCGGGAGCAAGTTGCATGGCATCATCTTGCAAGCATTTGCGGCAGTTGCTGGATGCAGTGTCAAAGTCATTGCCAGAAGCAATCATTAACCATAAAGTTGCCAGTGTGGAGATTGGCGCAAGAGGCAGCTACTGGTTTGCAATTTGTGTGCAACGTCGCATCTGCGAAGTGTTCATTAAATCCTTAAAGGCGGCGCTGAAATTATGGTAATTGTACTGAAAATGCGCCAACTCCGCGTAGATCGCGAATGACAATGACAAATTGTTGGGCAAAAGGCAGGGTGGCCAACTTCTTGTTGGCCGCCTAACTGGCCAAGCAAAAACTTGGTTGTTAAGTGCGGCAAGGTGAATATGAACCAAACAACAGCAACAACAACAACAACAAAAAAGGCGCCCCAAAATCACAAACATTGCTTTCCCACATGGCAATTGAACTAAGCGCTTATTTATTTAGCTAGCTGGGATCGCTTGCCACATCGCTGTTGGCTGCTTTGTTGTTGCCACATTGTTGTTGTAGCTGTTACCCAAGCCGGTCACATAAATTAGCAGACGCTAAGCGAGTCAATTTCACTGCACATTATGGCCCAAATTATCAATGCCCATAAAGTATTTCCTCTTTGGCCGCAAGCAACAAGGAAAAACAAAAACAGAGAAAACTCAACAAAATGGAAAAATCTAAAAATGCTCGACTAGCAAAAAACCTGTAGAAAAGTCTGTAAGATTTTTGCCACTTGTGTTTTTGTGTATTTACAGACTGCAAATTTGATAATTAAACATTGATTTGTTGTCTACCATCAGATATAATTCATAAATCGCACTCACTTCACTTAATTATTATGGCATTTGAATCATTTTTTTATTGGCTTACAGGGTATAGCTGGATACAGAACATCTAGAGAGGCACACAAAATGCGTTCATCACGTTTCTGGCCGTTTAGTACGAAATAAATTGAAAGCCAGTTTCTGGCTAAGACGACTTGGCTGCAAGGGCCGAGATGAGCACAAATGCTAAAATAATAAAGTACGAGCTGTGCCGGTGTAGCTGCAGACGCCCACAAAATGCTAACAAGTAACGAGAGTAACTCCAACACACACACACACACACACACACACACACACACACACACACACACACACAAACACACACACACATAAAATTAAACGCATCCCAAGCATTCGGATCTGGACTTGCCAGTTGAAGTTAGAGCTGTGGAGTGGGGAGACTTCGGCTGCATGTTGTCATGCTGCAGTTGCATTGTGGCTCTGGCCAAGTAAAATCCGTTATAAATAAATGCACGTATTGCCATTACATTTCATTGTCTGGCAGCAAACACCCGTTCACAGCCCACCCTCCTCCTCCACCTCCTCCTCCTCTCCTGGCATCGCTTACACAAACGCCAGCGGTCACAACAACGAACCCGAGACTGAAACTGACTTTGAGTTTGAGTTTAAGACTTGGAGCCTACACCGAACAAAAAATAATAAAATAATGTCGAAATATAAAAAATATATTTAAAATAAATAAAAAAAAAAACATTTAAAATTCATCCAAGTATGAAAAGGATGCAGCGAATCACATATTTAATTTACACGAAGCGTTCAACAAATAATAAACAAATTGAATAAAAATAAAATTATTTCGAAATTGTTTTGCTATTTGTTATTTATTTATTTCTATTTGAGCAGTTTTCTTCCGGTGTAAGAGTGGCTGTTGGTCGAGTTGGAGTTTGGGCATCCTGCTGCCTAAATGGCGTTAAATATGGCGTTGATGATCATTATCAGTGGAACGACTCCGACTGCGACGCGACGCGGCGCGACGCGACGCTGATCGCGTCCAGCATGTCCACATCGATGCTATGTCGACGTCCTCGTCCACGACTACGTATGTAATCCAATATCCCCATCACGTCGTCATCGTCATCGTCGTCGTCGTCGTCGTCGTCGTCGTCGTCATCGTCGTCATCTTCGTTGCGAGGTGTTAAATTTGCCAGGCGCTAATGAAGTCGCCCCAACGTTCACAATTCAAATCGCAACAAACGAAAGCTTGGCATACAAAAAAATTAAACAACTTTTGTTGTTGGTGTTTTTGTTGTTGCTGTTGTTGTTGTTGTTGTTGTTGCTGTTGTTGTTGTGGTTAGCAGATATCATCCTCTTGTACTCGTCACGAATTAATATTTGCAATGCAGCCAAGCCGCCTCTGCCCACTTCGTCAACCAATCGCCTTCACCTTACCCTTTCGCAATCCTCGCGAGCATCTCTCGCTCTGGGTCTAATGAATGCCTCCAACGCCTCCTCGATATTGCCGGCTGCTTCATTCGCTCCGATATTGGGCAACGCCTACCCGAGAGTCATTTATAATTTTACGCGAATTGCCACAGCCCCCATCTTCAGTCAAATGTTGTATAGTCGTAGTTGCATCCTCTCTCTAACTGCCTCTGCCTCGTCTTCGATATTTCCCAGTTGCCTCTGCCCAAGTTCACGATCGTGCTGCACGTTTTGCGGCATTATTTACGGGCACACACAGCCTTAACCGTTGCCTCCATCTCCTTAAGCCCCATCACCAACACTCCCTTCTCTCAGTTGCCTGCTTCCGTCTCGAAAAGGCAGCTAGTTCTTGTGCCCACTAACAAGTTACCGATTGGTTACTGCCTGCCGCATGCCGCATGCCGCATGCCTCATGCCGCATGCTGTATGCTATATGCTGTATGCTGCTGCTGCTGCTGCTGCATGCCCCTCCCCCTTACCCGCCTCAATCGGCATTCTTGTTGTTTTTGCACATTAACTCCTTTGCCAATAATCATAATAATTTACGACCACCCAACAGCGGTTGGGGGCACAGCAACGCTCCGATGTGGAAGCTGACATCATTTTGTAAGCATTTTGTATTGCTCTATAAAACAGTTGTTGCTCATCTTCTTCTTCTTGTTGTTGTTATTGTTGTTGTTGTTGTTGTTGTTGTTGTTATTGTTATTATTCCCACCACAAGTGAGTTCGGTTGCCCGTGAGTGAATTACGCTAGAAAGAACAACACTATTGAAACCATTGAGAATTCCCAAAAACTAAAATCAAACTCAGCAACTTCAGATGGGAATCCCAGTTTGGGGCATACCGTCTAGACGTGTAGCCCATTGAGAGTTTGGCCGGCCACAAACTTTCGGCACTTTCTGATTGATTTATAACTTTATAATGCACACCTCTTACATACACTGTTCCACCCAAAAGAGGGGATATATTGCACAAAACATAAACTTTTTAATTCTATCAAGTGCCATTTTGCTTCTTACCAGACGAAGATGAAAATACATTAAGATTTGCCTTTATTGATTCAGGTATGTTCATGTATTTAGCACATGAAATACTCTTATTAAGCTTGTTTTGGATTAATTTAAGAAATTTCGATTTTCATTTTAGGACGATTTTTAAAAATTAAAGGATCTCTTATCTGATTATAGATGTTATTTTCGGATAATTACAAAAAATAATAATCAGCCTAATTTTTATTGTAAGTGTGCAAAATTCAAAAATATATTTCAAAAACAGATTGATTTTAACCGTTAATCGTTCTGTGTTGCTTATCAGAGTTGCAATTTACATTCAACTTCTTTAAATACACTTATGTGTCAATTCATTGAGAGCATTTCCCTATCTTACTCCATTTATAGAGAGCAGAGCAATAAATACCTTAACAATATAAGGTATCTGCGAGTCGTGCACTCTCGATTATAACATCCTTCTGCTCTGTTGTTAACGTTCATCGGCCTATTGATATTATTTAAACATGACCGCTTTTGTTGTTCGTGCCTCAAACATGACTTTTCTTTTTGCGGCACATTTGTTTAATTGCGCATAATTAATGAAATTATGGATCCCTTCGGGGCGCTCAATTGCCAGTTAGTTGTTTATTGTTTTACAATTGTTTGTTGCTGCGGTGTTTGGTTTCGTTATGTCGTAGTTTTTATGTTCGACTATGAAATACTCATTAAAAATTATTTATTTTCTATATTGTGAGCACTTTATCGCCAATCTACAATTGATTCTAAGTTGAGGCAACACGGTACAATTTTATGACGTACTAAAGTCAACGAGATTGGGTATCTTATAAGGACTTGAGCTTAAGTTACCCGATTTTGTGCCCTTTCTGCTTATTCGCTTGGGTATTATGAACAAAAAAAACCGCAAAATTAATTTCGATTTGCAATTGTCTGCGGTTGAAACTTATCTGAGCGCTCGACTCCCCGCAGGGACTTCTGGCTATCGGTGCAACTAAGCGTGGAAAGAACACGGCTGCAAGTTGATTTTGATTTTGCTACAAATTGTAGTCGATGCTGGCGCCGTAATTAATACAATTATGTAGAATGACGGGCAGCAAAACTTCATTCAATTTGCTTACGTGTCACTTAAATTTGTGGTCTGAGATGTGCAAGGTAGCTAAGCTAAGCTAAAACAAGAGGCCTTCCTCTAAAAACTAAGCACTGTTGAAGTACATTTTTTCAATAATCGCTAATCAATTTTAGTTTAGAAGATGTCGTGAAGAATTTCTGAAGATGAGTTCTTAATCTAAGAGATGAATATCCTTTTTGGAGTAATTCAGTTGGTGATTAGTGAAATATCTGTGTTATTATTATTAGAACGCAACCGTTTAAAATTGACTGCAATCTTACTGAACTTATTTATGTTTCATATCATTTCTACTTATTATTTTAATTTTATTAGCACTGCCTTTAATCGAATTTCGCACCTTAACCTCACTTTAAAAATCAAAAAATTAATAAAAATGTAATTCCTTTTACGTGTATTTAAAACAACTAACTTTTGTAGAACAAAATACAATTTTAAAAACTTTATTTGCAATTTTTTAACGAGAAAATCAAGTGCCTTTAATCGAATTTCGCGTAGTGTATTTAGGCGATTGCTTTATTTTTAAGCAATAATACAATTTCTGGGATTAAAAAGACTTAAATAACTTCCTTTTTTCTTTTTTTTTTGTAAGAAAGCATCTCGGTTTCATAGGCGCAAGTGGGCGTGGTGTCTGATCCGCTCACAAACACCGCTTGGGCGGGCAATGCAGTCGCGATTCGGTCCGCAACAGAATTAATTTCAAATGCAACATTTTGGGGCAGTCATTGAACTGTCAAAGGAAGCAAAAGCCGACAGCTCTTTTTTTTGCCAAAAAAAAAGTTAAGCGCAAGTTTAAACAGACAACGACAGACCAGAAAGAATTACAAACGAATTGTTTTTTATTTCAGTGTGTGCGAAAGCATGTCAGACTTACTACAACGAATTTTATATTATAAAGTTCCTGATTCACGGAGAACATAATTAAAATATGCAATCCCCAAACCCATGTACAAAATTCCACACACAAACGAGAAGAAACATACAAAGCCCAATGGAATAGTAAACATATTTATAAACATTTACCAGGAGGAATAGTTATATGTGTTTTGCTGCAGATTTATTTATGTACTTCGTGACATATTTACACAAATGTTGTTTTAATCGAAACTTGACATAATTTGTCGGAACATTTTTAAATTCAATTTTTAAAGCAAATTGTTACACACTGTTAGGGGTTGAATAGAATTAATATCTGATAAATATATGATGTATTATATCAAAGAATACAACTAAAAACAGGGTTTAACAAAAGCAAACTGAAATCATGAAATTGAAATAAAAAAAACCGTTTTATGTAAATATTAAGAGAATTACTTGTGTTTTGGGTAGTAAGCTTGACTAATATTGAATATTTCTATTTATTATTTAACAAGCAAAATAAATTACAAAATATTTTGTTGTAGTTTAATAAGTAAATATTGACCGCATCCCATCGAAAACTTTTCCTTTTTTTTATGTGATTTGTATATAGAAAGGATCAAGAGAAGAGAGATGAAATATTTGTAGACAAACCAGTTTTTTTTTATATATATTTATTTTTTTATCAGGGAAGTGTATGAAGCCCACATTTAATAATAAAAGTAGCAACAGACTTTTCAAACTATGTTTCAGTCTGTACATATGTATGAGTGTATTTTCACACACACACACATGTATTTACATAAAAACTTTACTAGGCAAGGTGAAAAGTGTTGACGCACTGGACGAGGACGAGGATGAGGATGAGCTGCCCAAAGCCAGATAAAACAACAAGAACAACACGAAGCGAGAAAACAAATGGGGGACATAAAGAAAAGCGAGGAAGCGATTACATAAATTCATTAAATTCCGAAATGTTTGAAAAATGGAAGCCAAGAAAACACCTAACACAAACAGGGGTCCAGCAGACAGGAAGGAGGCAGAGGAGAGCCCAGGAGCCGATATGGATGCTGACATGGTAGCGGCAGGACAACTAGAGATTCTAGAGGCGGACAGAGCCTAGAGGCTCTCCCTCTATATATAGTCTGACCAAACGTTTGCCATATGCCAGATGTCAGTTGTCAGCGCAGGACGAGGATGAACGGCAACAAGAACAACAGCAACAAAAACAGCAACAACAACAACAACAGCAACAACAACAACAACAACAGCAACAACAACAGCAACAACAACAACAACATCAGCTTTGAGTGCAATAAGCTAAATGCAAACAAACATACAAAAAAGAGTACCGCGTTTTTATTCTTACTACGAAGGTTGATCAAACACACACATTGGACATGCAACATGCACCATGGATTTCTCTCTATGTGTTGCCGAGTGTGCGTGTGTTTGTGTGTGTGTGTGTGTGTGTGTGTGTGTGTGTGTATTTGCGCAAATCTGCGTACGTGGCGGCATTCGAGCAGAAGATTGCTTGGCCAGTCATCGTCATTCAGAAGGCACAATGGCCAGCCTGAGATTGAGGCTGTTGGCTGCTGCTGCGACTGCAGCGACTGCTGCTGTTGATGGCTGACGATAATGTTGCATGACAATGCCAGGCTTTGCCTATTGCAGCAGCAGCAGCACCACCAGCAGCAGCAGCAGCAGGAGCAGCAGTAACAGTAACAATAATACACTGAGAATGACAGACGGAGAAGTTCACAAGTTCAAACGCGAACTCAACGGTTTGGACGTGGGCCAAATTGCTATATGCCATGCCCACAACCCGCTCCAACTTCATATCCAATCCAAACTCCAGCTATAGCAACAGCTACAGCTACAGCTCCAGCTCCAGCTCCAGCTACAGCTACAGCATCAGTTCCATTCGCCTTCGTTCCAAATGTTGCGTATAAAATGCGCATAAATAAAATGCTTGGTAGCTTGGCGAACAGGCAATGAAGCGCACAAATGCACAACGGACGTGGCAAAAAAAAAAAAAAATAAATAAAAAACTAAAAAAAAACACAACAACAAAAAAAGCAAACAGCATTGAAAACGAGCCAAAGCTAAACGGTAGTTTTTCAAAAAAAAAAAAAAAAAAATGAAAAAAAAATAAAAGAAAAAAAACCACTTCACCTTGTTGCATTTGTCCAAACCCAGCCGTGCCCAGTCGAAGCAAGCCCAACGCAACGCAACCCAACCCAACCCAACCCCTCGCCAATGGAGCAACCAACCATCCCTTTTCAGGATTGCCTTGCCACGCTGCTGTGTGCATCGCTGGCGTTGCCGCTGCGCATGCGTGCCGGAGCTTAAATGCCTTTGGCATACGTCAAGTGCCAGCGTCAAGCGTCGCATCGAGCGTCTGCATCTCTGTCCGTCTGTCTGTCTGTCTCTGTCTGTCTGTCTGTCTGTCTGTCTGTCTGTCTGTCTCTGTCTGTCTCTCTCTGTCTGTTCATCTGTCCATCTACCGGTGTGCTGGAATGACGTTTAGTGATAGCCGAGCAGTGGGCATCACAGCTATGTCATCAGACTTGCAACGCCATCAAGCCGCATGATTGTGCCACACGGTCAGCAAGTTATCTTTAGTTGGTAGTTAATTATTTGTTGATGCTTAGTGGTAATTCGATAAACCAGCTAACATTATTTACCATAACTTTGCTCAGCTCATCGTTCTAGGCTTAAACACGTTGCCAACTGCGGTGCCTCAATTGGCTAAATGCAACCGACTGAAGTTCACTTTCTGTTTTTCTCATTGTTATGTGGCTTTTATTTGATTCATAGAATTAAAATGCAATTTAGCTAAAAACTTTTTGCTTTCCAAATAATTGTTAATTAAAAAAATAATTGAAGAAAAACTCTGATAAGATTCAATAAAATAAAAAATCACTCGTCTTCAAATAATGAGCAATGTGAATATGGCTTACTCCAGAGTTAATCCGTATTCCTCTAATATATATATATTTATATATATTAATATTTGACAGATTTGCTGCAGAATTACATTTTAATTTCCACCAATCACAAATTCATTTCCGATTTATGAATGTTTTTGGATACCATTAAAATGACAAATGTAGTTCTTAATATAAATTCCAGTAAAGTAGTTCCCTTCTTGAATAGTTTGTAGATAAAATGAAAGCTATTAATGGAATGGCCATATGCAAGATTCTATATCTATATCTATATCCATCTTTATATTTCGTAATGATCAAAATGATCAACTAATCTTAAAGTCTTTATTTATTTTTATTTAATTTGCAGCATCAAAAAAATGTTCTGCCGCGAAAGTGATATCGTGTTTTGAACTGCAACATATATATATATATACATATATATATATATATATATACATATATATATATATATATACATATGTATAAGCATTCAACTAAATGGCATGTATCTTGAAATTCGTTTCGGCGGCGCAACGTTCGCTGCAACTGTCACCCGATGCGGCCGTTGCACGCATTCCTGCAACTCTTAACTGAAACTTGGAGACAGGCATCTTCTTCACTTGACTCGTTTGGATGTCCGTTTGTTTGTTTGTTATTCGGTTTTTGTGCAGTTTCAATTAGAAATGCATGATTTTTGATTCGTATGTGTTTATTTGGACTACATTAGACGATCCGTGAGAGAGCGATGCCGTCTCAAACTTGCAACGGATTGTGCAACAAGCACAGTTGTCATTAATATTCTACATATGTTTGTATGCGAAATATGTGGGTAAATTAGCCAAATATATATACCGTCCAACTAATCTAAATGTAATTTTAGGACTGCAAAAATGCCAGGTAACAAATTCCTATATGTGCAGCTCCATAAGAATGTTGTGTGTGCAACATAACTTTGAGCAACATTTAAACTTAAATTCATCTCGATTTGTTGCGTGTGGTTTTTGTTATTTTTTTTTTTTATTTTTTTTTTTATTGCACATCATTTTGAACTGGGCTGTGTTTCCACTTTCTTCAATGGCATTGCATGCTGAAATTGCATTAATTAGCAGCAGCGCAAGATTAACGTCATCGTCATCATCATCATCATCATCATCATCATCATCATTATTGTTGTGTGGGACAGTCGCAGCGAGTTTTTGCATTTCAAATGAAGTGACTGCTAATGATAATTGTGTCAGCGATGCGACATAATCGACGCAATATGATGTCGATAATTTCATTAATTAAAACGCGCACATCAATTGACACAACAACAACTGCAACAACTGCAACAACAACAACAATAACAACAATAAAAACAATCTGTGTTCAAGTGTTGGAAATTGAGCGAGGAATTTAAGTCCAATGGAATCGGAGTCGGAGTCACATGCAACTTGGATGATGTCGACTTGAATTAAGTAACTAACTCAATTGGTTGCTGCTGCTGCTGCTGCTGCTGCTCTGATGTTGCTCTGATGCTGATGCTGATGCTGAGGCTGATGGTGATGCTGTCAATAAGCCGACTGCCAACAATAAAGCGCCATTAAAATGCTGATGAAGTGGAAATGCAATCTGCCAGCCGCGCCTTCGCCTCCTTTGAAAATATGTCGGGAAGTTTTATGGCGGAAATACGAGTAGTTGATTAATTTTGCAGCCCCAGCCCCAGCGAAAACTCTTAAAAGTTATTAGCGTGGATGCCAATGCTAGAATTAGATTGCCAGACGGTGCCACTAAAGTGCCAGCAACAACAGCAACAACAACAACAATATGAATGTTGCAATATAGTTCGGCGTTAGCAGAAATTGCAAATTGCTGGCGATATTGCGATGCTGTTGGCTCACTTAATGGGCTCTTTACCCAACTACAAATTGATAATATCGATAGCAGGCATGACATAATCAGCAGCTCCGTTAAATGGTATATATATATTAAATATATATATATACATTTATATATGTATGTATGACAATGCGAATAGAGAATGCTGCATTTGTGATGCGATTAAAAGCAAAAGTCATGAAAAGAGCAATTGCAATCGGTATAGAAGTATAGAGGGCAGCGTCAAGTTAGCGATAAAAAGTCCATTGAAGTCCACTCTTGTGAAAAAGTCAATGAAACTATGGCCAGAGAGAGCGACAACTCTTATTGCCCACATCCCAGATTGGCCCACAGCCGGCTGCTGACTGCAGCAGTAACGAGCGCATTTAGAGAGAAAGGTGAGTTCTTTCTTTGGTTCCTGGTTCCAGGTTATCCGCACGAGGGAAGTGCAACAAATAAACTTTTGTTGCACGCAAAAGTGGCACAAAGAATAGTTACAAGCTTGGATGAACAACAACAACCAACTGCATTCAAGCCAAAGGGCATCCCTCGATTCCAAAGTCCGCGAAAACAATTATTCTCCGCTGCGAGGGGGATCATCTAAGCAGAAATAAATATTTCAATGGGCTGAATGACCATCAACAAACCAGTCAAAAGTTCAACTTTTCCCCTAAACAAGTTTTAATGCGTTGAAACTGATGACAGAATCATTATGCGACCTTTAAGGAACCTACCATAAAGGTTCTGCATTGTAGTTGCAGTGCTGTTATGTGGCAACACTAGTTAACAGATGGTTAACATTTGGTTAACAGCAACATAAGCATAGTCGAGTAGGATGAGTAGTTAAAGTCCTCAATAAGAAGTCGTCAAAGTCCCGAGTGCCATAAGTTGTAAAGTTGTCGATACTTCGTGGAATCAGGTCGTTAATTATAAAGTCGTACTTTGATTTTTTGTTAATCTAATACTTTTACTCCAATATTATACTTAACTATCACATTATCAATAAACTGGACATAATCAGTCCCACATATATATTTATATATAGACTGTGTTTACATTAAAAGAGTTTAAGTCTCTAATTATATAGCGATTTTAGTATTTTCAAGTCTTGCCAGCGAAATCGGGTGAAATTTCCTTATTGCATTTTTGCAAAACTTTAAAAACGTTCTTTTCTTTTATTTTTTTTAAGTTTGCTATTATATTTAAATTGATAAAATATTATTTCACCAAAAAAATGTTTAGTTATATTGAGTACTAATCTATTAATCTACTGATATCTACATTTTAGTCCAGAGCTCAATATATTAAATAATAATAATATTTTTTTTTTCTTGAAATTTTTATTTTTATTTATGTTTTCTGTTCAAGACTAAACTGAATATTCCACATTTGTGTTGAATTATTTTCTTTAAGAAAGGCTGACTTGTACAAGCCTATCTCGATCCCTTAAGTTGAATTTATCGACCGATTGTTTCTATTGTAGCTATATGCTATACTAGCACTACGATCCGCCCGACTTCGACCAAGATCAAGAGTATATATACTTTATGGAGTCAGATACGTCTCATTCAATGGGTTCTCAATATAACTGGTAATAAAAATGTGTACAAAAGTTAAAGGTCATCAATAATATTTAAACTCTGACAATTACTTTCCATTTTTTGTTTTTGTTTTCTTGTTAGTAATTTCAAGGAGGTAAATGAACAACCAATTATAAGCGCAGCATGTTGCACGCACAGGTATTTATTGAACTAGAAATACGCTTACCACAAATAAATGGAGCCCAAGCTGTGGCAAAGCTTTCCACTTCAATCGTTCAATCGACCTTTTGGGGGCTGGCACGGGTGGAGGAGGAGGTGAATGGAGGGCAACTTGGCGGTGGTTTAGACGCTGTGGGAGTTGCAGTCTCTAAAGTCGATGGCAAAGCAATTTAATTGCGTAATTAAACTAAATGCATTCAGCGATGTCATTCCATCTCTCCCGGGTATTTAAAACTTGGTCTCTGCTGCTTTTATTGTTGTTTAATCGATGTTGTTGCTGTTGTTGCAACTGTTGCAACTGTTGCGGCTGATATTCAGTTTGCACTGCGGGAGCATTTAGGATACCTGAGCTTTTGACAGCTTGGCAGTTGTTGTTGTTGTTGTTGTTGTTGTCGTCACTGCCCAAATGCCCAGCGGACTCTAAGTCTAGACTTTAGATTGCTTTATGTTGCAGTTATTACGATTAGTTTTCAATTTGTTATCATATTTAATCCATTAAATTAATAATGAATTTGTTTACTTATTCATCGTTAGATGTGGCACTTTGAGAATTATTCAAACATTATTTTTTTATGTGCAAGCCTAATTCACCTTAAACTGATTTTGCCAATTAATTATGTGTATATGAATTATCAGCACGCATTCTTAATCGCTTAATCCAAAAGATATATCTACAAAGAAAAAATAAATCTTTTGTTATATGATGCTAGAAGGAAAATCGAGTGCAAATAATTTATATTAAGTGTTGAGAGTCTTATAATAAAAAACGCAAGCTCCTTTCTGTTAACAAAAGTATTCCTGACTTCTTTTGAAAAGCAATTTATTATTATATATCATCATTTATATATATATTTTATTTATTTATTTATTTATTGTCAACTAAAGTCAATCGACACCAAATATACAAAAATTAAAAATTTGAATTAAATTAAATTTAAAATTATAAATAAATAAATACATAATTTTTTTTTTTAGATTTCTAAGATCTTATTTATTGCATGAATTGGGGAAAACCCAAAAAACCAAATCAGACCAAAAATAATTAGTATATTAAAAGAATAAAGATATAATACCCAGCATTATGTGAGCTTAGTTCGGATATCTTCGTAAATATAATTTTCCTATTGCGGGAAATTTTTTTGGCAATTTGTTTCAGATATCACGAAAAAAATTAATATTTCTTAATATTTAAAATTTGGTCGTTTATTCCTATTGCAGCCACTATATATCGGCTATATCGAATTGGCTTGTGATGCTTAAAAGTATATATACTTCAAGGCGTAACACATACCAGAGAATTATAGGGTATACAGCAAATGCCAATGAAAGTGTTTTGAATTGATCGAAAAGTAGTTTATCAATAATTATATTTTTGTTTAGCCAAAAGTTTACACTGGCTTAGGAAAAGTCTTAAGGAAAACCCGCCCTGCCAGCAAATTTGGTGAAAATATTGAAGTGCCAAAAGCGGTTGCGTCAACAACTTTGAAATGGCAAAGCGAAAAATGCAATTCGATTGACGACGCGTCGCAACGCGGCGTTGCCGGAGACCACAACTTAAGGCACTTAAGGGCCACTTAGGCGTTTGCGTTTGAGTTTGCCACGCCGTGCGGCACCGCGCCGCGCCGCGCCGCGCCACGTTGCAGCAAGATGACACGCCCACCGCCCCAGTCGGTCGGCTTTTAACTTATCAACATTGTAATTTTTCTTAGTGAAAAGTTCACGGCAATGAAATTGTAAAGAAGCACCAACGAGATCCAAGTCGTCAAGTAAGTGCACCAGAGAGCAACTTTTATAATGCCCACGGTGAGAGGGTGAAAGGGTGAGAGGATGAGGGGATGAGAGGATGAGGCTAAGCATAAGGACCCAAACTGCTGTTGAGGGTGATGCAGGAACCCGCAGCTGAGTGAAGCACACACTCACACACACACACACACACACATTGAGCAGCTGAAATACAAAGCGGCAGAAATAACTATGTTGAAATCACTTAGCTTACAAAATGCAATAATATGTAAAACGTCGACGTCGACGTAGACGTCGACATCCAATGCAACTGCAACATTAGTAACGTTTACTGCTCTGTTGCGGCTGTTGCTGTTATAGTTGCTGTTCTTGTTGTTGTTGTTGTTGTTGTCGTTGTTGTCGCTGATGCCAAGCCAGAGCCAAAGGGCAAATGTATGCAAAAACGAGTAGGAAACCAATATTTAAGCGATACCGACTAGGACTACACCCTCTACTCAGTTGCACAAATTAAATAAGTGAATATATATTGAGAACATATATTTTATTTCATATTTATTTTTAATTATTCACTTTTTAGAAACATAGTAATAAATTGACTAATTTAATTTAATTTAATTCGAATAATTTTTTTATTTTACTCAAATTTCCTAACAAAATATGAACAACATTATCTAAAACACATCATTTGATAACATATCTCTGAGATACACGATAAATATCTATTTATAGCTTTTGCCTGATTCACTGAGGATTGTCCTTTTTTCATGCTTCTTTGACTGCGTAGCATTTCAGAGGCTGCCAAAGCCGAGGCAGGAAAACACAAATTTAAATCAAACGCGGATTGCGATTGCTTCAGAGTCTTTTGTTTTGAGCTTTTGAGCCACTCACAACAGGCAACAGGAAGTCAAATAAGCAATTCTCGTAACAAATACCCACAGAAAATGGGATTTAAAAAACATCATAACTCTTGTTATGCGAAATAACAAAATATTGTATTAAATACGTGTGTCAATTCATTCAGGAAAAAAAAAACACTGTTCGGAATTCAAGTGGAACCGACACAAACTTTCAATATTTTTGTTCTCAAGTACAATTCTTAAATAATTCTAAATTGAGCACGAATAGGAACAGTAAAAGTTATTGTTGTTATCTTAAGATGTTAACTGTTTGATTGAAGCTCAAAATGTAATAATTATAAATTTATAAAATAATCTACATAGTCTTGCCACTAACATTTCAACATATTTTAGAAAGGAATCTGTTTCGAAATAACAACAATTATATCTAGACCAGTCCGAAAGGACTTAATTCTGGAAACTAACAATGCTCCTCTGAGTGCAGGATCTATTCACAGAATGCTTTACTCACTTAACGTAGTTATTCAAAAGTGAATTAAGTTTACCACTGAGTGCCGGGAGTCCCCTTCTGCTATTGCAGAGTATCTAAATGGAAACTTATATTATCACTATTGTGGCCCGAAGATGCCCGACAGTTGCAATAATGCCTGAGGCTGATGCGTCCGTAACTCGGTAGTGGAAGGTGTCTTCCACTGTATTTGTTACTTGTGCAAAGAGTCAAATGCGCTTATAACACTAGTAGAGCTGCAAGTGCCACAAAGCGCAAACAGAGCTCGAGTGCAACTATAAACAAAATGCGAATGACATCAACGTGACAGCGACGGCAGTTGCATTCCTAAAGATTGGACTTGGTTACTGGTTACTCGGATTTTATATTTTGTATACTTTTTGTTTGTTGCCACGTTGTAAGACCAAAAACTGTGTGAGTCGAACAGTCTGGCGACTAATTGGTTTATTTATGGCCTTTATATGTGCGATTTGTTGTGCTGGCCCAAAAGTCGCGGCTGTGTTGCGACTGCCACTGACCTGTGGACACTTTTTGGCTATAATTGCTGGCAAGCTAATTAGGAACCAGTGTGCTTGCCAACGAAATATTGCAAAACACACACGAGTCAACAATCAATTATATCGTCTGGCCAAAAATTCCCTCTCAATCGAACTCCCCCTTTCCTCCCTCCCACCCATCTACTTTGGGCAACCCAATTTGAACCGAACCGCCAGCCAAAGCTTGTTCAAAAATTCTTTGCCATTGCAAAACAACAACAACAACAACAACTGACTAGTTATTTAAAAACTCCATTAGAACACGTTCATTTGCAAAGGCAAGTGGTGTGTGAAAGGGGGGAGGCGGGGAGTGAACGCGGACCGGGTACTTGGCTGGTTAACTCATTTCTCATTTCTCATTTTCCCATTAACTTGGGCAAATACTACGTCATCATTAAGCGAGCCATGGCCAAAGCGAAAGCCAGAGCACAGGGCTTCAAGCTTGAGATGTATTTCGACAAAAAAAAAAAATAAAATAAAACTACTAAAAACAAGAGAGAATTTTGCAATCGGGCGTAACCGACTGCGAAATACTTTGATACCGTAAATTATTCCGACGGATAACAAGAAAGAACACGGTGGGTATAGCCAAGAAATACTGTCCAAGTTACCCCTTAAAGTTGCGATAGATATAAACTAACAGCCTTCCTTCAAGGCTTGGTAACTGTAGCTCTTAAATTACGGGAGATATGTGCTTTTGGAAATTTTGGGGGCCTGGCTGAAAAAAATATGGACAATATTCCTAATAATCTATGTTTGGTAACTATATCTCTTATATTGCGGATTTTCGAAGGGTGTTACTAGCAATACACCTTTCAAATTAGGTGACTCTAGTTTTGAAATTGTGTGAGTGGGCGTCCAATTTTTATCGATCTCTTAGGGGAGTTACCAGTAACATACTTTCAAAATTTGCTGAGCCGAAGTTCCGGGAGGCGGCGGATGTGGGAATGGTCTAAAAATGTATTATCAGTTCTTAAAGGCGGCTACCAGTAATATAGCTACCAAATGTAACGGCTCTACATAAGAAACTCCGGATGATATAGGAGGAGGGAAGGGGGACATGCCAATCTTTGAAATACATTCTCAACAACCTACCAACAAAATTTACTGACTGAAGTCTTAAAATTGTGGGAGTTATGTGGCTTTATCGCTTTGCTAAAATCGATTCTTATCGATTTTATCGATTTTTAGCCCCCTAGTGGACGACAGCACATTGCACAAAAGCGATATACTACGATAATTTTGGTATCAAAGTATTAAAAATATAAAGCGCAGGCGCCGGCAGCCGAAGCCGGGAGAAAACTCAACTTAGCTGAACTCAGCTTAGTTAAATTTTGCCAGCGCGAAAATTAATTTTCGTGTACGGAGGCAAAATGGCAATGCCATTTGGCCAGGTTTAAACAACAGCCAAAGGGCTGCCATCTCGTTCCCAGGCTGGACAGCTTGCTGTGCAGTTGATGCATGCAATTAGCGTTCCCTGTTTGCTTGTTTATCCACAGAGCGCCAGTAGCGTTGAGCACTGTCGGCGTCCAGCCCAAAGAGGATCTCCCCAACAACAAGGACCAAGCGCAGCTCAGCTGTTGGAGGCTGCTTAAGCCCGGTCGCCATCCAATTGCGGTCAGCGGTCCACTCGAGACGGCCTCAACCAGACACCACCAATTACATAACCTTGGAAGCTCACAGATAATGTCTTTAATTTGTGCCGAATGGGACGAAAATATGAGCAAATAAATATTCACATAGTTAGGAGACAAAGAAAGTTTTAAACAGTTTAAACAGTTGTTGGTCAACACATTGCACTCTTCCAATGTTAGCCAATTTTAGCGATTAGCTTTTCAGTTGAATGCACTGAGAGATTTTGGGGCAAGAGCAAATTATTGTTGTGAGGAGGGAGCCAAAACCATGTTTATAGAAGATATATGAATAATACTTGTAATTTCTCTCAAAATAAGATACATATTTTATACTTTTTTCTAGTAATCCATACGTGCTGGATAAAATGTAGGGTATCTGCTTATCAAGCATTCACAATAGAGCATTTTTATTTGCTTTTATTTTTGTGATTTGTTAGTTACCAAGGCTTTTAGTGGGGCCTTTGCAAGCGGCAACCGGGCGGCGGTAGCAAACAGCTTTAGACACTTTAACACATTCCACTGGGAATCCATCCACACACAGAGACACAAAGTGCAACACCAACACCAAAACACAACACACAACATACACACGCACACACACACACACTCACACACACACAGATAGACACGGGCAGTCAGCAGGCTGGGATAAGCATTTAGACGACTTTGAGACCGGTTTTCGGCGCTATGAAGTCACCAGGCAGCAACCAGCAAAAGCACCATCAGCACTAACTAGAACTTGTGGCCGAAAAGGCCAAGCTGCAGCTGGAGCAGCCTTGCAACCAGGCCAACTCAGGCCACTCAGGCACTCAGTCGGACCCAGGGAACAAGCGCTTCAATCCTCATTGACGAGCATCAGACGACAATGGCTGGCAGGAAAAGTGGGGAAAAGGGCTAAGGGAAAAATGTAAGCTGTGAAACTGTGCGCCAAAATGTAATAGGGCAACTTTTGGCCTTGGCTGGCGTTCAGCTATGTTGTTGGCTAATAGGCTAATTCGTTAATGGCCCTAACCAACATAGCTATATTGCGCTAATTATCGGTATCTAATAAGTCATATATATTGTGGCAACTGCAACTGCTGCCCACAGGGCAACAACCTGGTCAATATGGTCAACTGGCTAAAAACAAGAAGGAGCCAGCAGCTGTTGTTATTGTTGTTGTTGTTGTTGTTGTTGTTACTGGTCAACTGACATCCTCGACGTCGTCGTTCAAGTGACAGCTTTAAAATAGCAACAAAACACAGCAGCCGCACGGATTGGGGATGGCTTCCAAGCGACGGACAACACTTACTCAACTTTCACACACACTCGCACACACACACACACACACACACACACACACACACACACACACACACACACACACACACACACACACACAGGCATGCTTATGGGATGAAACCAGGCGGCAAAATACATTTTATAGCGGATATTTGGTAACAAGAACCAAGACAACGGCCAAAACCTAAATCAAGCCCAAAGTCAGAGCAAAATTCTGTGTGCCTCAGTTTTTTTTTTCTGTTTTCTCTCGTATTTTTTATTTTTGCTTTTTTTTGCTTTTTTTTTTTGATTTTATTTTCTTTGTTTTTTGCACAATTTTGCCGCTGTGTGGCTGCCTCGCTGCCTTGCTGCCTGTGCCATATGTGCTCATGTATGTCACATGATTACCCAGCCAGCTAGCCGACAATGACGTTGACTTTGAGTGGCGGCCATTTCGCAGCGTTGGCGGACAAACAATACAACAACAACAACAACAACAACAAAACAAATACACAAAAAAAATACAATCAAAGACGTTGTCGCCTCAGCCTCCATGCCAAAAAACTGCTGCAACGCCTTGGATTTCTCAAAGGGTCAAACTCTCAAGCGAGCTCCTTGTGACAGTGTCCTGTTCTTTAAATCAGATCCTTGGCAGCTGCCTGGCACTCGGCTGCCACATATTATATAAAAGCCGCATTGCTAACTGGGCCGTGGGTGGCCAAGCCATAAACACATGTGATTGCTTAATAAATTAGGAAATAAATTGTAAGATCATTGCTAAATTCATTTTTAAAAGAGTGGGTGGATTTTTCTAAAATTGTTCAATATCATTTTTTTTTTGGTTCTTACAATTCATTTAATTTAAAAAAATTCTGCATTTTGGAAAGAACGTTTTTAATGTTTGCTGAATTTTAAACAGAATTTTAATTCTAAAATGAATTACTCAAATTTAAGCGTCCCACAAAATTATGTGCAATTTTTGAGTAATCGAGTATTTTCAAATTGATATTTGATGTTAATAAGTGGAAGTAAAACATGACCAGTAGCATCTATTCTTGCTACATACGAAATTTATAGACTAAAGCCATTTAAATGTTTTATTGGAAATATATTTCGTATTGATCAGCCAGGTGCCAAATTAGGGGACAGCTTCCCCCTGCTCCTAGCTGGCTACGGCCATGTTTCAAGTCATATTTAATCAACAAATACGGAGTATGGCTTAAATGGCTTATAGACATATGTGTTAATCTTCGATCTTTTCGAATTGACAGCTCTTTAAGCTTAAAGTTCTAACTGCGACTCAATTAAGCCAAAGTCCTGAAGCTCATATTAATTAAGAAGGCTCCTTAGTCAGGACCCTGACGCAGTTTGTCAGGCGACTGCTGTGCGCAATGCAGCCGTTGCAAGTTGTTAGCTGCACTAAACTAAACTGAGTTGAGGCATTCACTGGGTGACAGTTATTATTTTATGACGACACTTGAAGCAGACACTCGCAACCAGACAGATACAGATACAGCTATATAGTTGTGCAGTCGACAGGGCAGCTGTCGCCATATCTATGTCCGTGTCCCGGTTCGTATCCATTTCCATGTCGTCTGCCGCCCGCCACAAAGTTTGTCCAAAAATGTTGGTTAGTCTTGTTGGGTTTTATTTTTGCCGCCCTAATTTCACAGTGCGCTTCTGCAATACAAAAAATAAAATAAAAAAAAAACTCGCGGTCTGCGGCTGTCAAACTGATAAGCGACGGTAAATGGCAACGTTGTTGCCAGCCCTAGTTTGGACCGAGTTTGGACCCGGCCAGGCTAAAAGCCTCAAAAGCGCGTGTCCTTTGTGACATTTCAACTTCAATTTAGTGCGGGTGTTGAAAGCAAATTTCAAAACTTGCCCAATTTTCAATTGAAAATCAATCAACTTGGATTTCTTTGAGGTGTTAGCTTCATTTGGTTGCTTATTCCAAATATGTTGTCTCTTTTTTAAAAAAAATATTACCACTAATCCAGGCATGCATTTTAAGATATGTTATCAAATCTATTAACATCTTAAAATTAACAATTCGCCTTTAAAAAATGTTTATATATTTTAAACATTTTATTGTCATGGAATGGGAATGGGAACGTGTTTTGCCACCCAATTTTTAACCAATAAATGATGTGTAAAATTAAAAAAAAACGAATTTGCAGTAGCAAATCGAAGAAGACGCCACTTGCGGTTTCAGTCGCTGTTCCCGTCATGATCCTTGTTCAACCGATCAATAGATCTATTTTACTTACTCATTGGCCTTTTGCGAATGCTCGGTTCTCGTTTCTCGGATGCTGGCGATTCTTGGGAACTAGAGACGATTTTAACTCGCGAGAGCCGATCAAACTGCATTTGCAAATTAGCTGCACCGTCGGCAAGGCAAAAAAAAAAAAATATTCAATTAACTCGAAACTAGTTTGGCACATAAACAAAAATCGCATGAAAAAAAAAACCAGCATAAAAATGCAACAGGGGGAGATGTTGGAGGGGTAGTGGTGGCGGCGGCGGCGGGGGGAGGGGGACGTTTAAGATGGTAGACACACGCGCGCTCGTACGGCTCGGAGGGTTGGGGAGTTGTGGGACGTTGGGACGGGGGACGGGGGGGAGCGGGTAGGTACGCAAAATTAAAATATAATATTTCACTTTATGCCGGAGCCGGAGACGGAGCCGGAGCTGGAGCCGAAAGACCAAGTGTCAAGCAACTGGTAAAAAGAACGTTCGATGTTATTGGCGCTGTTGTCGCACAAAGATCGCGCCGATAGCCGAAGCAAACTTGGCCTGGCCCTAGATCTGGCCGAAACTATGTGGCTTACAAAACAGCAACAACAACGGCAACAAAATCAACACAAAACTACCAGCGACGAGTAGCGAGTACGACTCGATGCGTTTTTTTTTTCTTTTTTCTTTTTTTTTTGTCTCCCGAATAACAATTGTGTGTGGCGTCTGCTGTTGTGGCACGTCCTCAAGCGAGCAGCACACAAATCCAACTGAAGCCAACGAGGACGTCAGGCAACAGCAGCAGCAGCAGCAGCAGCAGCAACGACAGCAGCAGCAGCCACAGCATGCTGCATGCAATTCATTTGTGTGTGTTTGTGTGTGTGTGTGTGTGTATGAACGGAGTGCAAAAGAAACAAGAGGAAGCAAACTAAAGCCAAAGCTGAAGCTGGCAAACAAACGAACGAACAAACAACATAAACGAGCTTCAAGAGAAGCCATCCACTGAGCCAACTAGTCAGAGCTGGTGACGCGCGCGCGCTGCTCTCCACAACAAACAAAATGTGCCTGCCGCATTTCTCTGCCAGAGTGAGTAAGAGAGAGAGAGAGAGAGAAAGAGAGACACACACAGTGTGTGAGAGAGACAGTAGGAAAGAGCGAAAGAGAGAGAGAGAGCGTCAGCAAGAGAACGAGCTTGCAGCGGGGAGTGGGCGGAATATTACGTATACGTTAAACGCCGCCAAAATGCAACACAACGCTAAAGTTAAACCGGCATTTTGTTAGGCGCACGTTTTAGCCGCTCTAACTGCAACTGGAGCGGATTTAAACTGCTGCGGTTTTGGGCCAGGGCTCCATCAAATAATCAACTTTAGGTTAGCGAAAGGTCAGCATACTTTGGCCATTTATTGACCCGTTCTAATTATTTCCCGTAACTTGTGAGATCTTGAAATCAAGTAAACCAGTTGCATTTATAAATTAATTATTAAATAAATAATATAATAATAATAAAATAATAAATAATCAACTTAAACTATAGACAAAATAATTTTGGATTGTAAAACAACTGTTTTCAGCTTTAAATTCAGTATACAAATTTTCTTATTCAAATTTGAATGATTTTCGTTTTATTTATTTTCGTTTTTTAATGTGACAAAATGGGAAAATTATTCTCAAAATTTATGCATACTGATTTGGAATTTTTATTTTAAAGTTATGTATTTATTTTAAGACAAAACTATTGTGAATTGTAAAATACGTTTTCAGCTTAAAATTAATTTGCTTACAAAATTTTCTTATTAATATTCAAATTGTCTTGCGTTTTATTTTTTTCGTGTTTTAATGATAACTTATAATTTGGTCGAATTTTGCATAAGCTGCTTTTTGTTTATCCTGAATTGCCGGGCCTAAAAAAAGTGCGTCTCAAACGGCACTGAACTTTTCACATGCTCACTTTAAGCTTGTGGGCGAGGGGAGGCGAGATGCAGGAGAGGCCGGAGACGTGGCAACGTTACGTTACAACAACCCCACTAAAATGTAACGTGCTCCTGACGACGCTGTGTGAGTCGTGGTGCCTCGGAGAGGCAACGATAGAGCGAGAGAGCGTATGTGGGTGTGTGTGTGTGCATGTAAATATGCGTGTAAATGTGTGTGCGCGTGTGTGTGTGTGTGTGTGTGTGTTGCAGCTGGCAACGCTTCCTACTTTATTACTGGTTTCCAACTTCATAAAATATTTTAAGCGTCGTCGTCGACGTCGTCGTCGTCGTCGTCGTCGTCGTTGGCAACGGACACGACGTGGATGTCGCCTGCTTGATTTACTTGCAATGCACAAAGTGCGGCAAAAAGAGTGCACAATGCAATAATGCGTTGACTCTCTCCCCCTCTCTATTTCTCCCTCTCTCTCTCTCTTTCTCTTTCTCTCTCTCTCTCTATCTGTGCCAGCTGTTTTCTACAAGGTTCGCGCGTTTTGTTTTTGCCTTTTTTTGCCGGCTTAAGCCACGATTCCGATCAGTCAGTGATCATAACAGAAAACAGTTTACATATGTATGCAGTAAATACATTAACATAACTGTAATGCTCTACATATGTAGTAAATACATTAATATAACTGTAAAGCTCTGCATATGTAGTAAATACATTATCATAACTGTAATTATCTACTATTTACACACTGTTCAATCTGTTGTTTCTGTCACCTTTTCTCACTCTCCCAAATTTAACCATTAAGGATTATTTATATAAATTTAAATAATTTAAATATTTCAAATAATAAAATTTTTAAATATTTGCCAGAAATATTTTAAGTATATATTTAAAAAAAAAAGGAGTTTTAACCCAAGTTTTGGTTTTACATACTTTTACGCCAGAAAATCGCGGATAAAAACAATTTAAATATCATAAATATTGAATTAGTCAATTACATAATATTTGAATAGTAATTTTTTTAAACACAAGTAA
Organism: Drosophila mimica; assembly: GCA_037043585.1. Lineage (NCBI taxonomy): Eukaryota > Metazoa > Arthropoda > Insecta > Diptera > Drosophilidae > Drosophila > Drosophila mimica. Next base: position 1,677,837 of record JBAMBE010000312.1, on the reverse strand, counting down.
TAACTTTTTATTTAAATTTATCTAGTAAAATTTGTTATGATCAATTACATTAATTCAAATGTACGACATGCTTAAAAACAAAATCCGTATAAAAAATAAGCCGAAATTTACACATTTAAATTTTACCCAATAATAATGACAATAAAAAAATAAAGAATACAAAAATTTAATGGAATTTCGCTCAAATGGCAGCCAGAAATTTTAAGATTTTGCCAGCAGAGTTCATTTTAGTTGTGGTTGTAGTTTATTGCAATTTCTTATTAATAAGCGCGTTTTATGTGGCAGTAGTTGGGAGTCGTGTGTTTGGAGTCGGTAGTTGGGAGTCGGTAGTTGGGAGCTGGGAGTTGGGAGCTGGGAGTCGGGAGCTGGGAGTCGGGAGCTGGCAGCGGGCGTCAGAGCCATCCCATGGGCGACATTAACGTTAATAATAATAAAATGTGTAATTGCATAGAACGAGACTGCGCAGCATGCCCAAGTCCCGAGACGGCTCCAGTCTGTCCTGTCCTGTCCTGTCCTCTGACCAGGCCGGTCGCAGCCAAACTGCCTGTCGCTGTCTCTCTGCCCCCCTCTCTCTCTGCCCGCCTCTGTCACGCTGTTTCTGTCTCTGTCTCTGGGTCTGGGTCTGGCTCTGGCTCTGGCTCTTGCTGCCCCTGTGTCAGCTTCAGCTTGTTGCAGCATTGCAAAAGGTGTAAATCATTTTCTAATCGCAGCAAACAGATCACATGCACACACGCACACACGCACACACACACACACACACACACACATATATATATATATATATATATATGTATTGCCGATGTGCATTTAGTTTTGTTTTTAGCATTCACATTCACATTCACATTCAGCTTTTGGCATTGCATTTTGCTTTTTGCAGTTTATTTGCTGTTGGAGCGGTCAAAAAACAATGTGCGTTGCCGTCGACGTCTTGGAGTCGATGGAGTCGGTGGAGTCGATGGAGCCACAGCCAAAAGTCAATGCAATCAATGCATGAGGAGCAATAGAGAAGAGCATTGGTCACGTCCACCCCCTCCACCCAAACACCATTCTCTGTCCGTCCGCCACAACGGACTCGGCCATAGCTTCTTGGCCAGAGCTTCCCGTCCCATTCCCGCAGCGGATGCGAAGCACTTGCCATGTTGTCAGTTCCAAATGGATTTTGTTGGCATTCGCTTGAACGCTGTTTGTGGTACCGGGCCGCAATACGAGGGTCGTTCTTATGCATCTTGATATTCTCAAATTACAAAAGCCAATGGTTTCACTATCCCGACAGGGAAGAGGGTATATTGCTTTGGTTTGCTGTTCGCCCGTCCATCATTTGGCCACATGTACGTGTATTTGCAAATCTTAGGATATTCCGTTTAAGTTTTTATCTCACGACTTAGAAACTGCAATTATCAGAAGTATTACAAGAGTATTAGTCAATAAAAGTGCAGTCATGAGACTCTTTTTGGGATCTGGGATCCGAGCATCAATCAGAAATCAGAGTACAACTCTCCCACTGGATTCATCACCTCCCTTTCGTTATTTTTCTCTGGTTTAACTAACGAATTATCAATTTCCATAGGTTCAAGCTAAGCCCACATATAAGGATGTCAAGGAGCTATTTATTTCTGATATCACACGACATGTTTCGGATCCCATGTGGATTCGGCTTCAGGGAGTGAATTTCAGCGTCCGACCAGAAAGCTTCTTCTTCTTTTGAGAGGATCTGCTTCTTATATGCATCCTTAGCTATATTTTCGGTATCTTAATGAGATGCTATATCTGATGCGTTATATTCCTCGATTTGTCGTATATATTTCGAGATACTCTCGCATAATTTATTCATCATTTGGTGCAATTGCTGTTGTTTTAATTTTTGTTGCTGACTTTGAACTGGCCTTAAATGCGGCCAGTCACATGTTCTTCCTCTTCTATCTATCTGAACGGATTATGGTTACCATTTATACATACATACATGTATGAGTATTTGAACAAAATTTAATTCAATAAAATCATTGAATATTATGTGCGCTTTTTGAGGTGCGGTTCAAGTTTTTCCAGCTAACTGGCATTTGTGTTATCGAAGTCGGTCGTAAGATCTTCTAAATAATTCCATTGTCCGAATTGCCTGATTCAATAGTTGTCCATTACCGACTACACTTGGAATACGATAATTCCAAACTCCAAACAAAACACAAAAAATAAAAAAAAAAATGGAAGAAAGCAGAAGCAATTTTTTTTAGGATAATTTAAAAACTTTTGGAAAAACATTGAAATTTGGGTTTGTGCTGCGTCTTAATTTGCGCATTATCCTTTGCAATCTTAATTAAGCTGTCTATCAGGCAGTGCATGTCCTTCCAGCCCCTGCCCCCATCAGCCACATCCGCAGCCTTACGACTTTGCTCATTTGTTTGACGCCATTTTCTTGCGTACGTTTCTTTGCCTTTCTTCTTAGCTGTTGTTGTTGTTGATGGTCTTGTCGCAATTTTTTCATAGTCACTGCACACTGTGTTCTACATCCGTTCCGTTTCCGCTTCCGTTTACACTCACGCCGACACCGCCAGCGCCAACGCCAACGCCATCGCTACCGCACTTGCTGTTTTACATTGCGTATACGCCCTTTTGGCCAGAACGAGCACAAAACAAAAAACAAAAAAAAAAAAACAAAAAAAAAATAGAAAAACAAAAAATACAGCTAAATGGAGTGACGCGAGAAAATTCCTTGAGCAAAGCAACTCCTGCTGCTGGCATATTACGAGTATTGTTGCCTCTGCCATTGTCCTTGCCGCAAGTAACAAGTTCATTTGCAGCACCAGCACCCAGTTGCAGTAACGGTAACGGCAAACCAAAATAATATATATTTCAGGATCAGGCCGACTTCAACTTCAACTAAACTGGGCTCTATTCACTCATTAACACAATTCAAAAATCAGGCCAAAATTGTTAAGTAAGCAACTAGCTGATCAGTCGACGATCATTTTTATATTATCAGAATATTATATAAATGTAGGTGTTATTTATTTTATTATTTATTATTTCATTATCAGAATATTATAAAAATTTAGGTGTTATTTATTTTATTATTTATTATTTCATTATCAGAATATTGTAGAAATGTAGGTGTTATTTATTTTATTATTTATTATTTCATTATCAAAATATTATATATATGTAGGTGTTATTTATTTTATTATTTATTATTTCATTATCAGAATATTATATATATGTAGGTGTTATTTATTTTATTATTTATTATTTCATTATCAGAATATTATATAAATGTAGGTGTTATTTATTTTATTATTTATTATTTCATTATCGGAATATTATATATATGTAGGTGTTATTTATTTTATTATTTATTATTTCATTATCAGAATATTATATATATGTAGGTGTTATTTATTTTATTATTTATTATTTCATTATCAGAATATTATATAAATGTAGGTGTTATTTATTTTATTATTCATTATTTCATTATCAGAATATTATATATATGTAGGTGTTATTTATTTTATTATTTATTATTTCATTCACTATTTCACAAGTCGCATAATAATTATCGTAAATGAAACTGAAAGTTAATTAGGGTCAGGCTCGCATAGCTATGTCAAAACTAAACTAAATCGAAAATAATTACATATGTATATATTAAGTTAACCTAGTAAGCAAACTGGCCAAATTAGCATCACTGGTGCAGCCACAGACACGGCAAACCCAACCAGAGCCAGTACAAAAACTGAACACTACCCAAACGTAATTATTTCAATTAAATTTACAACATTTATTTATGCATGCGAGTGCCAATGTGTGTCTGTAGGTGTGCGTGTGTGCGTGTGTGCGGAAAGGGGAGTGAGGGTTGGTAGTTGGGGGTGGCATGTACTCATTGTCAACATGCCCGTTAACAGCATTTAATTGTTGTCGGTTGCAGGCTCAGTTGCCGCTGTTTGCAGTGCCTTAAAGTGAAAACCCCTTCGCTTTTGGCGGATGTTGTGTCGTCAATTATTTGAACTAAAAGCTCTGATTTGCCATTGAATGGTTTTCTAGTTGAGCTGAGCTGAGCTGGAAAGCACTCTGATGCTCCGAATATAATATATATATATATATATATATATATGTATGTATGTATGTATGAATGGGCATGCATATTAGATCTTGTTAGCTCCCTAAATGGGGTTGTTGCCGTCCCGCTTGTGGTTGCTTGTGCCGAGGCACGAGAAACTCAAAAATAAGCCCCCATTCATGGGGATATAAACAAACGAACTATGCGGCGACTTTGGCTTTCATTCATTTGCAACCATTCGAATGCTGCAGCCACAGGGGCTGGTGGCGAGGTGGTAGTTGCTACACTCTGCAACAAAAATCGCTCTGAAAACCGCAAACTTTCTTGAAATCATTTCTGTTTGGTAAGCGACAATTCCAAAAATACGAGTTTATTTGTATTTTTTTTTTTTTGCATTTCTAAAAAAAAAGAAAAGGAAAAAATTAATTTTTAGAAATATTGCTTTTCTGTAATTCACAAGAAAGTAATGAAATCTAAAATGTTTTTTATATTTAAAATCTAGAATTACTAATGTAATAAAATAGGCAACAAAATAGTGAATAAAAAAACACCAGAAACTTAGACATATATTTTATAAATTTAACAAATATGCAGTTAGAAATTAGGAAAACCCAGGTTTTTGAAAGTATGTAGAATTTCTAGAATTTAGGGCTATATTTTTTTGTGAGTGTAGTTCTGTAGTTGGTTGGTGTGGAGTTGAATGCCAGGCTGGGGTACGTCGCCTACTGTGAGTACTACGCGACTTACAACTGCAATTACAACTACAACCGAATGTTGCCCCGCCAGCCGCTGGCTCCCTCCACCTGTTGGCGCTACACTGTCTTCGGGCACGGAAACCCGCCGCTGTGGAATGCAGCTCGGTTTGGTTGATAGGGTCGTTGAAGGGCTGGGGGACTAACAATGAGCCGGCAACGATGTTAACTGAAAAATGCTTTTCGCTTTGCCTGTTGACGGGAAGTTGGCTTAGCGTTTGTGTTGGTGTTGGTGTTGGTGTTTGGGGGGTTGGCATTTTGGGGTTGGAGCTGGGCCTGGGATTGGGATTGGGATTGGGGACTTGGGCATGTACGTAGTGGTAAGTTACTGTTGTTGCTGCAACTGCTGCTGCTGCTGCTTCTGCTTCTGTGTAGGCATAGTGCAGTGAACTTGCCGTTAAGTAAGTATGCAATATGAAACTTGTTTAATTAGTAAAGCATACACAGAGAATTGAATGTTGAATATTTCTTTATTGCTTGGTGCACATAAGCATATAGAACCCATTTAAATATACCCTCGTATTTATATATATATACATGTATATATATATATATATTAATTCATGTAGTTGCTTGTACATTAATATTCAGAAGCGTTTTTGGGTAGTGCAATGTACGCTAATTTTAAATAATTGTATATTCAATATTTTCTGGATTTCATAATATCGTATGTTGGTCCTGTGGTCGTCAGGCCTTTTCTTATTCCAATATTTGTTGCAGTTTCAGGGTAAATATTGTCCATGTTCATATTGCCATTTATCCTTATAGCCTCCATAGCCATGTTCGGGCAGAACCTTCGGAGTGCGATACATACTTTTCGAATAGCTCAAATAATCCTAAATATAAAAAAAAATACATTTCTTAACAGTCAATCCAGTCAAACATCTAGTTTTTTTTATAGACCTACAAATTTCTAAATATATTTGTATATTCTATGAATAAATTGACTTGATACATAATGTTACTAGTGGGTTTACCTTCTCGTTCCTTCGCTGACGCGCCAAGTGGTAGAGTTCCATGTTCCTATGAGTTTCCGCAGGCTGCACCTGAAGCACACCCGAAGCAGTCCTCGAATCCGATGAACGGCACGATGGAGTTGCGTGGGACTTCAGTTTTAACTGAAGATCAATCGGCGGTGGCGGCTCGTGACGGATGCGTTGCTCAATTTCATACAGCTCTTGCTAAATAAATACACAGACAGAGACAACAATTTTGAACTTATCTTTTATATGCATATACAAACAACGAGACGAGACCCGCAACAAAAGGTTGCCCCAGATGTACCATCAAATGGTGTACCAAAGATACCTGCAGTAGGCAGAAGAGGAGGTCGTCGAAGTCAACTAAGTCGTAAACAGGTCTTGGAGTTGTGGACCCTCGGATATCCTACCATGATCCGTTGACGCAATACATTTGCTTTAAGCTGATATACAAATATACAGTGTCTTGAAGCTCATTTCGAGTAGCGCCTAGCAAAAAATGTAATTGCCTGCCATAAACTCATTATTCATTATTTTTCAAAAATTCCAAATACCCATAGCAGGTACATACGAGGGTGGTTTGATGAGTACCTGACCTTGACGCCAGATGGTGCCGCTATTGCAATATGACGTGACTATCGTATAGTACATAAACCTAAACAGCCACAGTGAAAATTTCAGTCAAATCGGACTACATGTCCTACATGAAATATTGGGTATGAGAAAGCTATCGGCGCGATGGGTGCCGCGTTTGCTCACACCAGACAATAAGCGCAACCGCGTGACCACTTCGGAGCATGGTTTGGCGCTGTTAAAGCGTAATCCGAAGGAATTTTTGCGTCGATTCGTGACTGTTGACGAAACATGGATTCACTGGTACACACCAGAGACCAAAGAACAGTGGACTTCACCTGGCGAATCTGCCCCGAAGAAGGCGAAAACTGTTCCATCGGCCGGAAAGGTAATGGCCACGGTTTTCTGGGATTCGAAAGGTATTATCCTCATAGATTACCTAGAGAAGGGAAGAACGATTACAGGGCTCTACTATGCCGAACTATTGGGAAGATTTGACGCCGAGTTGAAGAAGAAACGGCCCCATTTGGTCATTAGGTCAGGTACTCATCAAACCACCCTCGTACATGTATATTAACCACAAAAATTAATATATGACCCTAATAAACTGTGGTTTTCCCACCCATGGTAGGGTTATGCAAAAAGTACCTCTTTTATGGTCGAAGCATGTTTCGAGCAGTTACATTATGGACACCTGGGTGTCATAAAACACCTGGATGAATATTTTTGGTATAACAGGAACAGGACAAGCGGAGGATCATCAGGAAAATAAGGGGAAATCTTAAGCTATCGGCTCAAAAACTGACTCAATGTCCTGGTATGGGCATCTATCCCGGCAGCCGGTGTCGGAAATTTTGTGATTATTGAAACAACAATGGACAAATATGTGTACTTTGATATACTAAAGGAAAATTTACTTCAAAGTGCCGAGAAGCTGGAATCCGACGTACTTTCCAGATCTACCAGGATAACGACCCCAAGCTTAAGCCCGGAATAGTACAGTCCTGGCTTATCTGGAACTGCCCCACATGATAATTCCACCGGTCCAGTCTTCAGACTTAAATGTTATTTAAAAATTATGGGCTCTGCTGGAAAATAAAATCCAGAATCACAACATATCCAGCAAACAAGATCTCCAAAATGCTCTGCTGGAGGAGTGGAGCAAGATCAGCGCAGAAACTACCCGGAAGCTGGTATCTTCCGTGAATAATAGATTAAGTGAAGTTGTTAAGCCTAAAGGATATCATACTAAATATTAACATCCTTATTAAAGCTTTTATACGCCAAATATTTAACTTTTTTTAAGACTGCTCGAATTCAGCTTCATTATGTATTTTGGATATGATTTCAGTTTTTGACTAATTTTCATTAATTAATCAATATTTTACTAAAAACTAAAGTTCATTTTCAAATGTGATATAACATTAAACAAATTTAATTAAATTAAATTAAAAAAAATTAAACATTTAAGCATTTTGCGTTTTTTTCCTTATTTAAACTTTATAGCACTTTAAATTTTTTGCTCGAAATCAGCTTCAAGACGCTGTATAACTTAATTATCGGAACGGGGAACAGGATTTGTCATCAAATACAGAATACGGAAATATAATCTAAAGTATCTTGATCAACTGGGATCGGGCAATGGGCCCAGGTCATAAATATATGGCAGGGGATGAAGCAGCAGAAAGTCAAGCAATAATAGTGATGGAGAGGCACCTAATAGAGCCAGCACCATTTTGTGGCATGCGACACATGACATATGCGAAAAATGAGCTGGAGAGAGGCAACAAGTTTTCGACGCCTCAATCAAAAAACAATTCAAGTAGGTAATATTCACGTCTTGGTCTTTCGACAGGACACTGTAAGAAGTCTAAGAAGTCACCTAACTAAACAAGTCAGTAACGGACTCTGCCGAGTTCTTGAGACACAGGTATTTAGGGAGATCGGCAATATCCGATATCTTAATCTGGACTTACCCGATTCTTGTACACCATACAACAGGCGCGCAGGGTAAAGTAGTAAATAATCTCCACACCCGAGAGCAGCGAGAAGCCCAGAAACAAGCTGGCGATGCCGCCAAAGGACACGAGCAGATCCACCCAGCCGAAGAGCACCTCACGCTTGTAGCGAATGATGGGCCAAGTGAGGAACTCGACTAGAACGCCAGGCGTCTCCGGACGATCCGTGCTATTGGGTACAAAACAATATAAGTATGACAAACTGAGATTGGCGAAGATAACGCTTACAATTTCATGAGCTTATCTATATTAAATACTGTCTTGGAGCAGCTAAGCTCGCACTGCAGGCAATCCTTGATATTGGTTATGTTCAGCTTGTAGTCGTTCAGACAGGCAAAGTCCTTGACCGAGCACATTGGAACATTACCTAGTTGGGTTGGATACAGGAAATAAGGGAATCGAAAGCAAATGTTATCTTTGCGGTGCCCGACGTTAAGTTTCGTTGCAGATACATAGTCTATTCCATGTTCCAATATAGATGTCCTCATGAAATTCAACTTACTGATGGGCTTGTAGAAGGGCGGATTACATTTGCAGAGCTTGATGGCCTTTGTCATGCGGCATTGCTTCATGCAGGATGAAAAGGTGTAGGCGTCTGGAAAGTAGCTTAACTTGACCTCGTCGCCGAAGATGCACTTACGCTGGCCAATGGACAACTGGCGTGCATCGTCCGTGGTGTAGGTGTTCTTCTTGGAGATGCGCACTTCCACAAGCTGATCCTCAGTCCAGTCGATTTGGGCATTGAAGTCGGAGCCAAAGTACTCCTCGTTTGAGAAAATAAATATCTGCAAGGACTGGATTGGATAATCCACACTTACAAATGTATACAGATAGCGAACTTACCCGAGAAGTGCTGTTGGGCAGAAAGAACAGAGCCCACTTCTTGTCCGTTTCATAGAGATCATGGGGTGCGCCAGTTTTAATGCTTAAATGAAATTGTTCTCATTGTTACACTCAGAGAAAAACGCTTTACAAAATTCAATTTCTAATCTAAGATGTTTAACTCTAACCGATTTATTCTCCAACTTATAGGTTGACTTACTCTTCGGTTGCCGTGGACAAGAAGCGACTGTTGAAGGCGTAGCAAAAGCCGTGTTCCGTGTAAATGGGCTGAAAGTGTTCGCAGCAGACGATGTCCTCGTCCCGATACTTGCACGAGATTAGCGCACTCTCGCAGGCGATTTGGGCCCGGAAGGCCCAATCGCGAATTGTGTGCTCCTCTAGCAGCTCTGACGGTATTCCCTCTGCTAGCACCTCTGCACCCCGGATCGTCTCGAAACTGAGCGAGGTAAGCTGATCCAGGAACGGTGCAAACGACCGCGCCTTTTCCGCATCGTAGTTCCTGCGAATATTATATGAACGATGGTTGCACATTAAAACAAGGTGGGATTGCATGATTGTGGGATCAACTCACGCCAGTGACTTGTAGACCTCAGCGTAGGATTTGTCATGGTCAAATGCCGAGTCCGGACACACAACAGTGGTGGGAAAGACAACGTTCTGATTGTGAAAGTCCGTGTCCAGACCGGTGATGGTTGGATTGGTTTGAAATTTCTCCCACAGGCTCATGATGATGACCAGAGCCGTAACAGCGCCAATCGATGTGAAACAGAACCACATAAACTTCTCGCCAATGGGTCGACCCGTTTCGGCAATATAGCGAACGCCGTGGAGCGTTGAGTTCTGGAAGAACTCCTTCGTCTGGTAAATGAGACTTCGACGAAAGATGACCAGCGTCTCGAGGAAGCGTTCCTTCCTTGTCTGAATCACAGCCGTTTGCTTGGATTTCTCTTGCGGCATTTTCGTTTCAGGAACATAGCTCGTGGCCAGGCCCAGGAACGTACCACGCAACTCCTGCAACTAATCAATGAGCAACTCAATCACAATTGAGTCCAATTGCTGGGCTTTCTGTTGTGGCCATTTAGTGACACTAAAAGCCTTTCATTGTAAATGCAGTAAATTACCGGACCTTGATTGACCCCAAAAAAATAGTGTTTGACAATAAAGCAGAGAATACGTGTGTTTCCCTCGCTTATCTTGATGCCTCATTAGCATTTAGTGGCATGCCTACACTGAGAAAAACAATCATGCTTAAAGCTTCGTTGAACGCGTTTCGAGTTAGATATTGCAAAACATAAGAGATTCCAACAAATGCTTATTTTTTATTTAAAATAGGCGATTTTTAATTTAAAAAAACATGCTGAAATCGAACAATTGTTTCATTGAGTCACTTCAATTCTAGCTCTGAAATGAAAAAAAGGATTTTATTTAAGAAAATTTACGCAATAATGAAGATGATGTATCCATTATTATTATTTTCTTAACATTTTTTTTTTTTAAATAAAATCATTTATTTTTTTCCGACTGCATCTGCTTTGGAATTGTTAAGAAAAGAAAAGCGGTTCTTTCAGTGCAGGTGCTAGTTGTGGTGTGGCCTAGTCGCATTTTAGCCGCAGAGTGGGTCAACTCCTGCTGCTGCCCAATGATTGTTTTTGCCCCTCGCTCAAAATGGCGCCAGCCCGCCAGGAATACTGCTGAGTGCTCGGGGATTTTATAAGTGGGCGTGCCGATCGGAGCAGCTGCCCGGCTAATTGGTCCGCAGTAGTCTGCGTGGCATCCGGCGCCGCTGCAGTTTGCAAGAAACAAAAATTAAAAAACACAAGACACAAAAAAAAAAATATAAAATATAAACGAAAAGAATTCTTGCAAAATCCGAATAAACTAAACAAAACTCGCACAGAAACTGTCAAGAAATTCACAAGTTTTGTGTGAACTCCTGACACGGCAATTTGGACGGCGCTTTGTTTTGTTTTTGTCTGGCCAAGTGGCTCCAGCCGAGCTGAAGCTCCAGCTCGAAGCACAAATGAAGTGGTTTCAAGTTTCAGCATCGCAGACGGAGGACCGAGGACGGAGGACGGAGGCGACAGACAGACTGGGTTAGCGACAACTGAACAAAAGGTCTGGCGATCACGAGTTGACGCTGTTGCTAAGATGCTGACCCTGATTGCGTCCGCCAGATAACTGCAGCAGTAGACTGCTCACAAAAGGACCTCCGCATTTGCACATCCTCGGTCATCTAGAGTTTCAAAACTGGCGCCTCTGTTCAGCGCTCATTGGCTCAGTAACGGTCCCACACCGTTAAGCGTTTAGATACCAATGTTCCGACCGTCGCAGCGCCATCAATTATGCACAATTATCTGTGGCAGGTGGTGCATTAGCGTTCTAGGATACACTGACAAGGATAAACATGGATGATGGCCAGCTACCATGGAACAATGCGATCCCGACCCACTTTAACCTCGACTCTTATATATATTTGCTGTAATTCGCTTGCCAAGGCTAACAAAATTCCTCAAACTTGTTTATTAAAATTTTTTTTTTAAATTTTATTAAAAATTATCATTGTAAAATCCGTAAACTAATTCTAAGCATAAATAGTCTAAGATCAAAATTATAACCCAGATTATTTTTTAATTCCATTTATTCATTGCAATATTTTCTTAATTTTATTAAAAATAATCATGTGAATTTAGTGTTATTTTACCTGATTCCAACGAATCAACTTATTCTGATTATAAATATATAAAAAACGTGTCCAAGTTTAGGTTTTATTGGTGCAATGCATTAATTGAAAATAAATGATCTTGTGCAAAAAAAAAACTTGTGTAATTTTAATGTTGCAATTCAATTCATGTCTACATCCTTCTATATATGTCCATAAGGGTATTAAAACATCGGCATACCGGAGATAGCTATTTGTTCAAGCTGTTTTTTTCCTTACTTATTTCAATGACTGAACTTTTTCTTATCAGCGATCATTTGTCAAACCGTTGCAAAAGCCTGGCCATGAAGTTTCACAACAAAAAAGAAAGATACAAAAAAACAAAAACAAAAACAAAAAAAAAAAAAGAATTAAAAAACAGAAGATGAGGGAACGGCAATTGCAACAATTTGTTGGACTGCAACTCCGCGCCGTCGGTTGACAAAAATCAACGCTTATAAATAAGAAATCCAGAGACCACGCAACTGAAATTGAATCCAGAGCCCTTTTTCTTTAGACCAAGTCCGAAGACGAGTGAAACTCGTTGTATCCTCAAAAAGAGGATACATATACACACGCACATACATACATATAGACACACACACACACACACACACACACACAGAAGAAAGAGCAAGAAGAACATGAATCCCAATTCTCCCCTGCGAATGTTCTAAATGATCTTCGCAGAGTAAAAAGTCGGCTTGTGTGTGTGTGTGTGTGTGTGTGTGTGTTTTTGTGTGTGTGTGTGTGTGTGTGTGTGTATGTGTGTGTGTGTGTGCGTGATTAATGGTAATTGCTTTTATGGCTTTTTGCTGTGCTCGCCACGCTTTCTGCCAGCAATTTGTTGTAATTTCGATTTCACTGCCTGTCCCCAACTTTGTTAGCTTAACTAACATCAACTGTATCAAATAGCTAAGCGTTTCTGATCCGACCTCCTTTTCTGAGCATAAAATTATTATAAGCACTGAAATTGAATATGTTTAAGTTAAATAATGCTCTTGGGTACGCACTTAATTGATGCTTATTATTTTCAACTTAGTTACTTCACGTCACTTACTTGAATCGCATACAACCAACCCGAGGCTCGTCGGGCAAATCGATCTCCTCGTTGTGCGGCCATCTTTGGTTATAATAACCTCATCACCACTCACATGTATGCGATTGACAAATCGATTCCCGAGACCAGGTCGGCACCTTCAATAGCCTTATTCAGCTCGCCAGTTCGAGTTATTGTCATTTAAATGTTAACACTTGTTTGCTTATTAGTCTAATTTTTTAAGTCGACAATTTTTTATTTAGGCTTCTTCATACCATTGAAGATCACAGTCCAAACTCACATCTAAATTTAATTAGTAATTGAAACAACTGACCGATTGTTTCTATGGGAGCCTTATATTATAATAGCTCGATGGTGAACACTTATCCACAACACTAGAAGCAGTAAAATGTTGTATATCGACTCGGCTAGTAATGCTGATCAAGAATATATGCACATATATACATATAACTATATACATAACTATAAATAAATATGCAGACACACTTTCATAGGAAATCGGCAGCCGTTTTGATTATTTGATTATTCCGATTGTTATCGATTTTCGATCGACATCACTTTTACAACACTCTTAGGCAATAATATTGCATTCCAACAAGACAATAAAAGCGAGCAAACTCTTCATTAGTTCTGGCAAAAATAATAAATAAAAAGCCAAAAAAAATAAGAATACGGCTGTAGCTCAAAAATGTGAATTGCAAGCTCGATATTTGCACTTTGAAAACACTGTTTCAGTTCACTGTTTCCAAATTGCACGAATGTATCCAGCTTGCAGTTCACATTTTTTAGCTACAGCCGTAGCAAAGACGGAATGGTGCTTATTGAAAAATGAGAGGAATCGAACTCGATACTTTGGAACGATACCAAAAATCGTAGTCGATACGGCTCACTCAGAGCACGTAGCGCTTAGGACTTGGTTCGAGAGAGAAAAAAAGGGAGGAAAAAATAATTAGGAAGTTATTTTGTGCGACATGGAGAAGAAAAGCATCAACAAAAAGTTGAACACCAACATTGGGGGCAATGCCAGACCATTTGGACGTTCATCAGGTCGGCACGTAAATATGCCAAAGAAAGTGCAGAAAATTCAGAAGAAAATCAGCCCAAATGCTGCAATGAATATGGCGACACATGCCCTGGTCAAAAATCCAATGACTTCTTCGGGTCCGCAAACTATGCCAGCCGAGATGATGCAAAAGTTGGAGTCTAACATCGGCAATCGTTGGTATATTGCCAAAAATCGCCAATCACCAGATAAGAGCTTCACGTACACTAGAAAAACTAACCAAATTGGCAAACGCAAGGTCACATATGTTGCCATAGCACTGCCGACTGGAATCATACCAATCATCGAACATCTCGGTGTGAATGACAGTACCGGCACGGGTCCGCTGGCAACCGTGGAGTTAAATTCATGGAATATTGGCAACGGGGATTTGGACAGGATCGCCAACTTTGATGTGCAGCCGTTGAGCTGTGAGCAGTTTGCCCTATTGCATCGCAGTCTTCAGAATGTGGACTATTGAAGCTACAGGACCACTCAGCTGACCGTGGACGAGAATCTGGGCGAGGATCCGGATATAATGGTATATGATGTGGACATTTTGTCAACGTATTCGATGTGCAAATCTCGGCAGTCTCAGCTCAAGACTGCCTTACTGGATAAGAATGTGCCGCTGAAAGATGCCCTGCTGCCCTTCTTTGAGGACATCCAGAAGGAGTTCGAGGAGCAGTGTGCTGATAATGACAAGTAACCGACCGACACCAAGCAGCAGTAGGAGGAGGTACTAGGTACTGGTACTAGCTGAGAAAGGAAATTATTACCCAATGTCGTATTTTGAATCAAAAGAAAATTAAACAGAAGAAAATCGCAAGCGCATCAAAGGAAAAACTTAACTGGAAGATCCAACAAGAAGTTAGCCACAGAAGAAAATGGCTTTCAAACGAGGAACTCCAATTGAGACTGATTACAACAAGACTTTGAGTGTGTCGATATTTCACAACTTTAAAAATAAATTCCCTATTTAAACTCCTCAATTGGAAAACCCTTTTCAGCTCGAATTTCACTTTTGCATTTGTTCAACAAACGTGAAAACTGTAGAAAGTGTTGCTTGGCAAATCAATTGTTTCAGGTTTCGTTTTCCAATATTACCAAATATTGCGAACACAAAGCCCGATGAAGATTATTTAGCCTCAAAATGCTGGTCAGCAACTGGCAACACACACACACACACACACACACACACACAGACAGAGAGAGAAGAGCAAAATGGTATCATTGCCACCAAATTTGGGTACAGCTTGGTCCCATTTAAAAATCATTAGAGGGGTATAAAAGTAGGGAAACATTTTGAGCTACACAAAATATATTCTTAATCATATATATACATATGTATGTATGTATATATATATATATTTTTTTTTTTTTATCAGGATAGAGATATATCAAGCTATTTCCAAGTCGCTCACTTCAGATTTTAGACTTTTCTTGATTTTGATGCGACGATAGGGAAGATAAATAGTTTCTCTCTTTCTCGCAATTTTTGGAATCGAATCAAACAGCCTGCAAAGTGTGAGCTAAAATTTATTACAAAATTCAGGTCGACATTATAATATACCCTGCATATAGGCATAGGAGAGAGGAGCACAAATAGGTTTATTTGTAAACAAAATAGTTTGTTATAAGAAAATATTTCGACCGATCCTTTCAGGAAGGATTAGTAGAGCGACTAGGTCAAACAGATGGACGTACGAACATTTCAATATTGATTCGGAACTGAATCCTTCAATCACGAAATATTTACATTAATGCCTGAAAGTGTGTACAAAATCCAAGAATATCATTTAATTTCGATTGTTTTTAAGTTTTGATAAAATTAGAACATTGCGTATCACATCAAGAATTTATTTGAATTTTAAAAATTTAATATCGTTAGCACAAATTCATTTGTTTTATTTCACATTATTTCACATATACATACATCATTTCAAGCATTAGTAAAAAAAGCAAAAAGAAAAAAAAAATAATAATATTAATAATAATAAAATAAAGAAACAGCTTAAAAAATATTCCTGGTTTTGTTTTCTTCTTTTTGTTGCATTCTGTTTTTCTCTACATACACATTTAGTATTTACATAATAATAATAGGCAGTTAAACAACAGGCATCTGCTCTTAATTATTCACTCTCATCCGTGACCGACAGATTGAGCTGGCCATTCACATATTCCGGCGATAGGATTGAGGGACTGTGCTCAAATGCCGGCTCGCGGTACTTGGAAAACAGACCGCGCGCCTTGTTAAACGGCGTTTGGAATACAGTCGAAATGGTGGTGGTGGTGATGGTGGTGGTGGTGGTGCCTGTTTGATGGTCGCTGGCGTTAAGAACTGCTAATGCTGCTACTATTGCTTCTGGCGGCAATTCCAAGTCCATTGACGAAGGGCTCTCCTGCGCAGGTCCGTTGTGGCTACTGGTCAATCGGGGCGGCCACTTCATTTTCGGAGGCGTCGACGGCGTTCCAAGCTGACGACGCTGTGCCAACTCGGTCAGCTTCGGCGTGGCAAGCAGCTTTTTGTATGTGTGCGTCAGCGAACCGATTTCAGAAACCATACTGCTGCCACTAATATTCGTTTTTGTCAGATTGGGTGTCCTGCTCCCGATGCTGAAAAACGACGACTTGTGCGATTTGTGCACACTTGTCGGCGAGGGGAAGCTGTAAGCGGAATAAAATTAATAGTACCGTTAGTTTCCACACACAATTACAGATAATTTCTAAGATAATTTACAATAATGACTAACTTATACAGTCCAAAATGATATCAGTCAAAATCAACAAATGAAGTAAAGCCGTAAAGCCGTGGTCCGATAACGATATTTATTTAATTTTTTATTTTTGGCTTTTTTGAATTTAATAGGTTTGCTTAAAATATCTTTGGAAAAAAAATCTTTCGACCGAAATAACCCAGTTTCATCAATAAATCTACAACATTCGGACAGACGGACGGAGTGACGCTACTTTTTAGGGTTGTATTTAATGTGATGCAAACTTCAAAAAAACCCTCAACAAGAGATATGCGAATAAAGATACAATTCCGTTCTTCACATTGGTTACTTACAGATCCATCTCCTCGGTGGAGAAGCTCTCCATGGCTGTACGCCAGGCATACACAAATGGCAGCCTTTCCTTATCGATATCGACATTGAAAACAGCATTGAGGACATCCAAATCTCGCTTGGTCGGCTCCTTGCTGCAATAATTTAAAATTTAGCAAAATGTGGCCACACTTTCAACAGGATTACAATTTGGCAGACTCACCCAAATATGAATAGTTCATAAGGAGGTTCCATGTCGCAGCACGAGAGCATTGGTGTGCGTCTTTCTGGCGGTGTCATGAAAAGCGCCTCATCGTCGCTGCTGTCGACCTCATTAAAGCAATCGAACTGTGGAGCAAAGAAGTCAATAAATTATTGGATTGTACAGATTGCATTTATATATTTAGTGTGTACTCACATAGTCTGATGCATCATCGTTTCCCTCATCGTCGCTGTTATTGTTGTTGTTGTTGACATTGTCGCCTATTGTGCCAATGAGCTCGTCAACCGTATTGATGGATGTAACGGGGGCAGCATGAATAGTTTCAATAGCAGTAGCAGCAACAGCAGCTGTAGCAGTAGCAGCAGCCGCAGCTGCTGACGTTGTGGCCGCATTGTTCGAATCTTGGATTTGAGCGCGCAAAGATTCGGTACGCTTGCGTCGGCTCGTCTTACGACTGAGATTCGCATCCCAGGCACAGGTGCAACACTGCTCCAATTCCCAGGCGGCTGAGCAGAGCTCCTCGGTTTTAAGTGCGTCCGGCAGCCGAATAAATGGCATCAGCTCCAGCATCGGCAGCATGCTGCCACATACGCATTGCAAATGCTCACGTCTATCGCCGTATAGTTGCAACAGTTTACACAGCATTTGAATTAGCTGATATCGCACAGCGTTGCTCACCTCCTGCGAATGGGCAATGTAGCTAACCACGAGATGAGCAATGCGTGAGTGAACCTTGCCAAAGTCCACAGTGATGAAGCGTGCATCATCTTTGAAGCTGACAATGAGAGATTTCAGTCTTTTGAGCTCGGAGAGCAGCGTATCATTGATGGAGACCATGTTGCCAATGTTGTTAATCAGTGTCTTGGTGATGCGCTTCGCGAACACTTGCAGCGATTTCTCCACACATGTGTAGGGCGTCATTACCTGGGTAATGGCCATGCCGGCAACACTCGCCGCTGCTGAGTTATTCGCAGTCTTGCCTCGGTCGGCAACCAGATCGAGATAGTGATGCAGTTGAGAAAAATTCCACGTCTGATCAGATTTTTCGGCCAGCAGCGAAGCCTGCGTCTGCTCATATTTGGCAGATAGATAAGCTTCGAAGCGTGCGATTCCATCGCTAGATGATATGTCCACGAGATCATCCAGAAAATCCCAATATTCGCGCCACTCCAAATTATCCTGGTGCGCCAGCTGCCGACCGATTATCTCAAGACCCTTTTCAATATCCGAATTCTTGATGTGTCGTTCGCGGTAAGAATCAATCACCAATGAGTCATCCCAGTCGCTATCCACGAACGACAATGATGTGTTGCTGGGATATTTTAAAAACAGGTCCTGGTTTTTGTGCCGAAAAGGTGTCGATGGCAACTCCAGCATACGATGTGACCGACTCGAGCTATCCTTGTCTGTGCAATTGTTGTTGTGTTCTATGTGCTGCTGTTGCTGCTGCTGCTGTTGCTGCTGCTGCTGTTGCTGCTGCTGCTCCTCATCGCCATTTTGCTCTGGTCTTTGTTGATTGCCATTCGGGCTGAAGAGCAAACGCCGTCCAGTAGCGCTCTTGTTGAGCAGCGACTTGTTGGGCGTCCGTATCGGTGAGATGTAGGGCGAACTGGTCAATGGCACCCCGCCATTGCCACCAATACGCGGCGGGGTTTTCCAGCGTCGACAGAAACTGATTGCCTGCTCACGTGGCATGGGCCCAGCCAATGCACTGATCTTAAGCTCCATATTAAGTTTCCCCGATTCGTCGCACTTTTGATCTAATATCTGTCGAATTCAATTAAATGTCAGACGGTTAGTCAATGCTAGTCTTCAATGCATGCAGCATTTGGCACCTACCGGCGGTTCATTAGTCGTAAAGGGTTGTCCAATCTGCGGCGGCAGTTCATTGCCCGTTGCCCGCAGAACGGGCACATAATATGGCTCCGAGAGCAGCAGCTCCAGTTTCTTGAACACCTCCGGGCTGGCATGTTGTGCTCGCTGGCATATTATCTGAGGGCGGAGAACAGTAACAAATAGAGTTAGATACTTTTTCAATTAGCAAAATTAAACAAACTAAATATTATCGTCTGTATTCAAAGTGTGTGCGACGGAAACAAAAATAGACATTGAATGATCCAATCAGTTAAAATCGAAGTGATTAATATGTTTGCATATGTATAAATCAATATAATAACTCGAACTTCAAATATAACTAATAACTTATTCATAAATCGAACTAGAATTGCCATTCGCTTATTACAAAAGATATATTTCATTATCAACCGATATATTTCATGTGCGTAAAATTAGATATAGAATTGTTGTGTGTATGGGATTTAGGAGCTTCTTCAATCAATTTGGTTTCTTTTTATGAAATACTTACATCCTTGGGCTGCATGCCGTCCGAGTTCATGAGTGACTTGCATTGCGGATAGGAGGTAAGCACCTTAACGACAGCTACGTGGCCGTACTTGACGGAAAAATGCAGTGGAGTCTCGCCGCGCCCTTTGTCTGGCATGTTGAGATAATAATCGAGGAGATTCTCATTGAGGGCGGCGCACATCTCTCCTCGGCTCTTTTTACCCGCATACAGCTGGGTAAAGTTACGATCTGAGATTGTCTTCAATATGAGCTCGGCAACTCGCGCCTGATTGCTTTGGGCGCAAATGTGCATGGCATTGTAGCGATAGCCCTCTTTTAGGCTGGTGGGCGTGTCGCCGCTGCTGATCAGAAAACGTGGATTGTCCCAAACAGTGCGTACAACCCGCTCAAAATTGCCAGCCTCGATCTGTTTACGGAACTCGACCAGCTCCTGTTTGCTGGGTGCCCGAAACGGCGGACGTTCGGCATTAAGTGAAATTGTGCTGCTGCTGTTGCTGCCACTGGATGCGATATTGGCACTGCCATCAGTGTTGTTGCCACTGCTACTTGACATCGCCAATATGATATTTGTCGCGGTCAATGATGATGAGCCGGGCGTCTCACTGATGGTCGGTGACGATGAAAATGGACTGTTATCTATGCTGCCTGTCGCCGGGGACTTATATCCACTGCCCAACGAACGGGGTAATGAGACCGGCTCTGCAAAAAGGGTGAACAAAAATGTTATTATTTCGTCTTTAATTTGATTGTTATGCTCTTGATTATATATATCATGAACATTATATACTATATACTTACTGCTAGCTGGTTTGGCCTTGCCGTAACGCTTGAGCGATTCGATGCTCTCGAAGCCAAACTGTACGTAGCTCTCGGCCTGATCTCGATTGGGAAACTCGCGCAAACGCGCTTCCTTATAATGTCGCAGCACCTCCAATGCCTTGGACTTCTCCGTGAATATCAACCAGAGCGGCGAGTCGGCTGCAAATAGGGAGCGTTTGCGAAACTAAAGATTAAACTAAACGGACCAAAAGTTATAGAAACTGTCAGCAGTTTTGTTGCTCGCCCGACTCGATGTGGTCACGCCATCTGGGCGAATTGCAAATAGATTGCCAGACATCGCAAGAAAAGTGTTAAGCAAAACAAACAACCTGCTAAAAGACGACGGAGAGAGTGTGAGAGAGAGAGAGAGAGAGAGAGAGCAGATACGAGGTCGCGTGTGGACGCGGAACCAAAGAGAGAGAGAGAAGAGCAGCGAAAAGAGGCGACGGGGTGGTGGATGCCGGTGCCGATGCCTTCTTCACGGTATCAATATTGCCCCCGCAGACGTGCGTATGACGCAGTTATTCGCACAACGCTCTTAGAGAAACAAAACAACAAAAATAAACAACAAAAATAATCACTATTATGTTGTTGTTTTTTTTTATGTGGATCGGGCGGATCGCAGTGGCCAATTGAGCAGCCCGCCTTGGCTAGCCTGGTCTGCGCTTGGGATATAAATATGGAAACATAGCCTACTACAGAGAGGGAGAGGGACAGAGAGAGAGAGAGACAGAGCAAAAGCGCGCAGCTCGCACTTATTTTAAATAAATACTTGAACATAAATGAGCAGCGTACATAGTAAAGTAAAAAGTATATTTAGTCAAAAGTGTCGAGCCTCAAAATCATTTTTTTTTTTTTTTTTACATTTATCAGAGCAATTTGATGAGTGCTAATTTATTGTGATTAACTTTGCAGACATTGGACTGGAGTGCTAAAAGTCGTCGAATTTAACAATATCCGTAATTATAATAACAACAGTAAACATATCTAAGATGATCAATTTTGTGCAAACTTGGACAGATTAAGCTGTGATATATTAATATAGTTATATGTAATGTGTTATATATTTTTAATTGAGTAAAATAAAAAATGTTGATCGGTTATTTTTTAATTTTTTTTTTTTTTTTTTGTTTCTGTTGACGAAAGAAAGATCGCTGAAATCGACGCGATGAAGCTTGTTTATTTTGCTGTACTTGGCCTGATAGATCTAAAGGTGCAGCGAATGGATCGAATTTACAGTTGTAATCGTACATTACCCATATCTGTTTACAATTTGTGCACTGATGACGCTCTTAATCCCACGCCCCATGCACATCAAGGCCGCACAAGCGTCGAAGATAGATGATGGATGGTGGATGATGCACAGGCAGCCGGCAGCAGAAAATCAATTGTAAATGAGCAGAAATTGGATTTTACTTTTATTTTATTTTTTTTTTTTTTTTGCATTTGAGCCGACAATTTTGGTTAACTAACATTCGTTTTGATTGCCCTGTTTCAATGGCATACCGCAAAATGGGAGAATTCTAATTCTAGTTCTAATTCGAATTAAAATTATATATTTTTTTTTAATTTACACTTGAGTTTGGAAGGCATCAACATGCATGGCATCAACATCAAGAAGAATACCATCTGCAAGTGAGTGTCAAAAACGGAAAATGCGATGCGCAACAAATGAAATGAAAAGCGCGCTTTGATTGCGTTGCTGCACGAAGTGGTAAGCTTGATGCGTGCACAAATACCTGTGTGTGTGTGTGTGTGTTTGCAAATATGTATCCATGCATTCTATGTTTTTACATACATAAATATATTTATATGTATATAAATATATATATATATATATATATATATATGCATATACAGCTATATACGTAAACAGTTATTTTTTAAACATGGCTGACGCCTACTGAACAGGAGCAAAACTTACGTGGATATTCGGGATCCTCGAAATTGGATGCATTTGGTTCGCCCGCTCCGCTGGCGGCTGCAGACTCTGACAAAAGAGACACATTTATAGCTGCAATGGAGCCTGCACAGTGAGCCAATGTGCCCTCAAAGCCCGCTTTGGATGGCGGTATATAAACGGCGAAGTAAGCCATTTATGATATGTGGCTGCAGTTAATATTGTAAATATTTGCAGCGTATGGTAAAAATGGTATGCGTTTGTTTTTCATTCACTGAAAATGCAGATCTGTGCACAGCAAATGTTCTACGAATTCCGAACTACAAATGTGCGTCGTCCAAAGCACGACATGCAAGCATTTACGACGCCTAATGCGGGGTCATCTAGAGATGGCAGCACTATCGATACTGAAATATTGCATGCAATTAGCGCCATAATCGATATCACATCCCTTTTTATTAATTCCCATTTTCTGCGCTTTATTTCAATGCAAGTGTAGCTCTGTTTTTGGAATATAAAACGTATTTTGTTATTTAAAATAGTTAAAAAGTGACGGGGAAAAATTTTCATATACAAACTTTTGTTTTGCTCTATATATATTTAGTAGCTAATGTTAGCGATGTGTACGCCTCTTTGAGTAAAATGGATTCAAAAAATAATTTGCAGCTCAACAAGGCTTAAATTAAATCTCTGTGATAGCTAATTTCAGAGTTAGCGATGATAATTTTATTATGTTTCATAGCTATTAAGATATATTTTTTCAGTGGGACCGTTTGTCGACCAGCAATCACTTTGGAGTGATGTGTCAGCACTGATGACCAGTCCGTGCCTATTTAAATATATCGATAGTGTTGAGATACATCGTATAATGTTACTCTGCAATCGATAGAAAAACAAACCAGTTGGGCGCACAGCTTAAATATATTTTTGCATACATAGGGTGCATTTTATTATGAATTTTAACAAGTCCCCAAATTACCTACTTTGTTCGTTAGATGAGACCAATTGGCATATATATGATAAAGTTTTTTAATTTAGCATCCGTAATGACCATGCAACGTTGGCATATTAGCTTAGAATTATGTCGTTACAATTTCAATGGGACAAATTGACAAACTCTGGTGGCAGTAAATAGTTAATATTGTGTGTGAAGTCGTAGTTGTATGTTTCATTTATTTTTAATACAATAATTTTATATAAAGTTGCACTATATGCTAAACTGGAAGGAATGATTGCGTTTAATTGTTGGACAGACACAAATCTAAATTGTATAAACATTAAATATATTAATCACGAAGAACGAAACGAAAAATTATTGGAAAAATACTCAACAAATATTTTAAATAAAATTACATAAATAGTTAAACATAAATATATAAGTAAATTAAGTTCTTACTCTATACGAGTATAAAGAAATTCAAACTACAAAGTTTCGAATTAAAATGTTAAACGGAGTATAAGGAAATCTACATACATACATACAGGTATACAGGTATATGTATGTATGCATGTCTGGAGAAGTGACCCTCGATATGATCGGAGATCAGCCGACAGATCGACAGACAGTATCAACAGTTAAAACTAGCAAATAACATTGCGCTCTTAAAATATAGTACACATACTAAACATAATTTTGGTAGTTTGGCTTAAACTAATCGCTCGTCTGGTTGCATACAAGTCCATTTGAGCTGCACGAATGCCTATCCATTATCAATTAGTAAATACACACAATTGTCCCTATCGAGGACCCCACTTAAATGCTACGCTGCGCACACTCGGGCGCCTACTTAATGATTATGATGTGTTTGTGTTGTTTGTTGTGTTGTTGTTGTGTGCTGTTTGCTGGGTTTCGCAATGTATGTTGGAAAGAGGAAAGATGGGCCAGGGAAAAGGTACAAACCGATGGAATACTGGACAAATGGATACAAAACAAATAATAAATAATATGGGAGATGGGAGGGGCAAGTGGAAAGTAGAGGCGTGTAGAGAAAGATCCCCAGAACAGACGTCAGAAATTAAAGCTTTGTATGTTTGACCGTGTCCGTCCAATAGTTCTGTATTGTCATCGCCTCCAGTGAGTTGAGAAACGAATCATTATCCAGGCTGTACATCTCATCCGAATTATCCTAAAAAAAAAACGACGTTGAAAAAACGGAGTGTCAGTAAAAGGCGCCAAATTTTTGATTGTGCCCGCAGGCAACTGGCCAACGAATCCTTACACTTACACGCATCGTGCTGTCATCGATGTAAACGCTCGAGTCGGGCTCGCTGAGCGCCTGCGGCTTGTTCACATAGCGCCGACGATAAAGGACGATGCCAATGGTGCCCACCGTACAGCAAATGCCAAAGACAGTGAAACATATGGCCGATATGGAGCCGGCATCCAAAAAATACGTACGCTATAACAAACATATAATACAATTGAATATTGAAATTTAAATACACATCAAATGTTGATGTCGCCACTCACTTGTATGGCCAGCGCCTCGGATGAGATGTTGCCACCTTCATCAGCATCCGAAACGCTGGGCGCTGCGGATGCGGATCGGGTGAGCAGACTCTTGGTGTCGCTGGAGAAATTGATATAGCGATTGATGTGCTTGTATTCGGCGGACAACACTTTCGATTTCCTGGAGCGATGCTCGCTTTCGGCGCGTCGTAACTCATCCTCCTTGTTGGCGTTCTCCAGTGTGAACGGTACACGCTGCAGCTCATCCGACAGCCATTCGGTGTTGATTTTGGGCGTCGATGGTGTGGCTGCCACAGCTTGACCTGCTGTGCTGTTGATCGGCGGGCTCGTTGTTGTTGTTGTTTTTGTTGTTGTTGTTGTTATTGTTATTGTTTTTGTTGAATTCGTTGTTGATATTTTGGTTGTTGTTGTTGGTGGTGGTATTGGTGTTGTTTGCGTTGTTGCTAATGTTGACCCAGTTGTTGTGTTTGTTGCAGCAGATTTTGCTGCTGTAGTTGTGAGTTCCAAGCCACTGCCATTTACAGCAGCTGCCACACAGGTGGAATTGCAAGCGCTATTGTTGTTGTTTGTACTGCAAAATGATATATTTTTAAGTATTAGTGCGAGCAATAAATAAACGCAATAAGTTAATGCATTGCTCCGAACCGTTATCTCTGTAAACGAAATCAGGTGTTTTTGTTTTGTGTGTGTGTTTTTTTTTTCTTTTCTTTTTGTGACGTCAGCAGAGACAATAATAAAAACATTCGTTGATTTCGATATGAAATACTGATATGATTTGAAATGATATTCATTTTGTAGCAACTCCGATTTTATTTGTGGGTTGAACGAAAAATTTCAATAATTCTTAAATTGCCACTTTTATTATGTAATTTGAACAGGCTTATTGCTTTCGTTTTAAAACTGATTAATTATTTAATTTCAATTAAATTGTCTGAATTACAATTAGAGTCAACTATTATTTTACTTATTTATGCACTTTTGTGCCGAGATCTCTGCTATGTCGACTATTAACAAAGCTGAAATTTAAGTTATATTATTTACCTTGTGATTCGACTAAAATTCGTATAGTTGTTGAGCTGATCCGACGATCCTTCGGCAGCGGTCTTTGCCGTAAAATCAGCGGAGCGCTTGAATTCGAACTGATTGTGCGACATCGTTAGCTTTACCGTTGCACCATCAGCGTCACTTTGCTCATCAGCGTCCACATTCACGTCGACGTCATCTCCATTGCTGTCGTCCTCATCGACGGAATCGGAAAAGGGCGCTTCGAGATCTTCGACGGCATCACTTGCCTCCTCTACCTCCTCCTCCTCCTCCTCATGCTTCTGCTGCTGCTCCTTCGGCTGTCCACCTGCGTATGCATTTGTGGGTGTTATTTTTGGCGCCGACGGCGTCGTCTTAATGGTTAGATCCATGATATTCCGCTGGGTGACTGTTGTCCATGTCTGACTGGACGCGGTTTGATATAGCTTCGTTGTCTGCCGACGGCCAGAACCATGTTCCGCTGCCTCCGTCCGTTCCAATGCCCGATCCAGCTGCTGCTGTGTGGTCGATTCTAGACTTAAGTCCTGACTGGGATATGTGTGCACACGAGGCAAAAGTTGCACTGCAAAACAAAAGCATTACATTAGCAATAGATCATAATGATGCACTGAGATCGGAGAATCTTGTGCCGCTTACCACTCAGACAGGTTATCCAGAACCAATGCGACCACCAGTAGAAAGTCATAATGCGGCACGTGTTGTGATCTTGAGCCGACTATGCAGTGCTGCAACAAACACAAAAAAGGAAATGACAAATTGTTAATGAACTCATCTGCGTTGACAACAATCGTCGCGACGATCGCATTCAAGTAAACCAACTGAGGTACTCGTTTCTCATCCGCCCCATGATTCACGGCACGGTCACGTCAGACGTCCGGCAACAAAAACAAGTAAACGTAATATAGACAAGAGTATTCCACATCGATATACCCTATAACCAGCCACAACATCCACTCGAATTCGTTGTTAATGCTAATTTGGCAAATATGTATGTATGTATTAATATTAACTGAATAAAATGTGACAATTGCTTTCAACATAGTAACAAAGACATCTTTTTTTAAAGCTGCATTTTGCCTATTTATGTGCTCTATGTCTATGTCCGCTTCTGCCTGTTACAGGGTATACAAACAACAAGCCGCCAGACAGAAGCGGAATACTTTATGGCGATGACTGCGATGAAATCATCAAGTCATTGAACAGTCGTGGACGCGATTTACATTCGAGTCAAAACAAGTTTAATTTGGACGCCACAAACAGAGTGCTGGCCAGGGACTGAGCCAGAGACAGAGCCAGGTCTGAGACAGGCCAGAGTCAGAGCCAAGCTTTGCCAATTTGGGTGCCTCGTTGCCCGGAACGGAGTTGACGACTTGCCTGAGCTGCTGCTGCTGCGGCAGATGACACAGAAGCAAATGACTCCCGATACCTTAAATGGCCTGCCGCCCACACGCCAATCACGCCCACTTTAAGCTCTCCATATTCGAGTCATAAATAGTCGTAAATTCTGCTCAATTGTTTTTGTTATTGCAAAAAATTAGCATGTCATTTTTGTAATGCCAGCTTTCAGAATCTTCCTATATATATACATACATATAAATATACATAAATACTTATATATATAAACATTTTTTTTTTCACTGTAGTCATAGCTTTTTTATTGTCGGCGATTCTCAAATCACAAACGAAGGGCGTGTAAATTAAAACTATTATTTTCAAATTTCACAAGAATTACCCCTAGAATTAAAAAAAATAAATTCCCTAGCTTCAAGACGGGCACAAAATTCCGTTCTATAATTATACTTTCTGAATATTAAGGTGGGTCTTTGGTGCTAAACGTTAAGTCCCAAATTTCATGTACATTTCTTTTTTTGTTTTTTTTTTTTTTTAAGTGTAGATAATTATTTCTGCTGTGTGTAAAACAATAACAGAAGAGTTGTTATCTGTGTCGAACTTAATTGAATTGTTGCTATTTGGGATTCATTCACCGCCAGCCGCAACTTTAATTTATTTTACATTTCTTAAAGCGATAAATAAGAAGCTAAGTCCATAAAGTATGAAGTATCCAAAGTAAGTACGTTAAAATTTTAAATTAAAATAAATGTTAAAGTCAACGAGCGGCAGGTTTTAGCTGCTATTGTACTCCTTAAAAGTTTTAAATTAGTTTTCTTTTTACATAAATAAACTTAAAACAATACTTAATCAATTAGGGTACGCAATCTTCGGTGTGCCGGAGAAATCTGTTCTTTCTTGTTTTATTCTCGTTACGCTTTTCGGCTTTGGGCAAATGTTTGCTTGGCTGCGTCTACTTTAAATTAGATACATACATATGTACATATTTATAAATATAAATATATATGTATGTATGTACAACCTGTAAGCGAGGGATTATAAGATGACTGCCCACCCAAGCGAATAACGCTGACTTGCGCAAATGTTGCTTTTGAACTATACTGTTATTTAAATAGCCACTTATTAAATAATAATTTATACTCTTATTTACAGTTAACAGAATCTAGTTCAAGCTCAACACTATATTAAAATCATACAGGGTATCCCACAGTCGAGCTAGCTCCATTCGGGCGCTCTAATTTGATTGTTGTGTGCTTGGGCTAAAAACTTTGTTGGTACTACACCCATTTATTTGGGTTAATGTCTACACAAACCAGGCCCGTTGAAAATTGCTCTAAATTGCTGGCTGATAAGATTGTATAAACGGAGTGCGATACATGTACGTGTGTCTGTGTGTGTGTGTGTGTGTGTCTATATGTTTGTATCGATTTGTCAGTTTGACCCACATTGACCTCATTGCAAATGGGGACAAAGACCGGAGCCTTTGACGTCACATGAGGTCCGTGTCCCTGGCCGAGCTGCCGGGTCCGGGTCCAGGTCCAGGTCCAGGTTCAGGTCATGTGTGCCAGGGGATGGCACCACATGAACCCTTTGAGGGAGGCGCGAGCCACATTAAAAGTGGAGCATTACGAGCGACACTTTATGCACAGCCCGAGGCGTTAAAGGTCAGTTGCTGTCATCGGCATCAACAAATTGAAACACAGCCGTAAAGAATGAGCAATAAAAAAAAACAATTGTTGCTCAAATTGTGAAGTACGCAGCTCGCACGTATGTATGCGTGTGTGTGTGTGAGAGTGTGTGTGTGTGTGCATATGCAAAGCATAAACAAACGAACGGCGAACAAACAAAGCATAACAAAACAAACCATAACAAAGCAAAACAAACAAACGGAGGAGCGCGCACCGTAACGAATGACACCAAACGACGAGTGGAGACAAGAAATGCGCGAAGAGCAGCTGAGCTGAATCACACACGACGTGCGCGTGGAGGGGAGGGGGGTTCAGATAGGTGCTAAAGCAGCTACCGAGAAGTGCAAAACCGGAACGCGCATGAGCAGCGACGGAACCCACAAGAAGAAGAAGAAGAAGAGAAGCCGCAGCAGCAGCAAACAGCAGCAAGGCCTTATGTAAATTTACATGCGTTTCTTTGTTGCTCATGATTATCATCGTTATTATTTTCGCCACATTGTAGGGAATTCACAAAAACACACACACACATATGTATATAAATATATATATTTATATATATTAGGTCATTCTTATAATGAAGACCCAAAATAATATATGTATATCAAATCGATAACAGCACAAGTTTCAATATCCCGTTCAAAATATAATAAATATGACTGTCATATAAGTTTTGGACTATAGTTTAAGAGTCTTATTATATATGTATGAATAACATTTTTACAGTTGAAAACTATGGTAGTTTTATTGCTATCCATAGGTATCGATATTCACAAGACTGGAGGAGCTATCGAATAATTTCTGAACTCATCGATTTTATAGCAATTATTGTGTATAAATAAATAAAATTGTCATAAAGTTAAATTAAACTGAAATATTTGCATAATATTTAAATTAAATATAAATATGTGTACTTCATTATATCTAATATACATCAAATCGATAACAACACAAGTGTCAATATCCCGTTCAAAATATAATAAATATGACTGTCATATAAGTTTTGGACTATAGTTTAAGAGTCTTATTATATATGTATGAATAACATTTTTACAGTTGAAAACTATGGTAGTTTTATTGCTATCCATAGGTATCGATATTCACAAGACTGGAGGAGCTATCGAATAATTTCTGAACTCATCGAT
Source organism: Drosophila mimica (assembly GCA_037043585.1). Taxonomy (NCBI): domain Eukaryota; kingdom Metazoa; phylum Arthropoda; class Insecta; order Diptera; family Drosophilidae; genus Drosophila; species Drosophila mimica. The sequence continues at coordinate 1,647,773 of JBAMBE010000312.1, read as the reverse complement.
TTTATAGCAATTATTGTGTATAAATAAATAAAATTGTCATAAAGTTAAATTAAACTGAAATATTTGCATAATATTTAAATTAAATATAAATATGTGTACTTCATTATATCTAATATACATCAAATCGATAACAACACAAGTGTCAATATCCCGTTCAAAATATAATAAATATGAGTTTCATATAAGTTTTGGACACTAGCTTGGGAGTTTCTTATTCGAAATGAATAACATTTTTACAGTTGAAAACTATGGTAGTTTTATTGCTATCCATAGGTATCGATATTCACAAGACTGGAGGAGGTATCGAATAATTTCTGAACTCATCGATTTTAGTGCGACTGTTGCTTATAAATTATTTTTCTGTTAAATTAAACTGAAATATTTAAATTAAATATAAATATTTGTACTGCATTAGAATAATTGTTATAGAAAATATATATTTGTAGTAGTCGGAAGATCGGGCCAAGTCCATATAATAGTCATATGTACAGGAAAGTGCAAAAAAAAATATTTTTTGGCTAAAAATGGACTTCACAAACTTGCAATACAATTACAGTTATATGTATGTTTGCAAGGGTATTTATAGTAAACAGTTCGTAAATTTGTATGTGTTGCTTAAATATTACTTAAATATTGCTTAAATATTGCTTAAATAAATAAAATTAAAAAAAAAAAAAATGTAAGTAAAAACAAGTGCAACTTCGTGTGAATTAATTGCCTGTTGTGGCAGTCTGAGTGCCCTTATGCAAAGCTGGCTAATTGCCAAGACTAGTTTATGCCGCGAAGCTTATTATTGGGCCTAATGACGTGTGTTGACGTTTTAAATGAACTCAAGGCTAAGCACGGGTCACCGTCCAAGCCACCCAGTTCAGTGGAAGCCATTACAAAATCGCATTGTGAAAAAAAGCAAAAGCAAAAGAACTCAAACAGATGCACTTTCAAATGCGAAAGTAAAAAACATACAACGTTCAAAAGTGGCACAAGTGCAGATCAAAGCGTGTGTACATATATATATATATATGCATATGTGTGTGTGTGTGTGTGTCTGAGACTGTAAGTGCAATTAAAGAAAAGGCGAACAAAAAAAACAACAAGTGCAACCTTCAAGAAACAACAATGCAAATTGAAAAGGCGGCAGGCCAAATGGCAACAATTAAATGCAGGGCGGAATACTTATTATGCAAATACCAAAGAAAAGACACAGGCTGCGATGGGCGTGGCAGGCAAATAAAAGTGCAGAAACACACACACACACACACAAATGCATATGCATGTGTGTGTGTGTGGCAGGCAATGTCATATCGGGCTGCAACAAATAATGGGAAAGTTCACGCTCACTTTCTAATGTCAGCAGCGCGACACGCGATGTCACTCGCAGATAGATTTGTGGCACAGCTGATGCAGGGAGGGGGAGCGTGCAACGGACGGAGGAGGGGATGGTTAGCAGCGGCCTGCTGAAATACTTAATTGAGAGTGCATGTAGGATACAGACTAACGGCAAAGCGACACAGAAAGAAGGTGGGAAAAGGTGCCGATTAGTGGATCTGACAGATGGACGGACATTAAACTATTCCCTGGATAAAGATCGTAATCAAATGATGTGAAACTTTCACAAATCATATTCACATATGTACAAAACTATGTTGTCAGAACAAGGAACAATAATTTAGATTTTTAAAATTGCTTATTGTTAATAAATCTAGCTAATTTAGCTAGTTGTAGAGCTCCATAAAATATGCAAAAAATATATAAAGCACATTTCTTAAAAAAAAAAAAAAAAAACGGAAAAAGATTAATTCTTTCCTTTGTTAAAAATACGTTTTGTAAACAAAACAAAAGCCAAGAGTGACTAAAAGGCAAAAAATGATTTCACATTTTCACACACTGTTTTGTTTTTAGGTTGCACAATTGGTCTGGAAATTGCTCCCGATTAGCTTAGGATCCGTCCAGAAATGATAACGCTCCAAATAAAATGCTTTGCATTCCCTGGGATTGAAGCAGGCTGTGAGAAGACTTTAGACAGGAAAAGGCACAAAATACAATAAAAATTGTAGCAACGACAGACACAAGTCAACACGTAAAACTAACAATTCTACAACAAATTATAAAACATACATATTTATTTATTGGTTTTTTAATTCTTTCGAGTGGAAGACGAAATGGATGTGTCCGTGCGCAGCAAGGAATCGGAGAAGAGCAGCTGCCCACCGCGAGATGTGGTCGTAAAGCTGCCGATAGGTGAACAGGTTGCCATCTATCGCGCCAATGAGGCAGTGCGTCCGCTGTGCGATAGCGTTTGGCGCCGCAGACACAAGAGATTGGACTTTCGCCAGCTGGAGCAGGAGTTGGATGGCGAACCATTGAGCTTCTTTGTCAATCACATGGCGGATAATTATCGCACCGTCTGTTTCACAGCGGATCGCCTCCAGGAGAATCTCAATGTGCTGTATCGTGCCGGCGTCGGGGCGCTCCTCAATGTACATTCCTGTAAGCTGCGGCTGTCGTCGAAGTCGCGGCGACAGAATGCCGGTGGCGATATTGAACGAGGACGTATTGTCGCTGTTCTGGGCGGTGCCCTGATGCCCCAGTGGCCGTTGCATACCTTGCCCAAGATGCTGTGCAATTTGCTACGCCTTAAGGTGTACTGTGATGTCCAAGTGCATTTTATCGAGCAGTTCCCGCAGCTGAAGCAGCTGACGCTCTATGGGAATGTGTCACAATCGGCACTGACTGGCATCCTTGAGCGTTGCAAGCAGCTGGAGCACCTGACTATCAAGTGTGCCCGTGCATCGATGATGCACGGCATCATCAACTTGTGCAACCTGAAGGATCTATCGATTCCCATGTGCATGTTTTCGGATATACACGAAATGGTTTTATCCCTGCCCGAATTGCATTATCTGGAACTAACCAAAGGCGGTAAAAAGTCGGAGGAGCTGACCATCGAGTGTTTAGACCATATGCTGCAGATCCGACCGAATGACATTGAGATTGTGCGGCTGAACTGCAGCCGCTTTAACGGACTCGACTGGATGCATAAAATGGATCTGCGACGCTGCGGAAGACTGCAAGGACTTGTGCTGAAGAATAGTCGCTTCCATGACAGCGATATCTGCAACCAGAATATGCCACATGTGGCCAAATATCTGGTGTTGAGTGGCTGTCCCGATCTCAAGGACTCCCAACTGGTGGACATGATCAAACACTGTTCACACCTATCCAAACTGTATCTATTCGATTGTCCGTTGCTCACTGGCCAAGTGCTATCCAAAATTGATCGTATTCGACTCAATCTGAAGATGGATTATCCTCTCAGCATCATTCTGCACAACTGCGAGGTCATCAAAACGGAATATTTGCAGGCGGTGGGTATCTAATACGTATCTTATCTTCTCTTCCATATATCGAGCTATACTTATGTACACTTTATTCCTGATTTCAGTTCGAGTCTTACTGGATCTTCAGACAATCAGTCATCAAGTTGGATTATTTGCCTGAGGAAAACACAACCTTTCAAAACTTGCAGACATTCTTCTTTCATAAATGAAACACTTTCATTGCGAGAACACATCATCATCAACATCATCGTCATCATCATCATCATCATCATCAAAAATCGGCAAAGGAATATACATACATATATGCAAGAAAGAGAAACAAGTTGTCGGCTTTTATGAATGAAGAAGTCTCCTGTGAAGTGTTCTCGAAACAAAACTCATCCACCACCACCAAATTATTGTTAGCTTTCCTGTTCCTTAATGTGTACTGTACTGATTTCATGGCACCCGTAAAGCAACACAACACAATCCACACATTCGGTGTATTTTTATGTCAACTTGCAACTGCCCAAAGCCAACGCATGCCACATGAATGCCAAGTAATTTTTTTTTCTTGCTGTTTTTTTTTTTTTTGCAACCAAGATGAACAATAACAATTAACTCATTTTCTTTTTCTTTTTTGTTTTTTTGTTGCGTACAACTGGCTTTTCGCATTTCCCAGGCAGATTTCTACAATAGCGGGGCAAGTACAACTCTGCAGGTGTGTGCGGGTGTGTGCGGGTGTGTGCGGGTGTGTGTTTTGACATTTCACTTATCTAACAAACAACTTGATTTTACTGCATGCAAATCGAAAGTCTCGGGTGCCTGAGAATAAAGCAAAACTTATGTCGCCAGATTTCACTTGAGTCGACGAAGATGACACAGAGATTTAAACAGAGGCGCTGCCCAGAAGCTAAAAAGGAAGGAAGGTGCTGCGGAGAGGAGCCCGAACTCTTCATCATCTTTATCTGATAGCATCAATATCAAGAAAGCTCTAAAATCTAAAGTTAGCCACTTGGAAAGTAGTTGCGGTTGCTGTTTCCTCTTTTTATCCCTTGTAAAAAAGACAACCAACTTTAAAAAGTTGAAGTTTTCCCAAAAAATTATACTTAAAAGGAAAAATAAGAATGCAATTTGCAATGCGTAGAAAAAGGCTTCCCCGAGTTAAGGAAATTATTGTTTTGTGTAGCTCAAAATGTTTCCCTTCAAATGATTTTGGTGGCAATGATACCATTTTGCTCTTCTCTCTGTGTGTGTGTGTGTGTGTGTGTTGCCAGTTGCTGACCAGCATTTTGAGGCTAAATAATCTTCATCGGGCTTTGTGTTCGCAATATTTGGTAATATTGGAAAACGAAACCTGAAACAATTGATTTGCCAAGCAACACTTTCTACAGTTTTCACGTTTGTTGAACAAATGCAAAAGTGAAATTCGAGCTGAAAAGGGTTTTCCAATTGAGGAGTTTAAATAGGGAATTTATTTTTAAAGTTGTGAAATATCGACACACTCAAAGTCTTGTTGTAATCAATCTCAATTGGAGTTTCTCGTTTGAAAGCCATTTTCTTCTGTGGGTAACTTCTTGTTGGATCTTCCAGCTAAGTTTTTCCTTTGATGCGCCTGCGATTTTCTTGTTTAATTTTCTTTTGATTCAAAATACGACATTGGGTAATAATTTCCTTCCTCAGCTAGTACCAGTACCTAGTACCTCCTCCTACTCGGTCGGTTGCTTGTCATTATCAGCACACTGCTCCTCGAACTCCTTCTGGATGTCCTCAAAGAAGGGCAGCAGGGCATCTTTCAGCGGCACATTCTTATCCAGTAAGGCAGTCTTGAGCTGAGACTGCCGAGATTTGCACATCGAATACGTTGACAAAATGTCCACATCATATACCATTATATCCGGATCCTCGCCCAGATTATCGTCCACGGTCACCTGCGACGTGTTGTAGCTGCAATAGTCCACATTCTGAAAACTGCGATGCAATAGGGCAACCTGCTCACAGCTCAAGAGCTGCACATCAAAGTTGGCGAATCTGTCCCAATCCTCGTTACCCATGCCGATTGGTATGGTTCCAGTCGGCAGTTCCATGCCAACATATGTGACCTCGCTTTCGCCACCAAAGTGGTTAGTTTGTCTAGTGTATAAAAAGGTCTCATCTGGTGATTGGCGATTTTTGGCAATAAACCAGCGATTGCCGATCTTAGACACCAACTTTTCTATCATCTCGGCTGGCATAGTTTGCGGACCCGAAGAAGTCATTGGATTTTTGACCAGGGCATGTGTCGCCATATTCATTGCAGCATTTGGGCTGATTTTCTTCTGAATTTTCTGCACTTTCTTTGGCATATTTACGTGCCGACCTGATGAACGTCCAACTGGTCTGGCATTGCCCCCAATGTTGGTGTTCAACTTTTTGTTGATGCTTTTCTTCTCCATGTCGCACAAAATAACTTCCTAATTATTTTTTCCTTCCTTTTTTTCTCTCTCGAACCAAGTCCTAAGCGCTACGTGCTCTGAGTGAGCCGTATCGATTACGATTTTTGGTATCGTTCCAAAGTATCGAGTTCGATTCCTCTCATTTTTTAATAAGCACCATTCCGTCTTTGCTACGGCTGTAACTAAAAAATGTGAACTGCAAGCTGGATACATTCGTGCAATTTGGAAACAGTGAACTGAAACAGTGTTTTCAAAGTGCAAATATCGAGCTTGCAATTCACATTTTTGAGCTACAGCAGTATTCTTATTTTTTTGGCTTTTTATTTATTATTTTTGCCAGAACTAATGAAGAGTTTGCTCGCTTTTATTGTCTTGTTGGAATGCAATATTATTGCCTAAGAGTGTTGTAAAAGTGATGTCGATCGAAAATCGATAACAATCGGAATAATGGAATAATCGGAATGCTTGCCGGTTTCCTATGAAAGTGTGTGACTGCATATGTATGTATGTATATACTTATGTATTTATAGGTATGTATATGTTTATGCAATTTTCTAGCTCACACTTGTTTTTTTTAGCTGCTTCAGTCGATTCCAAAAATTGCGAGAATCTGCATTTTTTTTTTAAACACATTTGCGCATTTGCAGCCGATTAATTTTGCTATTGCCAACAATGGCAACGGTTTGTTTACATAGGCGTCGACTCATTTCGCAATTGAAGCTACAGTTACACACATACACACACACATACATGTACATTCCCACAAACATACCTGTACACATACATGTATGTACGAGTATGTACATATGTCTTTTCCTACTCTTATTGTTATTGTTATGGTTATGATTGCGGGGCTGGCCATTGTTTTGCGTCTGCGGCCTTGCAACTTGCGGATATGCCACACCCCGTTCTCCTTGCCAACGAACTTTGACATGTATACTTAATAATATTAAGTAATATAAATATACATATATATATATACTCACAGATTCGCTCCTGCCAATGACCGGAACTGGATTTTGGAAACGCTCAAGCTTCGGGCTGGGTTTTTAACTGCAAGGACAAAATACAAGAGAAAGGAAAGGAAATTAGATCTTTGCTCTGATTTCCACTTGGACACACTTGGCTGACTGAAAATTGGGACTGTGACTGGAGTGTAAGTCATTATGTATAATTCTGCCCCCCCCAACTCCAATTTAAATAATTAAGTGTATTTAAGTTCGTTTTAGGCAATTCTGAACTAGTGCGTGGCGCACTTGGGGCGCCTGAGCTGCTCATTGCCAGTGCTTATCGGTTCAGATCGGGAGCAGGTCTAATGAAGAGACCCTCAACTTGTGCAATTAAAAGAGCACTCGGTGCACTGCTCGACTTGAACAACTAAAGCGACTCAGACATGAACGAGACGAACAATCGCAGACATACATTAGTAGATATACATATATCATTTATAAAGTTAGTGGTTTAGATAATAATAACATATATCATAAGATCCGAAATGGGTTATATATAGCATACTTTACTATTACAAGTTTGAAGAGAGTTAGAAAATTCCTTGTTCTCCTAATCGGAAATTCAGTTGGTGTAAGAAGATTACGGGCAGATTTATTCTTAAAATTCAATATTAGATGATAGAAGATTGAATTCTGTTTAAGATTGTATTTGACAGACCATAGATCAAGAAAAGGAGGCACAAGTGAAACTAGGGTTCGTCACATTCCGAGTAGACCAAAATCTCGATTAGTGGCAGAAGAAATATGCTTGTCAAAATTAAGCTTGGACAATGAATTTTCAGTGCATCCAAAAATGGACAACATTATGGATTATTGTGCAATCGAAAGGTTAACATTTAACTGGTTAGCTGGTTATGGTTAGAGCCAATTTAAATGCTTTTAGCTGATGCTGTTTGTTATGTTTATCACTAAAATGAAGTCACAACTGGGCGAGTGCATCTGTGGAGACTCGAAATGTGAGACGCAGTTCAGAAATGGGTTGGGCAACAGCGCTCTGACGAGAACTTGATGGCCACTCCCCACAAAACTGACTCAAAATATATATGTACATACATGTGTGTTTACTTACATATGTATACACATCATATACACATATTTGGCAAAGGCTGACGACTGTTTTTGGGCAGCTCAAAGTGTTGAGAAAGTATAATATTCACAACGAGAACCACATCAGCTCAGGTTGTCCATTTTTGGGCCTGCTTCTGACTAAATAGAGCCGAAACATGCAAATCTAACTGGCGAAGCTACACCGAAAGAAAAAATGTTGCGCAAAGTTAAGATTTTCATTGTAGTAATTTAAATTCAAATCATACAGAAAAGTACGTACATGTATGATTCAATATTGATATTTATTAAAATATTCTGATTTTAATTGATGATTCTCATGAATCCAAATATATAGGTATATATATATATATATATATATATATATATATATATATACTATCAAGAAATTAATACCTAACCCAAGTTGATCGTTAAATGCTAATATTTGGACAAATTTAATTAAATATTAAATGTTTAAGCTCCACAAATACCAAACCTCCATTTGCAAATACTGAACTTAAAACTGTTTATTTAAATTTTTTTTCTTTTTTTTTTGTGTACTAGATAAACACACACATGCATAGACTTGTGTGTGTGTGTGTGTTGTGCGTGCTTAGAATTTATAGGTGGGCTACTCCCGCAACGCCAGCGTCGACATTCAACGGGGTCACCCAAATGGCGCCCGTTGATTAGGCCGACTAGCTGACACACTTTCCCAGCAGCTGGCAGCCAATTTATCTCTCTAGGAAGTAACTCACTTAGGAACTACATCATGTACATGTGTATTTATGTATGTACATATGTATTAAGCATTGTGTATTTGAAGCACGTTCAATGGCCAGTGCTGCACCACTTGTGGCAGAGCCGCTCACTCTCGCCCAACATCGTCGGCAGACAGACAACAGTCAAGTTGGCTGCGGCGACTGGCAAATGGAGTCATTTGGCTCCTCAAATGTCATTACCACTTAATTGTTTTGCATCGTGTTTGCGTTCATTCAACTTCAACTTCGAATCCAAATTCAAATCCAACTTCAGCTTCAGCATCCACTTCAGTTTCAGTTGGCTGTTTACATTGTGGTAATGAAGTCTGTGCATCCGAATTGCCAAAATCCGACCAGGCCAATTTCAATGCACACCGAATAATCCCAGCACGAGTCGTGAAACTGAAAATGGCCAAGAAATCATGTGCAAATGATGATGACGACTTTGTCGACTTCCACATTTTGCTAATCACATTTTCCAAATAATCTTAATAACAGTAATTAAGTGCTTAAGCCTGGGGCATGGACAGAGCTATTCACTTTAGAGATATGGCCAGAAAATGATGCAATTTGCTGATTACCGCATTTTCAAAAACACACCCCACCGAGCCCGCCTCGCAAAATCGAGCTAGCAAGAATATTGCAGTCGAGTCAGGTCGACTGTAAAATACCCAAACTTCTATCTTAAATGCAACAATATCTCGCCCAACAATATTTATGGGTAATATTTTGAGGGTCTGTTCGAGCTTTAGGCCCTTATGTTGCATGTTGGTATGCATTTAATCTGTGTCTGGCCATAATGATTACATGACCTGGCACTGAGATTGCGCATGCATCACGTAGAGCGTCAGAACAAAGCCATTGACGTCAAAGCCGGTCAGCAGTAAGCAATAAGCCAGAGTAAGCAGCCAGCTCAATATGAGATTGAAGGTTAGCCAGCAGTTGCCATGACTGCCGGTGATACACGATACTGGGTCTGAAGCTTGAGTTGAAGCCACACTTAAAAAAAGCGGAACAAGTAACTAGTCGGGGGAGCTCAACGAACAGATACCCTGTAGCCAACACTTTAAATAGATATACGATATTCTTTCGGGATGAAAATGCAATATATCTTATTTTATATACATAATATATCTGCGACCGGTAATCGATTTGTATCGATATGGGGAAATGGATGAAGATATCGATCAAATTAAATTAACTTGATCTGCGTTTGGTATACGAGAACTTATATAAAGACGTATATGACTCGATTGACTTGGCTTCTAATGCTGATCAAGAATATATATATACTTTATGGAGTCGAAGTTTTTTCCTATTGTCTACTACACATATTCTACGGGTTGTATAAATAAAATGATAAATCACCATTAATCTTTTTTTTGTTATAAAATAATTTTTAAAAGAAAGAAAAGCAATCGCTTAAAAATGCTTTTAAATTTGAAGAAACATGTATTTTATAAAAGTGCAATTTCTAGAAACTTTCGTTTGTTGAAAAAGTTGTATATTTTGATATAAGAAATCCTGAAATTAAAATAACTTGAAATTTAGCTTATATGTGAAATGTATGCATGGAAACCTTGGTTTTTTAAAAAAAGACAAAAACGTGACTTTTCAATTTTTTTCTTTCTTTTTTTTAAAGTATGACGAACATCGCATGGCCCAAACATACATACATATATAAAAATATATGTGTATATATT